>CM075875.1:22934400-23454400 GCA_038021265.1 Cyprinella venusta | reverse complement strand
CTGTCTGTCTGTCTGTCTGTCTGTCTGTCAACTGATCATATATCTATCTACGTATCTACCTACTTTCCTGTCTGTCTGTATATCTATCTATCTACCTATCTATCTATCTATCTATCTATCTATCTATCTATCTATCTGTCTGTCTGTCTGTCTGTCTGTCTGTCTGTCTGTCTGTCTGTCTGTCTGTCTGTCAACTAATCATATCATATATCTATCTACGTATCTACCTACTTTCCTGTCTGTCTGTCTGTCTGTCTGTCTGTCTGTCTGTCTGTCTGTCAACTAATCATATCATATATCTATCTACGTATCTACCTACTTTCCTGTCTGTCTGTCTGTCTGTCTGTCTGTCTGTCTGTCTATCTATCTATCTATCTATCTATCTATCTATCTATCTATCTATCTATCTATCTATCTATCTATCTGTCTGTCTGTCTGTCTGTCTGTCTGTCTGTCTGTCTGTCTGTCTGTCTGTCTGTCAACTAATCATATATCTATCTACGTATCTACCTACTTTCCTGTCTGTCTGTCTGTCTGTCTGTCTGTCTGTCTGTCTGTCTGTCTATCTATCTATCTATCTATCTATCTATCTATCTATCTATCTATCTATCTGTCTGTCTGTCTGTCTGTCTTTCTGTCTGTCTGTCTGTCTGTCTGTCTGTCTAGAAAAGATGTAATGTGTAAAATTACGCAAACTACTTTGAATCACAAATTAAACATGCCAACCAAAATTCCCTCATTAAAAACGCTATGATCCTATGAGCGGTGTACGGATTGTACCATTAATGTACTGTCTTTGTTCTCTGAAGACGCTGGCAAATATTCTGTATATCTGGCTACAAGCAGACAATGGAACTAAATGTGCTAATGAAGCTACCTGGACTTTTTTCTTGCAGGTTCCAGCAAATCTGTTTCTGAGAGTGGAGAGATGTTGGGCCACACCAACCAAAGACCCTTACAGCAACATTCAATACACCTTTATCAGGGACAGGTCTGTGACATAATCAGTTCAATCAACATTTTCTAATGCAGCCATTCATTTTTAATATGTTTTACATGAGCTTTTTTTAACCAGCCATTTAAGTGATTTAAAAAGAATTTGTGTTTATTAACTATCTGTCTATTGTCTGTTGTGTAAAATGCCCTCCTTCACAGCTTCATTACTCCTTTGCTTGTGTTGTAAGTGCTTCATTCAGTCATATAACCAGTGGTGTGAAAGGGTGTTTTTGAGACACACAGCACGGCGTTGAAACCGTTGCTAAAGGAGTGGGTGACTAAACAAAGTATGTTGCTCGAGTCATGTGACAGTCTGTGGCCGTGTGCATTTCAGTTTAACAGCTGCGCTTATCCTTGACTACCCAGAGAGATTCTCCACCTGGGAAAAGCTATGAAGCATGTCATTTCTAGGAACAATAGAGAAAAAAGCTCCAATTTAAATATCATTCCTTGAGTACAAATATCATACTGCCATCTTTTCTCTCCACATCAGCTGTCCAGTGTTATGGAATGACCAGACATTAGCCGTGATGAAGAACGGTCAAGGACCGGAAGCTCTGTTCAGGATACAAATGTTCAAGTTTGTTGGCAGCTCCTACACAGATGTTTTCCTGCACTGCAATGTCCAGATCTGTCATAACACCGGAGTGTGCCAGCCTGTGAGTCAGCCTCACTGACACCTGTTTACCATTCAGTCTGATTTTGCTCACCAAGGCAGCACTCATCTGATTAAAAGTACAGTAAAAACAGTAATATTTTGAAATATTATGTTACAATTTAAAATCACCATTTTATATTGCAATATTTTTGTAAATAGTAATGTAAAGATATTTACTATTCTTTTTGATAAATTATTTGATGCCATTATCATTATAAAATGCACAAAACCACCATAAAAGTACTATAAAGTATAAATGTAGTCCATATGATTTGTGTATAAGTCTGAAATCCTGCAATTTATATTCTTTTTGGGCCTTGTCAATTTGAACCGCCAACCTAAACATGCACATGGGTGAAAAAATAAAAATAGTTTTCTTGTTTTGGTAAAAATATATTAGTTGAGAAACATTGTGTGACTCTTTGTAACTTTAAACCCTTGGATTACAGAACTGCTCTGCTGAAGATGTATCAGTACGGACACGCAGGGATGTTGCATCGTCTCACACGGTCTCGTACGGACCAATCAGAAGGCTCAAAGCTGACATGGACAATACTAGTCTGAGTAAGTCTATTAACCACCATACTTATTGATGTGCTAAGACCTGTTATGGTAACTATTTTCTACGATATATATATATATATATATATATATATATATGTAAGCACAGTATGATACAAAATGAAAAAATATGGCCTTTCTTACTAGTTTACTTAATGTTAAGTTAAAAAAAATCGTTTCTGCTATGATTTTAATTTAGGCCGCACCTTGTTGTACTTAGTACTTATCACATTGTATTGCAATGATTCTGTTTTAGTTATAGGGTAAATATATATATATATATATATATATATATATATATATCATATGTATGTATGTGTATATATATATATATATATATATGTTATGTATGTGTATATATATGTATATACAGTATATATATATATATATATGTATGTATACATGTATGTATGTGTATATATATATATATATATAGAGTATGTATGTATGTATGTATGTGTGTATATATATATATATATATATATGCACAGTTTGATAAAAATTGAATTTATTGGCTTTATTTATTGGCTTATTAATGTGTGTGTGTATATGTGTATATATTATGTGTATATATATATGTATATATATATATATATATATACAGATGTCAAAATTACCCTGTAAAATTCCACAAGAACATGGAAATACACTTTAAGACTTTAAAGAAACACACCGTACACTTTAAAGAAAGTACACCATAATTTTGGTTTACTTACGCAGTTGTTTGCGGGTCGTAAAATAAAGTGTTACCCCTATTTTTAATGCCTATTTGAACATATCCTCTTCCAGGTTCAAATATGCCCTCTGTCGAAACCTTTGTTTTGGCCGGTCTGCTGTTCGTCCTGATTGTCATCACAGGAGTTTTTGGGAAACTCTGGCTGCAGAGCAGAAACTCGTATCCGGCCCGAGAGGCCCAACTCACCCTCTCCAACATCCACCATATCTCAGAGGTCGCCAGCTAACCGAGGATCTCATATACGCACAGTGCTGTATGTCGTCTGCTAACCTGTAGTGCATTTTATCGTAGTTGTTCTTTTTGTCTTTCATTGTGAAATAAATGAACAAAATAAAATCCTTTTTGAATTTCTAACCGCTTACTTACTACAAATGATGTGCTGTATTGAGGCACTTTATGGTTTTGAAAAAATGAAGAAAATTTTGTAAAAAGAAATTCTCTAGATTTTAGGCTGCGTCCGAAATAACATAATCTCTTGAGTTGGTACATATTTTTAAATAAATAAGACAGCTGAAAAAGTATGTTCTATATAGTATGAGTGTGTGTAGTATGAATATAATCTGAATGTACTACATTGGCCATGTTGTCATTATCATGTGACCTGTGTCAGTTACTTCACTACTTCATTCACAAATTCTGTCCTGTGGCCTCATGGGATGGTAAAGTGTCCATCGTTTGCACACTTCAGAATCTCAGCGGAAGTAATAGGTCATCTGGGTACTATTTGCCAACTCTTTTATGAGTACTTTGAATTCGGACATGCTTCTTTTGTCACTATTTTTTTTTTTATCTACATATTATAGGAAAGGATGCTATTTCGGGCACAAATTTAGTATCTATGACATTTGTTTCATTTTAAATGTGACTTAAGTGAAATACATTTTTGTGAGGTTTAAGCTGACATTCTTTGTGTTAATATTGGTAATGAATTAGTTCATTAGTTAAACTAATCTAATGGTTTTAACAAAGCAAACGTATGTTACTAAGAAAATAGTATCCTGAATACTTTTAAAAACTGTCATGGCCATATTTGCATGTATGAATGACCAGGACAGGTTTTAAAATGGCCGAATAAAACAATAAAAGCAATATAGGACAATTGTACAGTTAATGGTATCATATGGGACTGGGGTTGGATGCCTTGATATATGATGATGCCATTTACATGGTAGCCTACCTACTCCAATATACTGAAAACTATGGTAGTATCTTAACAGGAGTGTGTTTCCCTAAGCCAACTATGGTTGAAGTTACCAATAGACTTCAATGGAGATTGCGATAGTTGGCCAACGATGCTTGGAAAACGAACGTACACCAGCATGGTCATCTTGATTTTGCCAAGTGCGTGTTCCTGGGACTGGTCAACATATTTTGTTGATCCTGGAACAAAAATTGCATTCCTCCTTGTCCTAACCCTATCCATACCCCTACCCATAACGTATCCCTAAAATCAGATGGAAATTATAGGTGAACACTGATGTAGAATTTAGCATAACCCTGATTGTAAGCCTAAACTTGACATAAACTGTAAACTTATCCCTCGAATCTGACTGGTTGATTGGAATGTTGTTCCAGGATCAACAAAGATGTTGATCCAGGAACATGTTGCACTTTGTGAAATCATGTTCACCCCAGCGTGGCATTATCATGGTACTTTAGTGTGTCTGTTTAGTCTCCGCCCATCTAGGGCCTCAGTTCACTTTAGTATATCAGTACAGTGATACACAGATTTCAACAGAAAAACATACAGACCGCAGTGAAAACATCGTCTCTGTCATTATACTCGATGAAATATTAATAATAATTAATTAAACACGTCACTGTCCACTGTCAAACTACTGAAGACTCGTCACAGATTGACGGTAAGACACTTTCATGTCTTTGTTTACTTTGACTAGTTTCCTCACCGGCTCTGATCGTTGTTAAAATAGACAGCTTTAAACGTATATTTCCCTCGGTTTAACATACTATATGTTTGTTTGTCTACGACGTTTATTAATTACGTAACGTTATGTTTGTCGTTTATTCTATTATCCTGTAGTTCGCGGCTAGCCAGCTAATGCTAAAGGCTTTGTGTTTGTCAGTTTAATAAATTGAAACATTGACCTGTCATGATACTATAAACATGAATATGTTTGAGAATGGTTCATTTGCGTTTAATCGTTGATTATTGATTTATAGATGATCATGGTAATGTCAGGTTCATGTTGTCAGGCGTTATGCTCCAGTTTAGAAACAACAACAACAAAAGCTGCATCAGGTTTCATCAGGAGTTTGACTGGATTGAGTTGAAGGCATCTGTAAAACATATTTTGGATTATGTCATATTTGGGAAACATTTTGTGTTTTCATATTTAGTATCATGTTTAGGATAACTGGAGTCATGTCATATTAATTTGTGGTTACCAACTAGATATTCATTTTTGTTTTATTTGTAGAAAATCCATGGTTAATTTTCCTGAGAGTTGGAGGATTAAGAGCCACAGGTTCTAGACCCTTTATGGTTTAGGAGAGGATTAACTCTGCTGTCAGCTATCACTTTTGGCAAATGAGTGTTTGTAATAAAAATAATAATGAGATTGAAAATAATGATGAGATAAGAAACATAGCCTACCCCTGAAGCAGAAGCAGGGTAGAATGGTTTCTAATAATTCTAATAATAAAAAAAAACATGTCTCCTTTCTCCATTTTGGTTGTAATAAGGTTCTCTATCATTATTTTTTTTTTCATGGAATATGGAATAGACCCTATCAGAATTTTATAAGAACATGTATTATTATTATTTTGTAACTAACTATATTGTTACATAAATTTATATATATATATATATATATATATATATATATATATATATATATATATATATATGAAGAGTTCAGATGCAAAAGCCTCTAAGTGCCATTTGAAATTTTCTTCTAGAATGATCATTTTTATCAAGCTTGTATATTTAAGCTCAGTAATTTCACTTAAATGCCAATGAAGATTACCTATTAATTGTCATTTAAGTGAAATTATATGGATGATAATAATTATATTGATGGGCATAGGAAGAGGTAGTTGGGGCAAGTGGGCCATTTCGGGATCTTGTGCTAAAATGGGTATGGAATGATAAGGTAAAACCTGCCTAATATTTGAAGAACCCATTGACCCTTTCAAGTCTGACCTGGTTATCACCATCCATCCCCTTCATTATATATATATATATATATATATATATATATATATATATATATATATATTTCATATTTTCTTTTCATAAATGTCACATTACTAGAATGTCATTCGAAAATGTATTATATTTCTATGCACTTTACTTGACAGTTACTTTTTTGTTTTTGTAATGCTGAAAATTAACCTATTACAATTCCAATTGGATTGAATTTATTTAGTGAATTAATGGAATACTATCATCTGCTTTCTGTTACAGCACAAAATAAAATGCAACCTATTGAGCCTTTTTCTGCTATGCATCAATATCTTTGGACTATCTGATTGAATTTTGATAGTTTTTTTAACATGTCTACTAATAAACAAAAAATAATTATTTGTTATTATTATTTACTATTATTTATAATTATTACTTACTAATAATTGAGTTGTGCAAGTTTCAACAGACCATTAAGTTATTCCATAAAAATTGAGCCCCACCAAGACTGAAATCCTAAAGTCATGTCATGTTTTGAATAATTTTGACATTCTGAAACCATGCTGTCTGTTGTAAGTACCACTGCTTGTGCAACTATGTTATAATGTTATATTCCACATGAGCACTACGTACCAAACACCTAAGTGTTCAAAAAACATCCTCTGAAGTGTTTTGCTGTTTCAAAAGAAGCCATCATAAGACAGGCAGGCTGACACGCTGGCATCGTACACAAACATCTCGCAATGTCTTTGCCCAGCTGGAATTACGAGGACTATGTGGAAAGCCGGCTCGTTAATTCAAAGCTTACACCACAGTATGACCATTACCCCAACCCCCCCAACTTACCCCTACTGACTCAGACAGGTTTCATGTAGGTCATGCCGGCTGAGTCTAACTGCATATGTCCAGTCAAGCCCTGTCATGTTGGAAAGAGAGAAGCTTCTGAAATGACATTGCAAGATCTTTATGGAAGTGTTTCTTTTGAGTTTAAGCCATGTCTGATTCCTGTAACATACCGTTCAGAAACAAGGGGTCGTGTTCCATCTCGGTCCTCGAAGAACGTGACTATGCAACATTAGGAGAGTTGTGAAATGGCAATGCAATGGTTTAGTAATTTGGTAAACAGACTGCGAGAGGTCAACTGATTCTCATTTACACTTATCCCTTTTAGGAGACGGTGAAACTTTCCACATGAATGGCATGCATGGATGTTAAGCCATGTGATGTATACAAAGGCACCCCAGATGGGTATCCAAAATAAGATCAGGTCTAACTGTCTGTTTTCTTTTCTTCCACAGTGTTTGCCATAGTCTCTCTGTGTCAAGAGACTCATTAATATTTTCAATGGAGGAGCTTCATATCCATTGCCTGAAATGTATCAACCGCCGATGTATGATAAGACCAGAGGCCAGCATTTCCTGTGACCTCATGGGTTGCCCTCTTGTGTGTGGGGCAGTATTCCACTCATGCAAATTGAATGAACACCGCTTACTGTGTCCGTATGAAAGAGTCCCATGTTTGAACCGTGGATTCGGATGTCCGTTTACCCTTGCCAGGGCCAAAATGGCACAGCACCTTGAAATATGCCCAGCCAGTGTTGTGTGTTGCACCATGGAATGGAATCGATGGCCTGTGAGTTACACAGATCGCAAGTCCTACGAGAACTTGAGTAAGGAGGTTTTTGATGTGGAGCAGCTGGACATGGCTTTGGCCCTCCAGGATCAGCGAATGTTGCTGGAGTCACTTAAAATGGTGACCACTGTGACAAAAGCTCTGAAAGAGCAAAATCAGGACAGTTTCAGTCCCCAGGAATTGGACCCGGAAAATGAGTTGATTGAAATGGACGAGGAACCATATGGCGAACCTTACACACCTTCAGTGGAAAACAGTCCAAACTTTGCTGCCACTTTGGACATTCTCCGTAGTGCAAAGAATATTGACTCAATTGTGAACAATCCCAATGGTGTGGAACAAAATGGAGCTTGCAACGGTGTCAGGAATGGCGATGAAGACATGAGGAACGACCCAACGAAAGAAAGTGACACTGATTCCGATTCCGATCTGGGAGCAGTAGGTGGAGCTGACTGTCCTTTTCCAGTAGACCCTGAAGACGAAGGAGATGATTGGTTGGAGACCAGTGGATGCGGTGAATCTTCAGAAGAAGAAGGTGACATGAATGGTGGGATAGAACTAAATGGACTTAGTAATGAAGGGGGTGGTAATAACCAGGTCAGACTTGAAAGGGTCAATGGTTCTTCAAACATTAGGCAGGTTTTACCTGATCATTCCATACCTATTTTAGCACACGATCCAGAAATGGCCCACTTGCCCCAACTACCTCTTCCTATGCCCATCCCTCTACCTAACCTGATGCGCAACAATGTTCTGCACCATTTGCCTTTCAGAATTGAGGACCGATGGCTGGAACGCAAGTTGGACAATCTCCAGGTACTCAGGGGAATGAACTTGTTTACAATCAACGGTCGAAGGACTCTGTTATCTGACCACTATTTATTCAAAGCCAAGATGGAGGACAAGGCGGTGGACACGTCAGACCTTGAGGTGGCAGATGATCCAATGGGTCTCCATGGCGTTGACCTCATCACTGCTGCCTTGCTCTTTTGTTTGGGGGACTCACCTGGAGGTAGGAGCATCTCAGACAGCCGCTTTGTAGACGGGTATCGCATTGACTTTGGCACACAGACCTTCTCCTTCCCTTCTGCAATACTGGCTACCAGCACCATGGTAGGTGACATCGCCTCAGCATCTGCCTGTGACCACGCCAGTCCACAACTCTCCAACCCCAGTCCATTCCACACCCTCAGATTAGACCTTGTTCTGGAATGTGTTGCTCGCTATCAGACCAAACAGCGCTCAATGTTCACCTTTGTATGCGGACAGTTGTTTCGCAGGGACGAGTTTTCTTCCCATTTTAAGAACGTCCATGGGGACATCCATGCTGGACTTAATGGTTGGATGGAGCAAAGGTGCCCGTTGGCGTACTATGGATGCACCTACTCGCAAAGAAGGTTCTGCCCTTCGGTACAAGGTTTCAGAATAATCCATGACCGACACCTGGGCTCATTTGGAGTGCTACCTGGGTTAGCAGTATGTCCCAATGAGCCTCTATCCAGAACTGACACCTGCCAGTTTAGGTCCCTCTGTGACCACCTTAGTGACCTTCCCTTTGAGTTACTGCAGCACATTGCGAGCTTCCTGGACGGCTTTAGCCTGTGCCAACTTTCCAGAGTGTCTTGCACTATGAGGGACGTGTGCGCCAGTCTTCTTCAATCCCGTGGCATGGTGGTCCTGCTCTGGGATAAGACAAACCGAGCAGATGGAACCTCATCCTGGCAGATTACAGACAAGGTAATCAAAGAGAATTCAACTTTTCATCATCTTAAAACAACTAAGTTGTTGATGTTTTTTGTTTGTTTGTTTTAGGTGTGGCGGTTTAGTACAGCATTTGACACTGTGAACGAGTGGAAGTTTGCTAACATTTCCAGCATGGCCGACCACCTCAAGACGTGCAAGTTTAACATGATAACAAGGAGGGAAGAAGCAATCCCACTCCCATGCATGAGTTTCACAAGAGAACTTACTAAAGAGGGACGCTCACTACGTTCAGTGCTTAAACCAGTGATATAGACTGTAGTCAAATGCCGAAGAAGATTTCGTTTTATAATACGACATGCCTTATGTGTTTTGGTGAACAGCAACATAATCATTAAAACAAGCCTCAACTTAATAAATCACTTTTGAAAGTGATGAAACAATATCTACCTGTTGTATTGATAACGGTTGTGCTGTTTTGTGTTTTTGATACATTATATTCAGTCTTTTTTTTACGAATTCATTGCTTTTGTTGAGATATGTAGCTTCAAACCAGAAATACTGAATTGTTAAATGGTGATGACCAAATGGAAAACCATTGTCTGCATTTTTGTAAATCAAGAATACAGGATCAGTGATTCTCAACTGACCCAAATTTACATTGTACGTGAAATGGTGACTGTACACAATATCGGTTATAACCCATATTTACTGTTGCCTTGTTCCTGTTTTCTTTTACCCTGCATAGTTTTTCTCCTTGAGGATTAATATCAAGCAAACAGTCTTTTTTAGCATTTAATTGGGCAGATGAATTTGATCCAAAACAAGATATGAGAACCATTCAACCTTTTAAAAGTCCATTTTTCCCCCTGTTGTCACAAAACAGATCTGCAAACCACCAGTTGAGAACCACTTATGTAGATTTTAATCTCCTGATTTCTCTCTCGTAGATTTAAAAGTCTATAAAGACAGTCTTAGACATTTATCAGACTATCAGAACTAACACAGTCGTTTCTCTAAGAAGCATTTATGGAGTTTTTAGCTGTGTAGTACGTAGTACTTGACACTTCCAGTGGTCATCCTTTGTCTTTAAGGCGTAAACAGAAACACATGTAAATGTGCTTGATCTATGTTGATGGCATGTGCTGATTGACAAATTACATTTTACAATCTTCCTGATTGTGAGTCATTGCACAAAACCTGCAGGACAGGTACAAGACTGCAGTTGTAGCCTGTCATGATTCTTTGGTTGCACACGGTGCATCTGCAGATGTACTTTTTTTGTCTCAGGGGTTTAACATAAAGAACATGCCATTATAGACAGTTTATCTGTGAGAAACTTGATTTGAGCTTGTGATTCTTCCACTTTTATTTGTTAAAGTCAAGACAGAGTTTACTGTTCAGTTTTACTGTGTCTTTTCAGGTGTGCAGTTACGTTTCAGTTCATTGACCTTTTTTTAGGTTAATCTGAGATTTTTTTTAAGGAATTAGTTGTGTGATGTGCTGTACTCCACATGCTTTCTACAAATATTGAGTATGAGTTTCCTTATATTTGTGTTGAGTGATGAAAATTGAGCATCATTTTGAAACATTGGAGTTTCTGAATACTCTACTTCTAGCATCTTTGAAAATTGAAGAGTCATAAAATTCTTATTTTTAAAGACTTTATTAAAGTCGACATCAGTTGATGTGTACCATGTTGTTTTTTTCTGGAATTATTTTTTTCCCCAAAGGAACAAAATGCAGTGTGGAAGCCATTTTTTTCTTTGAAGAATTGTTTGAATTAATTTACATACATTTACTCTAGATTTTCCAGCCATATATCATTGAATGAAGGGACTCAGGTATTTAAAGAAGAGTCGTGGAAAAGGTTCTGTTGGTTTATTTGATTACTATGTAGTTTCCATTGTATTTTTCATTTTTAAAGTTCGTGTACAGTCAATTTACTCATCTCCAAACCCAATTTTGTAATTCAGTTTTCATATTTGTGTTTTCACGTGAACTCAGCATGTCAACCCCCCTTTTTCTATTGTAAAAAAATCAAAAACTTTGTCCAGTTTAGTTACAGTTGTTTCACGTTTCATCGTTTGTATTTTTTAAATATTATTTAATAAAGTTTGAAGAAATCCAGGTTGCCGGTGTGTTATTTTATTAAGCTTCAGATATGCAGACAACCAAGTGTCAAAAGATTTCAAATAAACTCAATAAACTCAATTTTCCCGTTTGACATCTATCATGTAATGGATGGATAATCCTTTTGCTTCACTATTTGGCGGTTTTGTAACCATTGAAATATTAAAAGTAACCTAATAAGTAATGGATCCACATTTATCGATTAAGTGCATGATGTAGCTGTAATTTTATAATAAAATTTCTCTCTCTTTTTTTTTTTTTTTTTTTTTTTTAAAGTCACCGCTAGGGAGTGCTGCTGCACTTGAGAATAAAATGCGCAGTTTTTTTTCACGGCATATTTCCTGAGAGAAACTCACAATTTGTAAACTTGCTTCTGAAAAGCCTATATATGACCATTCAGAGGCCATACCTCGCTCTATAAAATACTTTGCTTCTCCTTTTCAGCCTCTTTTTCAGTCATTTCGTCTCTGCGCCGAAACACATAACTTAGCCGGTGAAAAAACATGATGAATGTCTTGAACGGGTCCAGGTCTGAGAGGGCTCATCTGCTTCAGTATCCGGATGGAAATTGGCTTTTACAGCAAAAAATCTCAGGTGGGTTTCAGAAAGACAGATAACACAACCGTCACCAGGTTTCTTTAGCTAAATAAAGAATCATGTTAACATTTTGGAAGCAGCAATGTGATGTAGCCTACATAAGAGAGTAGGCCCACTCGGGGTTTGAGCTTTTTTGTAAGCAACATCAGCTTTTCATTATAATTTGCCTGTTATGTAATAGGATACTACAGTAATGACCAATTACTTAATAAATAAGGGTTCCTCAAACCATTATTAGCCTGTTAAACAGTCATTACAAATCTTATTTTATCTCTTAAAAGAAAAACAAAACAGAGCATTAAATGTTATTAAATGTTAATATGCATTAAATGGAGCAGCTTTAATAGCATCCTGGATTTAGAAACCGTTTGTAGAATTGCAACTGCAGTCTAATCAAAATCATCCCGTTCAAAACATCCCCAAATAATTGATATTCAGCTGAGTTTGAGAAATATTTTAATTAAATTAGGCCTAAATATGATTTAAATGATCAAAATTTGATTGAAAACAGAAGGAATGTCTGAGGCAACTATATTTATTTATTACAACGCAGATTTTCCAGTCAAATCCAATTTAGTTTAATGGTGACAGAAGATTTTCACAACAGGACCAATAGCAAACAAGTGCATTTCCAATATAATCGTAAAGATTTGTTGCAACACCGAAACGCACAAGATGCATAGAAATATACATAGCATCATATGTAAGTAAACAAATGTATAACATTATATCGTTTCAGTCATCATATTACAGAACAAAGATGGGAAACATCTATTACATATCCAATATCAATGGAATTGGAAGAGACACTCCACTTGGTGGTTCTTTTTCTAATTCTTGTTGCTTTTGCCCTAGATGGATAAACAGTGCAAAGTCAAACATAGCAAGAAAGAAATATATATATATATAGATACACTCACCTAAAGGATAATTAGGAACACCATACTAATACTGTGTTTGACCCCCTTTCGCCTTCAGAACTGCCGTAATTCTACGTAGCATTGATTCAACAAGGTGCTGAAAGCATTCTTTAGAAATGTTGGCCCATATTGATAGGATAGCATCTTGCAGTTGATTTGTGGGATGCACATCCAGGGCACAAAGCTCCCGTTCCACCACATCCCAAAGATGCTCTATTGGGTTGAGGTCTGGTGACTGTGGGGGCCATTTTAGTACAGTGAACTCATTGTCATGTTCAAGAAACCAATTTGAAATGATTCGAGCTTTGTGACATGGAGCATTATCCTGCTGGAAGTAGCCATCAGAGGATGGGTACATGGTGGCCATAAAGGGATGGACATGGTCATAAACAATGGTCAGATAGGCCGTGGCATTTAAACGATGGCACTAAGGGGCCTAAAGTAACATCCCCCACACATTACACCACAACCACCAGCCTGCACAGTGGTAACAAGGCATGATGGATCCATGTCCTCATTCTGTTTACGCCAAATTCTGACTCTACCATCTGAATGTCTCAACAGAAATCGAGACTCATCAGACTAGGCAACATTTTTCCAGTCTTCAACTGTCCAATTTTGGAGAGCTCTGGCAAATTGTAGCCTCTTTTTCCTATTTGTAGTGGAGATGAGTGGTACCCGGTGGGGTCTTCTGCTGTTGTAGCCCATCCGCCTCAAGGTTGTGTGTGTGTTGTGGCTTCACAAATGCTTTGCTGCATACCTCGGTTGTAACGAGTGGTTATTTCAGTCAAAGTTGCTCTTCTATCAGCTCGAATCAGTCAGCCCATTCTCCTCTGACCTCTCGCATCAACAAGGCATTTTCGCCCACAGGACTGGATGTTTTTCCCTTTTCACACCATTCTTTGTAAACCCTATAAATAGTTGTGTGTGAAAATCCCAGTAACTGAGCAGATTGTGAAATACTCAGTCCGGCCCGTCTGGCACCAACAATCATGCCACACTCAAAATTGCTTAAATCACCTTTCCTTCCCATTCTGACATTCAGTTTGGAGTTCAGGAGATTGTCTTGACCAGGACCACACCCCTAAATGCATTAAAGCAACTGCCATGTGATTGGTTGATTAGATAATTGCATTAATGAGAAATTGATAAGGTTTTCCTAATAATCCTTTAGGTGAGTGTATATATAAATGAATGCAAGCAAAAATCTTTTAGAATCTTTTACAATGCAGGCTTTGCATTGCTCAGAACTGATTGTCATGTTTGTGTAAATTTTTATCAGTGCTGTAAAGCATGACTGCAGTCTCTGTGGGGGGAATGGCGTGGGGTCTGATCTATACGGTCATCCTCTAACGAACAGCTCATGGATAAACAAACGCATCTGCACTGCGGTCGACTCCAGCTCTTATCACTTTGAGAAGCAGAAGACAGCGATGATGAAAGTCCTGTCATACAGTCATCTTGGTGTGGGGTGTGAGATGAAATCATATAAAAAGAAGTCAAAATTCAGATCCCAGGCCTCCACTATTTCATCTGATTGAAGTCCAAGTCTCATGTGTAGTCAAGAAAAACATCCTCAGACCTACAGTAAAGGAAAGAGGGAAGATACTAGATTTAATCTTAAAGGAGTAGTTCACTTTTTTAAAAAAAACTTTTGCTGATAATTTCCTCACCCCCATGTCATCCAAGATATCCATGTCATTCTTTCTTCAGTCGAAAAGAAATTAATTTTTTGATGAAAACATTCCAGGATTTTTCACCATATAATGGACTTCAGTGGGAACCAAACGGTTCAAGGTCCAAAAGACAGTATCAGTGCAAACTGCAAACTGTTCAAAGGGCTTTAAACGATTCCAGACGATGAATAAGGGTCTTATAAAGCGAAACAATCCCTAATAAAAAAAAATGAACAAAGTTTAAGTTTTATAAGCTCAAATGGTCACCTTGCTCTGTTCTGTGATGCACGTTCGTGACTCCTGATCATCATCATCATTGTTTGTAAACTCCTCCGTTTTGTCCTCGTCCACACTAAAACGCCCTCCGGAGATTCAAAACGCAAAACGCAGCTGCAGCGTTTCTAAACTTCTTTGTTTTAGGTCTTCGTTTTTCCCATTTTAGTGTGGACGGGAGGTGCAAACGTAGCAAAAGGTCTCCGTTTTTAAACGAAAACGCAGTAGTGTGGACGGGCCTTTGTGTCATGCAGCGATCGCTTTTCTCTTCAGCTCAATGTTAATGAAACAAAGGACAAGTCCTCTGATGACAACAATTAAAAGTTTGGAAATTAAAATTGTTGACACTCACAAATACTTGGGAGTGGTCATTGAGAATAAGTTGAGCCAATGTTCTGACTCTTTACAACAAAGGTTGTATTTTTGAGGAGATTAAAATATTTTAGAGCATGTCATTCTATGATGATACTGTTTTACAAACAATCAATTGAATCTGTCCTTTCCTTTTGTATTGTCATGTTATGGTACTCTAAGTTAACAAAAACAGGCTTAGTGGTCTTTGTAAAGGTAGCAGGGAAGAACATTGGTATTGATCGGACGGTCCTTCTGACATTTTTCAAGAAGGCTCAGGTTATTCTTTGTACTGTCGACCATCCACTTCGAACTGAGTTCGAACTGAGAGCACCTGCAAGCAGGACAAAAAGAACTAAAGATTAATTTGTGAGGTCCTGTGGCCATTAATTAAGGTCCTGAACTGTTCAGGCCTGTAGGAGAGGGTACTTAATATACATAATTTATGAATTAAGAATAGAGTTTGGTATGTTAATGTGTGTTTTGGGGCAATTTATTTTTTTATGGATGCAAAAATCTATTTGATATGTACATTAACATGGTTAGTGCTCAGAGTCAGGTACCTTGCTGAAATCATAGTTTCCCTATATGGGACAATAAAGCTGAGTCTGAGTCGATACACATCTGAAAACAACTAATCATGTTAATAATCATAAGAATAGACCAAGAAGAGGTGGAAATTCATGTGACCGATGAAAATAAACTAAAAATCCATGAAAACAAAACTACGAACATACTAACTGTAACAGATTTTAATTGAAAATGTTTATTTCAATACAACTGTGTTTTTATAACCGTGTTTTATACCGTCACTTATAGTAGGTACTATATTTGGCTTCAAACTTTGCGACTGTTACAAAGTATGTTCTATATAGCATGAGTGTGTGTAGTATGAATAAAATTGAAACGCACTACATCCACCATGTTATCATTATCATGTGACCTATGTCAGTTTCGTGAAGGCGCAAGGAGACAGGGCTAGCCCGAATGGGAGAACAGAGCACTGACAAGCGTGCCCCCGACAGCAAATCGCAGGTATGGTCTGATTCGAGAGAATGGACATAAGAGTAAGCGTCCTTCAGGCCAATTGCTGCAAACCAATCCTGTGGCCAGGCAAGTTCGAAAATGCATTTGGCCAGGAGCATCTTTAACAGCAGCTTGTGGGGCGAGTGGTCCAGATGTGCAGGAGCAAGATTCCCACCGGCTTCTCCGGGACAATGAAGCATGGGTTGTGAAACCCGGACCTCCTTTCGGCTGGAGGGACAGTCCCGATCGTACCCCTCGCAGGTAGGGTAGCAATGTCTGCTCTCATGACAGGGGCATAGCCACTGACCATAGTGGAGTGGACTCCCCAGAAGTGGGGAGGAGACTGTGCGAGATGAATCACAAGCTGAGTCTGACGGCTCGCGCGACCCAGCGGGACAGGTTGGGAAGCTCAGAGAGGCTCCCAAAGACTGTGCCAGCAGGGACACGGCCACAGACGTCCCCTCGGTGGTGCAGTGAAGCGGAGTGACTGGCCCGGATGTGGATGGCATAGCAGCCCGGAGTCGTTGCACGGTCAAACCACACCCTGACAGAGGAGACCAAGGAAGGACCAGCATTCCTTGGGCCGGGCAGGTGGGGGCGAAAGTCGCAGGAGGGCGCATTCGGCAGCAAGCAGACTGAGGCATATAAGCCGGCGGCTGGTTGGCAGCAGATGGCCGCGGGGTCAGACAAAATAGCCACAGTCCACTTCTGGGCGGCCAAGAACTGTTGGGCAGAGTCCTCGACTGCGCCGCCGAAGAGGCCAGCCAGGGGTATGGGGAAGCTGAGGAAACTAGTTCACTCAGCCTCGCACACATCAACCAGGTTAAGCCAGAAATGGCTGACCACGCATGTGGACATCACCTGATTCAGGGAGCGTGCGGTCACCTTCGTCGCTCGTAGAGCAAGGTCGGTGACGGCAGGCAGCTCAAGGATGTGCCCTGAATCAGCCCTACCCTCACGCATGTCATACATTGAACACCCAGAAGGATGGCAATATCATTCAGTGAGGTGGCAGCCTGCCCCGCAGCTCTATAGGTCCTCGCCACCAGAGTAGACAAGAACCTACAGGCATTGGAGGGGTGCTTAGGGTCACCACGCCAGGTACTCCACAGGGGGGAACCTCAGTGTACCCTAGGCTGTGGCCTCTACAAAGGCAGAGAAGGCAGAAGAGGCCACTGAGCAGTCGCGAAAAGTCAAAGGAGACTCCCACGATCTCATGACCTCCATGCACGTCCGGGTAGAAAGGATTTGGGTTCACCACCCCCAAATAACCAATCATCAGCCTTAAGTGCTCGGGACATGGCAGAAGGTTCCACACAAGCCTGATACTCGCAACAGCCTGGGAAAGCATAGCTGTGAACTCTGGATCAAACTGGTTATGCTTGCACAACCGAGGACAGCAGCACAGACGAGTCATCTCCAGGGGACTCCAGCTCACCTTGTGATGCGGCAATATACATGATTTCATCAGCCGGGGGACAGAATTAGACCGTGGGCCTGCGGGCGGGCCGGTGAACTCACTCGGGACCACACAGGTTGCAATGTGAAAGACGGGGAGTGGACCGAGGAAAGTTCCAGACCTGCCGTCTTACAGTAGGTCACCCTGGCCACCAGTCGAAGTATTATCTCACATGGAGAAAAATAGATCGGGTTGTGGAGGGTGTGATCGAAGCCCAAACACGTCAGAACAGCGTTCACACCCATCAGCTGAATCTATCTGAGAACCGCACTCAGAAATAAACGGGCAGATCCTCTTTAGAAAGATACGTCTTTAAAAAGACGTGTCGCGTGCACGCTCTTTTTGTGAGAGAAAAGCTTGCAGCAATGCTGAAGCGCCCAGAGAGAAAATCACACGCTGTTCAGTTCAGCAGGCAGGAATATGAAACTCCCTGGAACCAGATTCTTGAAGACAGTCAGAGAATAGGCTGCAGGAGTGAAGAAAACTCTTGGCTCCGAAGTGAAAACACACCTGCATCCCTTTTTATACCCACGAGGTAAGGCGGAGATACGCTATGCAAAATCCGCAGACCCATGGCATTTCTTTGCCATTGGCTCGTTTTGTAATACTCGAAGTCGATAGGGCGAAACCCCATTCGTCGTCATCCGACCGAACTAGGAGTGACATCAAAAGGGAACTTTCTGTTTTCCAATTAACAGTTTTGCACTGTAGCATTTTTACCGTTACCGTTTTACAGTGAAGCTTGGAAGAGCCAGGATAGTTTTAAATATAACTCAGATTGTGTTCGTCTGAACGAAGATAGTCATATACACCTCGGATGGCTTAAGGGTGAGTAAATAATGGTATAATTGTCCTTTGACAATTGTCCTTTGATAATTATCACTTTAAACCGTGTCTGTGAAACCGAGGGATGAAGATGTTTTGCTAGCATTCATAAGGCATCAGGCCACCAAAGGCATCAGAAACACATCAGTGGTACCTGTCCGCCTCCACACTGCAGAGAACAGTCCAGCTCGTTCATCATGATCTCGGTGTCGGCCGTGCTCTGATGAGCACATGTAGCTGGTCCATCGGGAACCTGAGTGTTGATGCGCTCTTCACTCCTGCCATTAAATATGACCACGATGACACGGATCATTTTTCCAATAAGATTGCATTTTGCATCACAGATTACATGTATTTAATCTCTGTTCTCAAAGGAAAGCTTTGATATTTTTATTTCTCATATTTATGGATAAGGATTCCAAGAAACATTTATTGCCTAAAAATAGATTAGCTTTATAAATTGAGATACATTTTTAAATTTGACTTAAAGGGTTAGTTCACCCAAAAATGAAAATTCTGTCAGTATTTCCTCACCCTCATGTTGTTCCAAACCTCTATGTGTTTATTTGTTCTGCTATACACAAAGGAAGATATTTGGAAGAATGTTTTAATTAAACAGATCTCATTCCCCATTGACCAAAGTATGTATTTTTCCTACTATGGTAGTCAATGGGGAATGAGATCTGTTTGATTAAAACATTCTTCCAAATATCTTCCTCTGTGTTAAGCAGAACAAATAAACACATAGAGGTTTGGAACAACATGAGGGTGAGTAAATACTGACAAAATTTTCATTTTTGGGTGAACTAACTATTTAAAGCCAAATGGTTTAGCCCATTCTTCTGTAATTTAAAGTTTACAGATATTAGGTTTAAGAGAACACAGTTATTTATTTATTAAACATTAAACAGCAGAAAAATAATGACTTGTATGGGGATTAATCAGTGCCACGGTGACGGACAAAAAAATGAAGGTCAACAATCAAATAATTGCTTAAAATCTGTCCATGTAATTAAGTCATTAACGGCAAAGCAGGGATATTATAGTTAACTAAAACCAAAACTAAATTCATAAATCAAATTTAGTTACTTGAAATAAACTTTAACTGAAATAAAATAAATACTAAAACCTTAAACTTTTTTTTATTTCAGCTAGCTGCCAAGACAACATTTCTCATATTCATTCAGTGAACTTGATGTACAAAAATATATAAAACTTAAATAATAATTATCAAAAAACTATAGACTTTTTTTTAAATAATAACAATTACAAAAATTACTAAAACAGAGAAAAATGAAAACAGAAAATAGTTAATAGGTACATACAAACATATAATAAAATATCAAAATAAAATATATTTAGAAAATTAAAAAAAAAATGACAACCATGCAACAAAAACAGAACAAACAATAAAGAAAAACATACTAAAATAAAACTGCAATAGTATATCACTGATACTAAAATAACAGTGCTGCACAGATCTATGGCAATGCTTATACAAATTTTACATAATTATTCTCAGGATCACTGTGATTAAACACTGCCATTATGTGCCTGTATTGAATTAGCCCTGATGGATGAAACTGATTTATTTGTCCCGGTCACAGTGAGGTCAATCAAATGATCACTCATCCGTCTGTTAGTTCAGGTGTCACAGTGAGCGACAGAATGACAAACTGCTGTGCACATGAGCGAAACTATCAGGTGCGACTCACATTTTTCCTGTTGACAGGTGAGCTTCTGGCACAGGGAAGATGGCACCAGATTCTCCATCCCTCCGTGTCGACCTGAAAGTGGACAGATGTGTGAAAGAAAGTTCCGCGTGATGCAGGTATCCAACTGTAAAATAATGGGGAAATATCTGAGGAATTGTTTTTCTTTGCGGCTGTCAAACAGTCGGCAAAACAGCTTGTTAAGGAAACGGGCAAAACTTGTCGGCTTAAAGCACAACGTTTTAAGCTGTCCTTGGACACTTCTTTTAAAAGCCTGTTCATTAGAGGATGCAGACAGCAATGGAAACCTTTTCAATGTTGCCAATTAAGAAAACTTTTCCTGGTGTGTGAATACTGTTTTTCAGCATCTATAGAGTGTCAACATGAATCCAGACACACACTTAAAACGTCTGAATGCCATTGCATTAGTTCAACTATTATTTATTTAAAATAAAAATAGCATAAACACCTTTTTAAGCTTGAACTTTACACATCCACTAAAAATCACTCTGACACATTGGGGGGGAATTAGCAAAGCTTTTGAGCGTTTCAGCAAAATCACTGCAGCATTTGAGTAAAGCTGCAAAGTGGTTTGATATTTTGTATGTAATAAAAAAAAAAAAACATTTCTATATTTTAATTGTGGCCACTGCGTACTAAGAGCAAATACACAGCTTGAATTCCCTGAATGGTTTTGAAGTGAATAAAGGGTGGATGAAGGAGTAAAAGAGATTCAAACAAGATCTCAGAACGAGAGGAGAGGCTGTATACTCACTCATACTCCTCTGGACATATGCTTAGAAAAGCAACTGGGCTGCAATAAAACACAGACAACAGAGTGAGCAAATATCATAGCTGTCAACGAAGACCTGGTGAGCATTAATCACACACTGGCATTTGTGAGCTTTTAAAAATAAACACCCTCAAAACACACTTGCACTATAAAAGAATCCACTTAAAAGGGTCCAACAGTGTATATCCGTCACAAGAAATAAATTTTGTTTGAATAAATTAATTAATACAATTTTCAAAACATCTCAAATGCTGCCTGTATTGAAAAGATAAACAAGTACGCTAATTTTTAAAGAACTTAATTAATGGAAATTATACCTTAACTGAGAGATAGTGATCATTTTCTAAATAAAATTACAAGAAATATTGGTGTATAATTAATTCACTATGTTTAATATATCACTAATCACTATATCATAGTTAAATATATAAGTTGTGTGTGTGTGTGTGTGTGTGTGTGTGTGCGCGTGATAAAACTGAAATAATAAACAAAAACCTATAAAACTAAAAATCGATTTAAAAAATATATAAAAATGACTAAAGAAAATATATAATAAAAACTATTTTATTTCAACTATTTCTCAAGGCAACATTTCTCATTTTCCTTTGACTTGATATAAACTCTAAAAAAATGCTGGGTTGATTTAACCCAATTTTGGGTCAAATATGGAACAACCCAGCCTTTGGGTTAAATTTTTGAATTACATTTTTAACCCAATGTTTGAGTTTGTCCATATTTGACCCAAAATTAGTTTAAAACAACCCAGCGTTTTTAGAGTGCGCTGATTTTGAACCAATTTTGGGTCAAATATGGACCAACCCAGCCATTGGGTTAAATTTTTAAATTACATGTTTAACCCCAACCCAGTATTTTTTAGAGTGAACTGATTTTGACCCAATGTTGGGTCAAATATGGACCAACCCAGCCATTGGGTTACATTTTTAAATTACATTTTAAACCCAATGTTTGAGTTTGTCCATACTTGACCCAAAATTGGGTTAAAACAACTCAGTATTTTTAGAGTGTTCTGATTTTGACCCAATTTTGAGTCAAAATATGGACCAACCCAGCCATTGGGTTACATTTTTAAATTACATTTTTAACCCAATGTTTGAGTTTGTCCATATTTGACCCAAAATTGGGTTAAAACAACCCAGTATTTTTTAGAGTGCACTGATTTTGACCCAATTTTGGGTCAAATATGGACCAACCCAGCCATTGGTTTACATTTTTAAATTACATTTTTAACCCAATGTTTGAGTTTGTCCATATTTGACCCCAAACTGGGTTAAAACAACCCAGCATTTTGTAACCCAGCATCTATCTATCTATCTATCTATCTATCTATCTATCTATCTATCTATCTATCTATCTATCTATCTATCTATCTATCTATCTATCTATCTATCTATCTATCTATCTATCTATCTATCTATCTATCTATCTATCATCTCACAAAAGTGAGTACACCCCTCACAACCCTCTTTAGCAAACATTTTAGTATCTCTTCACAAGGGACAATACTACAGAAATTAAACTTGTATATATTTTAGAGTAGTCAATGTGCTGCTTGTATAACACTATAGACATACTGTCCTCTGAAAATAACTCAACATACAGCCATTACGTAAATAGCTGGCAACGGCAGTGTGTACACCCTAAGTGGTAATAGCTGTACGTCGTTTACAGCCATATGTCCTATTCATCATGTTCATGTGTTTTGTCTACTTGACAGGACCATATAAATTTGTGTATCTTGTATTAGAGCAGTTCAAATGTGTGGGAATTAAAAAAAACACCCAAATACAGTCACTCAGTATCTCATTTAATGGATAAGGACACCTAATAATAACAATGAACTTAAACCTGATAAGATCGTCTGCGGTCTGACATTACAACAGCCAATGTGAACAGCTGGTTTACCTCGATATTAAAGACTGGCGTGCACATGATAAATGTCCCGTCTCTTCATTTCCCCCACGATCACACTAAACAGACATCTGATTGCTTTTATAATTAAATTCACATCCAGGAGAGGGAAGCAGCATTTTTGTGTTGATGTTAAAGTGGCAGCTTTGGAATTACCTTCATGAACGGCCTTTAATTTGTTCCAGCACAAAAATAGCACATAAATAGACCTTTAGTTATCCAGGAACTCAGAAAAACAAGCATGTTTCCCATGAGGCTGAGTGGTGACAGGAAGTCATTACTTCAATAGACAGGAAGGATGATATTGCTACACTGTTTAAACAAGAATCACAAACTGATTAAAAATCTGGAGATCTCAATAAGGTCTCACCCGGAAAGATGCACCTTGAATATTTGCAGTAGGAAAACTCACGTGTCCGAATGCTCTTCCTCGAGAATGGTCTGCACGGGGAGGTAGCCGAGCCGAGGGTGTTTGGTGAAGTACTTCTTTGAGCGGAACTTGTTTTTCAGCACTTTGGTGAAGTCACGCACGTCTTCTCCAGAGGTCGTCTGTAACAGAAACAGAGAGGCTGTAGGGAAATGTTCTGTTGTGCATGAAGAATTACAGTGACAGGGTCTGGATGGAGTGTGTTCAGATTTGGGAAAAATCAGAAAGAAAAATATATATAAAAATAAGAACAAAAAATATTTATGAATAAAAAAAGTTATATATTTATAATATTTTTTACTTATAATAATGTATAAATATGTATATATGTATGTGTGTGTGTAATATACAGTAGTCAACAGTTGAAGTGGATCAAAACCTTTCATCAAAGTTACATGAATTTTGAACAATACCCATTTTTGTTTGATATACCAAACTTTGATATACTTTTTTAACCATTTCATATATATATATATATATATATATATATATATACACTCACCCAAAGGATTATTAGGAACACCATTGGCACTAAGGGGCCTAAAGTTTGCCAAGAAAACATCCTCCACACCATTACACCACCACCACCAGCTTGCACAGTGATAACAAGGCATGATGGATCCATGTTCTCATTCTGTTTATGCCAAATTCTGACTCTACCATCTGAATGTTTCAACAGAAATCGGGACTCATCAGACCAGGCAACATTTTTCCAGTCTTCAACTGTCCAATTTTGGTGAGCTCTGGCAAATTGTAGCCTCTTTTTCCTATTTGTAGTGGAGATGAGTGGTACCCGGTGGGGTCTTCTGCTGTTGTAGCCCATCCGCCTCAAGGTTGTGCGTGTTGTGGCTTCACAAATGTTTCGCTGCATACCTCGGTTGTAACGAGTGGTTATTTCAGTCAAAGTTGCTCTTCTATCAGCTTGAATCAGTCGGCCCATTCTCCTCTGACCTCTAGCATCAACAAGGCATTTTCGCCCACAGGACTGCCGCATACTGGATGTTTTTCCCTTTTCACACCATTCTTTGTAAACCCTAGAAATGCGTGAAAATTCCAGTAACTGAGCAGATTGTGAAATACTCAGTCCGGCACCAACAACCATGCCACGCTCAAAATTGCTTAAGTCACCTTTCTTTCCCATTCTGACATTCAGTTTGGAGTTCAGGAGATTGTCTTGACCAGGACCACACCCCTAAATGCATTGAAGCAACTGCCATCTGATTGGTTGATTAGATAATTGCATCAATGAGAAATTGAACAGGTGTTCTTAATAATTCTTTAGGTGAGTGTATATATACTGTATATATCAAGTTTTCCACTCCATCTTTCTTGCTTTCTCCTGTTTCAGACATTTACTCATTTTCTCCCCATGTTATTGTGTATCACGTAATAAGTTGTGTGAGAGATTACTGTAGGGGAGGTTCTGGTGCACTGATTGTTAATGGATTTTTGTACTTGTATTCCCTAAGTGGAGGGCAGGTTGTATTTTACAATGTGCTTCATTATTTATTGAATGGTTATATATATATATATATATATATATATATATATATATATATATATATATATTAATTTAAGGAAGCCGTTAGGTGGGCACCTTTTATTTTGTACATATTTTCTCCTGTTTATATTGAGTTACAGAGGAAGTTAGGTTTACTTCAATGACATCTTTATTTTGTGTTTAGATTGTACAGTTTACTGTTTATGTTAAGGTAAATTAGATTATTTAATTTACAACAGTTCCTTCTCCTCTACCCTAGACAGGGGAGGACATACAAAAGCCGAAGAAAATAACAATGAAAATGCATTTACAACACAACCATTGCACAACCATTGTATTATCTATTTGTTGTTGAAATAAAAGCAGAAAGACATGGAGATGCTCACAGGGGTGCAGTACTCCACCATGGGATAGCTGAGATGATGGTCCTTGGTAATCCTTCCCGAGAAAAAACACATCTGACACACGTTGTAGTTGAAATGCTTTAGACTTCGATACCTAAAGGACAAACAGATGTTCCACACTGTAACAGTCCAGCTGATATGATATTACCAGGGGCGGTTCGGGGATCTCATCCTCAGAGGGTTTAGCCCTGAGGGACACGTTGTAGCAAGAGACCATTGTGTTGCTTCTTTAAATTAAAGCACCATATAAGTCAAAATAGCTTAAATTGGTACCATGGTACCAGCATTGGCCCAATCATTCAGATGGGAGATTATTTAGGGTCTAGAACCACCTCTGGTTATTGCAATGTTTTGTTAAAGGGATACTCCACTTTTTTTTGGAAAAAAGTATCAGTAACCAGACAGTTTCTGGTCTCATTGACTTCCATAGTAAATGGAAGTCAATGAGACCAGAAACTGTCCGGTTTCTGAAATTCATCTAAATATCAGAAAATCGACTGAATGCATTTGAAAACGGTGAAACTCAACTGCTTAACTCTGGGGGAGTTGTAAAATGAGCCTATTTCCAAGAAAAAGTGGAGTATCCCTTTAACAAATATTCAGAGATGCCATCAGTGCCTTGAGACAGACACTATCAGTCGAGAACAAAACTTGAACTGAAGTGACTTGGATTAACAGTCTTACTGAAATGAATGAACAGTGAACTGACTTGAGCTAAATAATGACAGTATTGTCTTCTGTAGAGTTGCTTTAGAGAGAGAATTGAGTTTGTTTCATAACTGATTATCTTTGCAACATTGCCACTGTTATTAAAATAAACCGAATCAACAATAAACTAAATTTAGCTGAATAAATGACACTGTTGTCCTTTGTAGAGCTGCTCATACTGCTGAAATTGAATTTGTTTCATAATTGAAGAATTATGCAACATTAATACTTTTATTTTCCCGTTTACTGTAAAGCTTCACTGAAATAATCTGTATTGTATAATAGTATTAGAAATAAATGTGACTTGACTTGTGGCACAAGTAAGACACAAACTGGTAAACCATTGCGTATTAGTTATTTTACATACATCTTATTTTTTACAACAATAAAAGCACAAATCTTTTTGGGATAAGAACTGTTAGATGATTTAGGGGGGTAGAATGCAACCATATAGCCAATTATGCTTCATCTTATTATTATTACATTTTTATTTTATTTATTTGAATTAATAATGTTTATTTTATTTATTTAATAGCCATGTTTATTGAATGTTTAATGCTAAAAATATGAAATAAATATCAGGGTTCCATCAGTTTTAAAAAACTCTTCCATTTGTTCCATTTCCACAAAGATTCATTTTAAATTTTAAATAATTTTAAAAAGTCAAAATAATTGTATATAGCTAAAATAATATAAGTTGGACCTTCTGAGGTGGACGAACACCATTATCTGAAGGTTATGCAACTCTTTTGCTGAAGAAGAAAGAGAAACTTGAATTTTAAAAGTTTCCTACCCTATTTAGTCAGCAGTGGCACAACTCTGTAAAAAAAAAGTCATCATTCACTTTTGTTTTACCTGAAGCCCACCATGGGACACTCTTTACAGATGTTACATCTGGCCTGGTGTTTGGCCGTTTCTGCGGCGGCGACTCTGTGAAGTACAGGCAACCACACCATGGACTGTGGCTCCAAATGCATCCAGTCCACGAACTGTTGCAGCTCGATGACATCATCACGGCCCACCTGAAACGCACCAGCACAGACCTCATTCATTACTGCAATGCACTGCATGACATACTATAATGGAGCTGTCTGAGTCTAAAAGCACTCCGGTGGTCTATTTATCATTTCAGAAGCGTATTCATCTACAACCCAAAACCTATAATATCCCATCTCAACCTTATTAGCCCGAGGGCAAGGGATCCATTAGTAATTTTGAAGTGAAGCAAATGGGGCCAATTGTGGTCATTTGAGTCTCCCCCTATAGCATTAACACTGCTACTACTGTTATGAATCAATTACAGCAGGCCAGTTAAGGCAAGACTATCAAGAGTCTTTCATTACATGGAACATTAAATGATAAGAGCTCCACTGTGACTCAAGTAAAAGAGTGAAGTATTGGCGGCCTCGTCCAGGGTGGCTTTATACGGGTTTATAAATGCGCCATTATACCAGCGGATGTGGTTCACATCATAAAGCACACCATCATGTGATATTATGGGAATGCATGCACACAAATCAAGTGGATTTCATTTAATATTTCTCAGTAGAGCTTGTGCGTCAGCTGTCACACTGACTGCTAAGCGTCTGAAAGTGGCGGTGTAAATCCCCGGGCAGGCCTGCCACTCTTATAACAGAGCTCATCATTTATTTATATGTCAAAACTCACTGATGTGTAATGATGAGCCCCTATACCCACATAAACAAGTCCGAGCATTCGTTCAGCAAATGCCTTTAGGAATATATAATGTCCTACACACCTGAATTATGTATCATAGAATCTCGGTCATTTGATTTGCATTAATATACCTTTTTGTTAAAGATTGTAATTATTAATATATGCATACGTTTTTTCACTACCTCAGTGTATAGGATATATATATATATATATATATTTTTTTTTTTTTTGCTATGTTTATATAATGAGGTTCAACAGAATAAATTTGACATCTCCTAGAGGAACATCTTGATCAGATGTTTCTCACAGATTTATACTGAACATATGTTTGTTTATGCTTTGTAGCGATGCTACAGTGTCAAATAATATTTAATCACATTAAATGACACTAAAAATAAATCTACACAACTTCATAATATGTATTAAAATTCGTACAAACGAAAACCTAAGTATAGTAACGAGAAAAAGGTGGGGTTTGGTGATTGGGAGGAAGAGAAAAGAGGAAGTAGAGAAACGGAAGGTGGAAGGCCGGTCGGGAAGTTGGGATTAGAGTCTGAGAACGTTGAAGGACATCGAGGCCGTTGTTTCAGCGTGTCGTGAAGATTCCCTGTTGGATTTTCGTTCATGTGGATGATCCGATTTCTTGCACTGCAAAGACGGGAAGGGACGCGCATGTACGGAATAGACGGGGATAACTGCGCGAGCTGAAACCTGAACGTCGACCGAAAGAAACCAAAGCCAAAGAGGATTCTGACAGTGAAGTTGAAGACCTGTGAGTGTTGTTCTTTCACTTCGACGACCTGAGACACCTATCCCGAGGTAAAGAAACATTTGCTTTCCCGTGCCTTCCCGGTGACGCTACTGGTCTCAATAAAACTTACAATCCCCAAACGTCCACACTTTCATCAGAAGAACAATTACTAACACTCCTTACCGACTTCCATTAACGGTGTTTGAACAAATTTCGTTTCCATTAGATATTTACTATATTTTGAACTGTTTTGGGATTACTTTTGTTGTAGTTTTTTGACTCATTGTGAACTTTCTAAGTCTGAGCACAACCGTATTGTATTGTGTAATTTACTGTAGCTGTAAAAGGTCAGCAAAGTTTCAATCATCAAAGTGCAAGACAAGTGGAGTTATTGTTTTCCAAAAGAAAGAGCAGATTCTGAACAGCCTGAAATGAGCTTTACTTCCTGCACGAACCTACATAGGTTTTGTAACACATTTGCATAATGCCAGCCTAGTCTTTATTAATGAACTGTTACCGTTACTGTTCCTATCACTGTGTGTGTCAAGCATTGAGGAAGCCTCTGGAGCTTGAATAGGCTCTATACACAGCTCCACTACTTCCTGAACTTCAGCCAGCTCCTTGTTTCCTGTCTGGCATTATTGGACACATTGATTAATTCAGGTGTGTTTGATTATTGTTGCTGTGACTACTGAGGTCAGCACACCTGAATTAATCAAATTGTCCAATAATGGTATACAGGAAACAAGGAGCTGGCTGAAGTTCAGGAAGTAGTGCAGTTGTGCATATAGCCTATTCAGAAATGGTAGGCCTAATAGGCGTGTAATTTCTGACACATGCTGTAAGCGACCAATCACAACAAACCACCTGAGTCATCTGACCAATCAGATCACAGGAGGCTGAAAGGAAGGTTTAGAGAGACTGAATCCTTTATTGAACCATTTCAGACACTGTGAGAAAAGAGGTGATGCTGCAATGAATATTTTAAGAAAATAGTGTTTTTTTATCTTGGATGCATGTAAACCTAATGTGGGAGACCTCCAAAACCAAATTAGGATCTTTTAAAACAGCATAAAAGGGGCACTTTAAAAAAAACTAACCAATATAACACTGGTTCTCAGGAGAAACATCTGTCTCACAAATCTCCATTTCACCTCGATTCAATCTCATTGCTGTCTAGGATTAACAACTGATATAAAAAGGTCTCATTATCTCGTTCTGTAGCCAACAGGCAGTGTTAACTCACATATTGAAAGCAGCTCCGGACACTGGGCTCCATGTTACTCCCTCCGAACGCAGCCGCCTCCCCGAGCTGATGTGGGATTCGGATGCCGTTGTGTAGCAGTAATGCCAGCTGCCTCTGGTTACAGAGCCCTGCAGCGCTGGCCACCTGAGCGAACAGATCTGTGGAGGACAACACGGGCCAAACCCAAAGAACATCACATTATCAGACTAGGAGGGTGACTGGGTAAGGTTTTAGACTTAAGATCCAATTTATAAATGTCCTTGTGGTGGTCACAGCAAGGACAATGTTGCATTCCACTCCCTGAGACCTTTAAAGACACTGAAATCAAAGTTTCCACTGAAATTGTGCACAAATATTAAAGTGAAAGAAAGAAGCCAGTGTCCCGCGCATAACTTAATTCATCTCATTTATAAATTGAGAATTAACAAAACATATAGAATACATATTTAATATCAAAATACTTGCATTTGTACTTGTCCTTTATGGGTCCTTTTGAAAGAGAAAACAAGCCGATCTTAATAGACAGCACTTGAACTTTTCCGCTTCTTCCACTATTAACAGAAAACAGAGACGTTGATGTGCCATTGAAATTACCAACGCATTCTCATAGGGCGTCATCTAAATCCGACGCACATGGCAACCTTGTCAGTTAGATGATGCTCATCCTAGGGCGTCATCTAATTGAAGTTTTTGACCATGCTTCTCAAGGCCAATACTTCTGCATAGGGTGCGCGCAGTAGGTACGGCGTAGGTACCATACCACGTACCCTTCGCCGTAGCCTGACGCGCACCTCCTCAAAAATGTAACTACACGTCTCAACGACTCAGAACGCAAGATCTGTGATTGGTCGGCTTGTAGCATCGCATTTCCTCCTACGCATTTCCGCACGTACCATCTCCTCTGACATCTCTCATTTCTGCCTTTTAGTTTTAGTAATTTCACTAAAAATAACTGTTTTTCCACCTCAATAAGCTCCAACTCCAACATGATCCGCTCTCTTTTAGTCACCATTGCTTGTAGTAACCTAGCCGCGAGGAATTTCACATTGGAACATTAAAACCCTCCGCCGCCAACTAGCGTTTCAGAGCAGTTCTGCAGAGCAACCAAGACCTGAACGCAGAAGTCTAAATGCTCACGACGGCGTCGCCTACATGCGTACGGCGTACGGGCGTACCCTCGACGCAGAAGTATAAATTGGCCTTAAATCCGATGCACATGGCAACCTTTAGCGTCAGTTAGGGTGTTTTCACACCTCAAAGTACGCACCAAGGTTCGAACCAAAGTTCATGTTTTGATACATTTTATACTTTCAGAAAGTTTTGGTTTGGTTTCACACTGCAATAATGCGAGCACACTGTAGAACTTTACATGACATTTACGTCCTGTCGTCATCGTCTATTTGGGCTGCATCTTGACATTGATTGGTTTGTAAATGGACGTGCGTCTGATGTCAGCGTGTTGTCAATTCGCCGGGTAACTTTGACAACATGAACGAACAGACGCATATCGTTGCAACTATATTGTTATTTTTATTTTATAATTACCTGCAGCACCAACTATACACAAGGCTAGTTCAAATTCGCCAAATGAACGTCCTCGTCGTGCAAACATTTTATCGTCTTCGGCAGGAAAGGAGAAGACTGCAAGTTGACTTCTTATGTCATCAGACCATACTTGAATTAAAAACCTCGTCTCCTCATCTCCCCGTGTCCTTTTTTAGTTTGATCCGGACCGAGACTACCTCTTTTCGTCGGATGAAATTTCATCTGTTTGGTCTGGACCGTGGTCCAGGGGCGGTTTTACACCTATAATTTTGATTCGGACCAAACTGAAAAGTCTGAAAGTCCGGACCAAACAAGGTAGGTGTGAAAGGGCCCTTAGATGACGCGGGTAGGTTTAGGTCTGTGGTAGGGTTAGGGTTAGACCACTAGGAGGCGCGTCTCATATTGATGCTAAAGGGTGCCATGTGCGTCGGATGTTGACGCATGGTCAAAAGCGTCAGTTAGATGAGAACGGGCTGGCACGTATTATCTTTTGTCTGGTAAATATTTTGGTGAGTAACAACCACAGGTATTGGTTATGTCTTTACTGAACAGTTTTGTGTCAGCTTGTCTTGACAAAAATACAATAATTGCTGTAGGACTGCAAAAGAAATGAACATAAAACATTAAAATCTATGAGAGCCACCATTGAGGAGGAGATTATCTGCAATAGTTTAGAGGTCATGGGATTATTGTTTTTTTTTTTATGAGAATATTTAAAGTGGCACTAAAATGTACTTGGTCAATTTAGTCAGACGTAAACATTTATAAATGTCATTGCATTATTAGATACAACTATTAAACCAATTGGAAAGCTTTTTCAAGAACTATGGACACAACTGCAAGGTCTTACTATTTACCTTTATTTTACACAGTATGCATATTGTTTTTTTTCAAACCAAATACACTTTTTTGAAGAAAAAAAATACTCATGCTTATGTATAGGTCTACTAATGCTGTCATTCTTTCAAATAAATATCACTTAGATATTTTGTTGTTCAATGCAGCCAACATTCATACATTTTTAAGTGTGACTAAATATGTTTATGGCCACTCTATTGAAGATAAGACCCATACCGACCTGTCATAGACTTTTAGAAGCCAGTTGAGACACAGATCCACACACAGAGGGACATTAACCAGATCCGGGTGCACCTGCTGAAGTCCATGATAGATTGTGCAGAGACAGTTTACGATGCCTGGAATCTCCAGTAGCTGCTCATTATGAGTGAGTTTGTGTTGATCAAAGACGCTCTGGGCTCTGCTGAGCTCTAAAAGGTCCACTAGAACAGACAGACGGTATTCACATGATTTCATCTCCACTCATTTCTGTGTCTACAATGAATTCCATTCAGTGTATTTTAATGAAAGTCACCAGAGCGTAACTCATCCGTTGGCGTGTAATGAAAATTCCCTGGTGAAAAGGCAGCAAAAAATTATATTTCTTATCAGCATTCATCAGATTTGCAACCAATTATACGTTTCAAAAACTACCCTTTCTCAACATTACCCACATCCAAAGATATGAAGCAAAACATAGCTGCTGTCTTTAACCAAAAACACTATCCAACCAACCTGACTGCAGGATATTTCTCATCAGCTTTTTATTGTTAAGGCCCGCCCAATCAGCTCTTATACAGTTTCCAGAAGAGTGGGGAAGATACCTGTGCGTTCTGTCGTTTCAGTGTGGCAAAATAGTTTAATTCCAATTCAACTTTTATCTGGCTCCATTTTATCTCAAATTAGGTTGGAATACCAATGGTTCATTTGAATAATAATTTAGACACTTAATTCTATTCAGATACCAATGCCGCTCAGGGACGTTGTTTACGAGGATCTCATGGTAACAAACTCGTCAGTCTGATCATTATCACTCTAAAAAATGCTGGGTAGTTTTAAACCCAACCGTTGGGTTAAATTTTACATTACGGTTGGGTTTGACCATATTTGTCCCAAATTTGCCCAACATTTTTTATATTGAGCCAGAGGTTAGTGCTAATATTATTTATAGACCATTTTGCAAGATGTAAACAACACTGGTCCAGAAGCACTTCCTGTTTCAGTTTAGCTGGGATAAAATACAACCAACAGAACATATAAAACTGATTCAAAAAGTTAAATAAACATCTTTAAGATGTTTTCTTTACATGTGAAATAAAGAAAACAGTTACAAACTGAAACAGGAAGTGTTTCTGGACCAGTGTTGTTTACATCTTGCAAAATGGTCTATATAGGCTGTCCATGCTTGACATTATTTGGTTACACTTTATTTCGATAGTCACTTCAGACTTTCTACTAATTATAAGTAACTTTTCAACTACATGTCAGCTAACTGTCATTAGAGTATTAGTAGACTGTTAGGTTATGGTTAGGTGTTAGGCTTCAGGTTAGGAGAATAAATTTACTTGTAGTCGCCAAGTTACTTATAGTCTGTTGAGGGACCAACAAAATAAAGTGTTAGCAGATATTAAGCTGACAGTCTACTAATAATTTAATGACAGTTGACATGTAGTTGAAAAGTTACTTATGAAGAGTATAAGAGTGCAGACAAACTGGTCCACGAGTCTTTTCTTTTCCATACAAAATGAAGCATTGAGAACTTTGAAAGTGTACAGACCGTTTGATAAGAAGATACGTTATAAAGACAGTTCACTTCGTGTAAAACAGTCATGACAAGTCAAACCACGAACTTCGTGCTGAGTGAGCTGAACTGTTAACCTGGCCCTAGCCAGATGAATTTCGCTCCGCCTAGCTCCACTCATCCATCTGGAACCGATCCATTGAAATGGCGTTTCAGAAGGCTGGGCCTTATCAAAAATCCTTGCATATGATTGGATAAGCCACTTGTCTGTCATCTTTATCGAAGTGCTATTTCAACCACTCACACCGAAGCCAACCCGTGACGCTAATGAGAGAGATGCAGGAAAAAACAAAACAGAACAGCCGACATTCTCTCATGTTCCGTTCTCTGATGTTCTTTTAATGAAACAATATTAGGTAGATTGGACAACACGGATGAAATAGCAACATCAATGTTAACGCTTGCTTCCTCGATGCGAGCCGCCATTGTTGTCTGAATCAAAACAGTCTCACGGTCGCTTCTCCACTACGTCACATCTATGAAACTCCCGCCCTGCGTCCTGATTGGCTAAGCCATAAAGTTGTTTGGAGAAATCACTCTCAGTGGAAGAGGTTCCAGATGGATGTGAGTGAAGCTAGGTGGAGCTAAGCAGAACGACATTCATCTGGCTAGGGCCAGGTTACTGAACTGTATGAAGTTCAGCGAACTTCTGAGCTGTATGAACGGCGTTCGGGGATTGACTTATCAAGACTATTTTCTAAGATGGCTCCTGTCTGTATACACAAAGTGAACTGTCTTTATAAGGTATCTTCTTATTAAACGGTCTGTAAACTTACAAAGTTCTCAATGCTTCATTTTGCATATATGGGCCCTCATTATGCTACTGTGTTAGTGTGGGGCTATTTTGAGCCTTGTGATTTCTTTTTACTTAGTAAATGCCCCCAGTACTAGCGTATACGCTAAACAGTTTTTAGAGATAAAACTCTTTACATTCGATTATCATGAAAACAAATCTCAGAGAACGATTGACTAGGTACCTATGTTTTATTAGACCAAAGGTCCAATTTGCGCCAGAGTTCTCCTTTAAGAGTAAAGAACGGTGCTATGCCGTCTATATTGGATCTGACAGGAATGGTGCAACACACGCACTCTGGGTCGAACATGTATGGGCGAATCATTCCGGTTGTCATTTTACAACATTGGGCGTTTTCAAAACAATTTCCCCCAAGTGCATCGACAAGTGAGTTGAAACTCATTATAATATGCAAAACTGTTATCCACTCACAGCAGTGGGCGTTTACTTCCAAGTCTTCATTGCGAGACACCCATAAAAACCGAGCGTTTTTCAGGTGGGCTCAAAACTAGGGTACAAAATAGCCTATTACTTATTCATTTTGATGTTTTTGAATGCAAAAACCAAGCGAACGTCATAAATTGACCTCAGACAACAATATAATAAAATTTAAAAAGCCAGTTCATCACCCCTTTAAATGTATTGAAATTAATAAGGCATCTTTGAGTAAACTTCGAGTATCATTTAAGTATCTGTTTGCCGGGCAGAGTGTCCTGGTTTTTGGTAATCAAAATATGGTCACCCTAAGAAAAGTCTTTTCTACTCTCTGTTTTCTCAGAGAGTAGCCCTTCTCTGAATCCAGACTTGGCTTCAGCCTTGCATTATTAGCCGGTTGCTTGCTGGCTCTAATGCTTTCAAAGATCAAAGACACATACAGTAGTTAGTGTACCATAAACGTCCTAATAGTGCCTGACAAAATTAGCAGAGAGATCAACATTTCATGTTTAAAATTGTCTTTGTCTTTTGCTGTAATCTGTTTTTCCCCCCTTTGTATTTCCTCCAGTCAATTCGAGTGTGCAGTCAAGAGGGGAGTTCACACTCACAGATTTGCAATGCAGTGATACATGTCCTAGAAAATATGGTATTGCAATGGTTCAAAATCCCCCACAGAAGTAGGCTACCGTGATTATGTTAGTGAAGTAAAAAGTATAAGAGGTAAATGATAAGATGGATCACTCACAGCAGAGGGCCTTCTGCAGCCTGCGGCTCTTCATAGCTGTGCGGTAAGCGGAGAAACGCACATGACTCAGATCAGCTGCACAGAGCGTAAAACATCAGGGTGAATTAGAAAAGTTCCCTAGAAAAGTTTTATTTCAAAAGTCAAAAGTTTTATCAAACAAATACTGAGCAATACATCATGTAAAAAAATCTGCATACTGAACATTTTGTACTTGTATAAAGAAGTGAACTACACAGAGAGAATGACAGAACACTTGACAGTGATCGACAGGTTAAAGGACAGACCCATTGACTGAAATAGTTGAGTCATCTTTGGATGATCCCACGAGGTGGTCTGCTGCTCATGACTGAAACATAATTAATCATCAACATCAATTCCCTGGTTTGGATTCTGTCAAATGGAAGCATGAAAATGATATAAAGATTTGGAATGTTTTTCTCACACGTATTTGAAGGAGATCGCATTAATTTAATCAATTTGTTAATGATGTGGAATTATTAGTAACACTACCGTTCAAAGGTTTGGGTTCAGCAAGATTTTTGTAATAGGCTACTTTTATTCAGCAAGGATGCATGAAATTGATCAAAGGTGACAGAAATATTTTGTCACATTATAAATGCCTTTACCATTTCAAATAAATTTGTATTCATCAAGAATCCTGAAAAAACTGTATCCTCAAAAATATAAAGCAGCACAACTGTTTTCAATAATGACAATAATAAGAAATGTTTCTTGAGCATCATATTATAATAATTTCTGAAGGATTATGTGACACTGAAGACTGGAGTATTGATGCTGAAAATTCAGCTTTGCATCGAATTACATTTTAAAATACATTCAAATAGAAAACCATTTTTTAAACTGCAATCAAATTTCACAAAATTAATGTTTTTACTGTATGCAGCCTTGGTGAGCATAAGATACTTTAAAAAGAAAAAGAAAAATTGTAATAAAAATGTAAAAATGTGGTTATACATTTTAGCAAGGGTGACTGTGCAACTGGATTTGTGGACTAACTTTATTCTGTTGCAAAACTGAACTCTTGGGAAATCACATGAAATGCATCAAGTGTCATAGCGGAGATGAGAATGTATGAAGCAAAACTCACTTGATATAATAAGGGACGGCATTGTGAAAAACAGCTCTCTGCCACGGGAACTGAACAGAAACTGGTTGGGGAGACAAGGTTTCAAAGATAAAATCATGACACTTGAACAACTTTCAAACAATACAGTTTTATATTGGAAAAATAGGAAATAGTATGAGACAAATTGGGGTTTCCCCACTTTTTGACCAATTTTATGGCTTGTTCAGCTGATTCAAGTTGACTTGATAAGGTTTGGGGGATTTTATTTTTATTTTTATAGGAATTGTGTTCCAAAAGACCAATTTCTAGCTAGTAAAATACTTCAGAGTTTTGTATAATGTAAACCATTCAAATGTTTGAGGTCAGCAAGACTTGTTTATATCTTTAAAAAAAGTAGCTTATGCTCACCATGGCTGCATTTAAGAAAAAAATAATAGAAATAGAGTAAAACAGTAATATTGTGAAATATTATTACATTTCTAAATAATTTATTCCTGTGATGCAAATTTTCAGCACCATTTCTCCAGTCTTCAGTGTCACATGATCCTTAAAGCTACACTGTGTAACTCTTTTAGCTAAAAACACTTAGTTCTTTCAAAAATATATGTGCTCATTAATGTATATTTACTTCGTTCAAGTAATAAAGTATTCTCGTGAGTGTATAATATGCCATTGAAAATACATACGGGTAAGGGGTTTTAATGTCGGTCGCCATGTTGCCCCTCCATCTTGAAAGTACATTAGCCAAAGAGGGACATACCCGTTAATTCAAGCTTCGCCTTTTGCGTTTACGTTTGAGTTAACACTCATGGTCGAGGTCGAACTGGAAGCCATGTTAATCTTGGACTACATTGGCCACCGTAGGAGTTAAAGCAAAATCGGAATTAAGAGGAACAGATACTAATATTCACTGGATGGTCATACACCTTTTCACTACTAGATGGGGGTAAAAATCACACAGTGTAGCTTAAAGAAATCATTATAATATGTAAATTTGCTGCTTAATATTTTTGTGGAAACGGTGATAAAAAAATCAGGTTTCTTTGAGGTAGAAAGTACTAAAGAACAGCCTTAATGTAAAATTCTTCGGATCAGTTTAATGTATGCTTACTAATTTGAAGTCTGACTGACCCCAAATATTTGAATGGTAGTGTACAGTAAGTTTCCCAGGCCTGAAAATCCAATTTTTTCCATGATTATGGGAATGCTGAAAAATGTTTAAAAAAAACATCACGCACAACTTACCAGACAAGAAGTCATGGGACAAATGTCTCCTATCCGTTTGAGAGCATTGCAACTGCCGTTGCTGATTACACGTAGTCCCCTGATAAGATTTGGAAAAAGACAAAATTCTCTCAAACAATCAAGATTGAATGATTTTGACTACAACAGATGGCAATATAAAAAAATCATGCCTAACATCTTACTGTGCTGTCAGACCATAATGTACTGAAATAGACCCCAACCGAGCCATAATAGTAGTTCAGATCAGAGGGAAATTACAGCTTTAAAGGCTTTTCATCCAAAGAGAAGACTAAGCAGGGGGCAGTCTGGAGAAAAATAAAGACATTGTTCTGGGAAAATAAGAAAGAAGTCTCTGGTACTTCACTTCTGAAATGACCAGATGCTCATTATCCAACATGCTTATCTTCAAGAGCCTGTGGAGACACATCTCTGCCAAAATATAATGAGTCTCCTTGTCATCATATGTGAAGCCACAATGCCACATCCCAAAAGCACAAATGGTGCAACTCTTTCAGTTATATTAATATAACTATTACATCAAATCCCAAGATGCTCACTTGAGGTGACAAGTATTGTTGTTTGAGCGCAAAAAATGAGTTAGCTAGCAGCTGTCTGATGGTGGTTTGATGGGGAGCATTGGTGAAACAAGTCCCAAGATTGTCATTGGGTGGGTAGCAGATTAATTATCTATGTTCTCCAGCTTCCCAGGTCGATATGGAAGGTCAATATTTCTGCCCACAGGATCCTCAAAACAACATGACAGTCACACTCGTCAAGCCTCGGGATAAAGGGAGCAATCAAAAACAAACTGGGCTCTGCGTGGTCTGAGTGATCCTAAAGCGAGATTAAAAATAATCAATTCTTCAAGGTCAATGCTGGGGTTTGAACGCATATTATGAACAGGTCGGTGAAGTATGCCAGCCAGCTTAAATTATTTTAAACTTAAAATATAAACCTGAAGACTAAAATAATCCAAAAGCAATGTATTAGCAATGTAATGACTGAGACAAATCAGACACAATTATTTTTTATATTTAACAAATAATTCTTAACAGTTCGTTTTAAAGGAACCAAACCCAGTTCACTTAAAGTCAACCAGAAAGCCAACCAGCCGAAAGTGACTTTTGGTGTTCTCTAGTGGACTCAAAAGAGAACCCGGTTTCTTTTTTGATCCTCTTCTGCATTGAAGTGATCTCAGACCCTTTCTTGTTCACACTACAACCTCAAAATAACTCCGATCCCAGATTTCTGTGCATTTTGCTTGTCCTTCAACAATATCCGTCAGTCAAGCACAAGCACTTGCACCCAAAATTTCATCCAGGTTGTAGAAGGGACAAGAATCCTTAAAGGAGTAGTTCACTTTTTAAAAGACTTTTGCTGATAATTTACTCACCCGCATGTCATCTAAGATGTCCATGTCTTTCTTTCTTCAGTCGAAAAGAAATTAAGGTTTTTGATGAAAACTTTCCAGGATTTTTCTCCATACAGTATAATGGAATTCAATGGGAACCAAACAGTTCAAGGTCCAAAAGACAGTTTCAGTGCAAACTGCAAACTGTTGAAAGGGCTTTAAACGATTTCAGACGATGGATAAGGGTCTTATCAAAAGAAACGATCGCTCATTAAAAAAAAAAAAAGTTTAAGTTTATAAGCTCAAATGGTCGCCTTGCTCTGTTAGGGTTAGGGTGTGATGCGCGTTCGTGACTCTCTTATTCAAACTCGTTCATCAAAATGAACGAATCTTTTCCCGAGTCAACTCGTTCATTTCGTTTGTTGAATGAACCAAATGACACGAAAAAAGATTTGCTCATTTTGATAAACGAATTCGAACAGGAGAGTCACGAACGTGCATCACAGAATCAGAGCTTCAATGGCAACCATTGACAGACCATTTGGTTCCCATTGAAGTCCATTATATGGAGAAAATCCTGGAATGTTTTCATCAAAAATCTTAATTTCTTTTCGACTGAAGAAAGAAATACATGGACATCTTGGATGACATGGGGGTGAGTAAATTATCAGCAAAGGTTTTTTTTTTTAAAAGTGAACTACTCCTTTAAGAGTTCACGCACCACAGATAACGAACCGCATCCGTTTATATTCCAACTGTCTACTTTCACTTTAGACAGAACATACTGTGTTTATGTTTTGTATGTGTGAGTGTGTGTACAGTATTTGACAGTTTAACCCCAACAAGATGCTAAAGATAACTTAGCTCAGTAGCCTCGTGCGCTGCAAGTTTCTAGAGTGCGCACACTCCGTGTGTATGTGCTCAGAACAGCGAGCAAATGAAATGTTATGCAACATTATGTTATGCTGCAAATAATTCACGTTCATTACTGCGGATAACTGCAGTGTTACATGAGCTTAACTCTCCCGCTGCGTTAACATGTAAAGTCAATGTATTTTGTGTTGTATATAGTATGTTGGGACGGGAGCACCAGAACTGTGTAGAATAGTCTACACAGTACAATATTTCTTCAAAAGCAGTACTTATGTTGAAACGAAATGCAAAGTGGACCAGGGCCTCATCCCTTTCACATATCACAAAGAAATCGAACCACAAATTGAAGTGACCTGAGTATGGTTCACTTTTTGGTCCATTTAGCGGGGTCTGAGATCACTTGGTTTGTTCGCATGTACAAGCTGAACTGCTCCGAGAGTGGTTGGAGGGTTCAGACGATCCAGGTGTGAAAACACCCGTAACTCACTCTGGAATCTTCGGACCCATCCCCTAACTAGAGCAAGAAGGGCCTTAGTTACCATGACTCCTAAACGATAAGAAGGATTATTGCTCTAAAAAATGTAATCACATGGAAAAAGCAGAGGCCATAGAAAAGACCCACAGCCCTTAAAACAGACTTTCCTGCATTCATTTATAGACAAACTGATCTATAAATGAACATGCATCCCAGGACATGTCTGTGTGAATGATTTACTGTCTTGTGTAATGTCGTTTTATACTATTATGTCTTTGATACTATGTATTTTATGATGGAGCCAATGGTCAATGTATCCTCAATTATACCATGTCTGATCTCTATAAATTGGTACTTTGAAGATCAAAATGATTGTGTATAAGATATGTCAATAGCAAATTGATCTTTTTTTCCCATTCCAATCCTAAATGGATTTCACTTCCTGCTTCCGGATTCATTATGCCACTTACCATTTTACCCATGTAAGTGTGAATGTGTGTATGTGTGGTTAGCTTAGTTATGTTTATCACTTACTTAGTAAAACTTGTGCGCAATACAAGTTTGCTTCTGATTCTCTGCTTGCAACAAGGTTTATTTTACGATTTACATTTTGACCACAGGCTCTCAGTACAGTACAGTAAAAAAGACATTTCCCTCGCCCCGGAAATGAACAATTCTTAAAATTAATAAACAATTAGCACCAGCATTATTAATTTTAATACATTCAATTGATTCTATTAACTGATCCAAATATTCATATTATTACAAGTTATGATTGATTATTAATATTTATTTTGAGCTAATTTGCAACAGCAATGTGGCATGGTCTGAAGGCAAGTTTCACATGTATAAAACTCAACCTAATCTGACCTGGAAAGATAGTTCAATCAAACAGATGCATGTACTCACGGCTTATTTATTGAAATGCCCTTGTAATGCCAAATCTGTGCAAGACTTCCGCCTTATTCCATTCAAGGCTAAACTTACATCAAATATTTCATATTTGGTCATCACATGAGGTATGCGACATGAGGGATAGCTACCCGTGATATAGCCAAGTATATAATTGAGTTCTGAGGATATGGAGGTCAAACTGGAATAAACTGAAGACCGGACAGTGAACGTGCTGACATCTATATTACAAGAGTACATTTCCCCCAATAAACACTGATAATAATATTTAATATTTAATACTCTCAAATAGACGCATACCTAATCCTAAATAAAAGACTCATTGGCTTGCATATCAAATCATGTCATAAAATAAAATAATAACAGAGTTTATAATAAAGAGTTCCTAACATGCTGATAAGAAAGATGACTTATATCGAAATGTTATAATTTTACGTCAAGGTAAATAACCATAAAGTTGGTCAATAATATAAATCACCGTTGTTTTGCTTGTTTTAGAACAAATTTCACCTAGAATTGTATAGGCTTAAATTGAAATCATGTATTAAAACATTTTGAAATCTGGAATAGAAATCGGTTTTAGAATGAACTATATTTAACATGACATTTAAAATAAAAAATAATTCTGAAGCATTTATTAATCTTAGTTAATGTTAGATTACATTGAAGAATAAGTTCCAACACAAAGTTTAATCACTATAACGGATTTTTGTAATTTGAACAGTATTTTACTGTAATATGTACAGTAAAATACTGTTAAATGTGTCAACAGTATAATACTGTAAATAGGCAAGGATTATGGGAAAATATGTGTTTACTACTATAATTATTTTCTACTGTAAATCGTAGCAATAGGAAAGCAATTCTAATACTGTAAATAAAAATACAGTAGTTGCACTCATGAATACAATATACTGAATTATAATTGTAAATTAAAATATGGTACTTGTACTGTAAATGAAAAATACAGAACTCATTCTGTAAATATTAATACATACGATTGTCGTGCTGTAAATTAAATTACAGTACTGATACTGTAAACACTTTTACAGTAACTTACTGGCATCCAGCTGTCAGTAATTTCCTGTAAAATCTACTGCAAACTTTTTACATTCCAACAGGTAGGCGAACAGGCATTAAGCTAACTTAACTAAAGTAGTGAATACAAACGAAGAAACTGATGCAAAGACTTTCATAATGACAGAAACCCTGACAACCAAGGAGTGGTGGGAAAATGAACAAAGGGAGACAGAAACTAATGAATGCAAACTAAAAGTCCATGATAACTAAAGAAAATGAACATAACTGTGACAGTTACTTTCAACAAATTCTAATAGATTGTTAAAATCAAAAGTTGTATCTGTGTTATTTAATGGACATGATCTGACATGAATAGTATTTTTGTAGTAATGTTTCCAAAGATTAATAAAGACTCTAACAAATGAATTGACCATTGTTAGTTAATTTCATTTATTGCATCTACTAGCATCAGCTAATGGGGCTTTATTGTACACGAAAACTGAAATTTATCTGAACTCACAATATTTTCCTTGTTCTCCATCACACAGTTGACCACGCTGTGTTCCTCAGAGTGCCAGTTTTCATTCTCCATCTCAAGATGGCTGAGCTCCAGTTGGTTCATGGCATCCTGGAGGTCCTGAAGTTTCCCCAGAGCCCAGTCAACCTGGTGCTGCCAGCTGGCGGCCTGAGCACTGAACCGCTCCCAGTGCTGCTGAACCTCAAAGGCCTGGTCCTGAACCGCTTGAGCCAGCTGACGAATCTTCTCTTCCTGTGCTGTCTCTGCTAGAAGTTAAAATCAGTTTTCAGTCAAATGACCTCAAACGACATGGTCTTTGTCATCGTTTAGAGTGATTATTTCTCCCATAGGAAGAATAACAATGTTTTCTGCAAGGATTTTCTGCATACAATGACACGTGGCATCCTTAACTTTATTACCGTGACACTCCAGCCACAGCCGCTGTAGCGCAAACACATCGCTGTCCCATTTGTATTGCATGGAACTGCAATCTGATGTAAATAAACACTCTATGCTCTCTTTCTTGTAGCTTTGGAAAGATTCATCCTTACCGCTCCTTCTCTCTTAAATATAACTTTGTGAAGTCCGATTGTCTGTAGCAGCTCAAAAAGTTTTGAAGAGCCAAGAGGACTATGAACAGGTCCCCAGGTCGGAACCATGTGGGGGCGAGGCGGATTCAGCCTTCTAGCACCCCTAAGGGAATTTCACTATTAAGCTGTTCCTTCCAACCGACAGTCCAACGATAGGGGTTACAGGATCTGTTACAGTAATTGCCACATATACTTTGAACATGGATGGGGTGCGCCCCTCATCCAGAAACTCCTGCAGGAATGACAAGTTTGATACAACAAGATATCACAAGATAAAGGGTCTACGTTCCGGACTGCACACCAGCCGACTAAGACAGACCACAAGGACGATTGGAAGGTGGTCCGGCTGTAACGGACCAGAAAGAACGAGGCAGGTCTCTGGAGGGGAGCTCGCTGGTGGTGCCACGGCTTTAGGAACCACTTATCAATGCAGCTGCTGGGGCTGACCCCTCAAATCCAAGCTCTTCAACAGCCTTGGTAAGGGCAAGGATAATTTTGTGTCCAGACCAGGACTGACATCACATGGATCCCTATGCAACAGAGGCTGGAGTCTGACCAATACTCTGCAAAAGAAACAAATTCCACCTCAGAACCTCAGACCAAGCTGCTTGCACCAGATGAGGGCAGCTGGACTTCGCAGGAGAAGAGCACCAGGGAATCCTCTCACTGTGGGGGATCTGGACCGATGTGAGCTCACTTGTTCTCCAACTCCACTGGTTTCTTCCTCCGAGTGGAAGAGAACAAGGGAGCTCGAGGTGCGGGATTGCTTTTTTGGAATCGCGGATCTTGGGAGAAAGCAATCCGCAAGCGGAAAATTCTTTGGCGTAGGCCCCGTCCGTAATTCGCATTCCGAGGGTACGGAACCTGCATTTCCTGCCTGAAGACGAAGGCAGGGGCGCAGCCCACCCCCTGCGAAGTAAGGAAGGGTGCCATCTGGTGGTGGTGGGGTGGAAGGAGGAGAGGACGTCCTGGCATCTTCATGGTAGAGGGGAGAGCCCATCTGGAGGTGGTGGGAAGGATGGAGGGGAGGACCCCGGCACATGCATGTTAGGGAGATGAAGGAACGGTCCCGTCTGGTGGTGGATTGGGTGGATGGAGGTGGTTGAAGCGACAGCATCTGAGAACTCAGACATGTGTAAGTACCACCTTTTTATACTGGCTATTAGGATATGATTGGATAAGTGAGAAGGTAATACATGACGTGAACGATTGAGTCTTCCTGGTAGAACTTGCGCTGGCCTCATTTACGATTATATTACAAATTATATTATTGATAAGTTAGTTAAATCATTTGGTAATAAAGCTATTGTCCCCTTAAGTAGCTCCAATGTACCAATACTATAAAAGGACAAAGTACTTTAAAAAGAGTATCTATTTATTTGTTAGGTCTAAATATGCCAGAGGCATTTGGGGTTATCCAGGACTGAATAGTTTAGTAGTTCATAAAGCATGGAGACAAAGATTAGTCCTAACCATATTACTGTGGACCAAAACTTACTGTGTGTCATCATTACTGAGGACTCTTATCTTTCCTCTGTGATCAGATTTACATCCGTACCCTTCAGCACTCTCTCACTTTTCACTTTGTGTCCTATAAGGTTTATTGTCTCCACTGAGCCATTTCAGAGACACATAAATCAAGCAGCAACGACGCTATAGACGGAAACTATGACCTCCAGAAATGAAAAGCATAATAAAAAATTAGTGTTTGAATCCAGAACACGACCATTTACATCAGAAAGACAATACACATAAAATTTGACACTTGGTGGCACCTTTAATAGAAACAGACAATTGAGGACAAGACAAGACTGCTAGGTGAAATCTATCACTGTAATAAAGTGTGTTTAACAGTTGGGTGATAATAAGAAGACATGTTCAACATATTCAGCATATTTTTCTTATGTTCAGCATAAGAAATCAGCATATTAAAATGATTTCTGAAGGATCATGTGACACTTATGCTCAATATTCAGCTTTGCCATCATAGGAATAAAATAAATAAATAAAACATTCAAGTAGAAAACAGTTTTTTTTTTAATTGTAAAAAAAAAAAAAACATTCATAGTATTACTGTTAACTATTTTGAATCAAATACAAGTACTGTAGTCTTGGTGAGCATAGGAGTCTTCTTTAAAAAATAAAACATTTTAACGAATCTTACAGACAACCAAACATTTGAACGCTAGTATACATGCATGCATATATGTATAAAATATTGAGCATCTCATGTTGTGTAAAACAAATATATATAAATAAATAAATATCACAAAAAAGATAGGAGAAGACCCTAATTATCTCTCCTTCACTCTTAGAAGAAAAGGTTCTTTATAGAACCTTAAAAGGTTCTGTCAGCACTACGTATTTGGAACCCCTAAAAGGTTCAATACAGAACCCTTTTAAGGGTATGATAATAAGAACCCTTTAGGGTTCTTTGTAACGAGGAACCTATATATATATATATATATATATATATATATATATATATATATATATATATATATATTCTTAAAATCACTAACACTTCCTCAAAAATAATAGGCCTTCCCACACCCAACCTGCCGGCTCTCATTGACGCTGATATCATTCGCAGAGCAAACAACATCATAAAAAATCAGAACCATCCGCTTAACTCATGTTTTACTCTTCTTCCCTCAGTTCGTAGATATAGACAGCTACCCTATAAAAAAATCACGGCTAGGGAGGAGCTTTGTAATCACAGCCATAAGAGCGCTGAATTCACAGAAAGACTAATTTATGTGTACATTGTGTATATGTATGTTATGAGTGTTGAATGTTGCTTCTGGTACAGACTGTGGAAACAAATTTCCTCTATTGAGGACAATAAAGAATGAATAAGAATATTGTATATGAAACCTTTTGGGTTCATTCATTATCATTTGTTTTGTCCTTTCCAGATTAAATATTTCATATTATTGACAAACATAAAGACCCTAAAATGTATTTATGAATGCATGTGAATCATCACAAAATTCAAGATATGGGGGTTAGAAAATGTGTATATTTATATCATTTTATGTAGGCCTAATTAATCAATATTACACGAAGAGTGCCATTTCAGTTTTTCTCATCCAAAAATCAGTATGATTAAAATGTGATATTAAGTTACTACAACAGTTTAATAAACAATAATTTAATTACAACTACAAAATGTTGCAGAATAATGTAATATATGAATGACCCTTTGCTTCATTTACAGAAGCCCAATGAACCCTTTTCTAAGAATGTACACAGCAATTTGAGCAAATTAATTTTTGTTGAAGTCTCCTGCTTCTCAGATTTTTCTCCTGAGAAAAAGATATACATTTTACATCTGCCCCCTCCAGAGTTTCAGTGGGGATGTCTCAAACTTATCAAACTATCAGCTGAGCCTGCAACACCAAAGCCTGCAATCAAAAGATTTTAATATGAACTCTTCAATTTGACATTTATTATCAAAGACAAAAATGATCTGAGCGTTTCTTGATGTGAAACATAACTGATAAGTTTTGTGCTATAAATGAAAAACCTCTAAAAAAAATGTTCCTCTGGGAGGATTCAAAACAGTGAAAAATAATCAAAAACAGTCTCTCACCTGCAGCAGTCTCTGTACTGATCTGGAGCTCCATTGTTGTAGGTTGGACAGCCAGAGACAGACACACCTGATTCAGAGTGCCGTCTACATCCTGTCCAATCAACTCTCTGTGCAAGGCCTGTGTCGAACAGCTCATTAAAGATGCAGAGGTGTGACATTTAAACTAAATGTAGACATTACATCTCATTCTGAAGTTGAGGGGTGAAATTGGAGATATAATTACTCGAAAAACAATCAAAAACAAAGCAGAAACCCAAACAGTAGCTGAGCTGATTGATTGTGGAACAAAATCGTTGTTTGAAACAGAGGGAAGACGTGTTGTGGTCGATATCAGAAGGAAAACTTTTGATTAATTCTGCATGGTTTAAAGGACAAGTTCGGTATTTTAAAATTAAAGCCCTGTTTTAAGATCATTTCTGATTACATAGAATGGTTAGGATTGTTTTTTAGACAGATGCTGGTTCAGATTACACATTTTTTTTTTGTCTGTTACGATAGTCACTGAGTCAGATTACGCAAATTTGACTCCAAAAATCTTGTCATCTCGTGGACAAGACACGTCAGACTACATGTTGCTTCCTGACCAGTCATCGCGTGCCGTCTTTAACGGCGCACGTGATGTCATCGAGAAGGTGAAACTAGTAGGTGAAACTACTAGAAATGAACGTAAACAAACAATGGATGAAGCGGTGAGTGTTGTATTGGCTCTCCTGTGTTCAGAATAAAAGTAAAAAAAGAAAGAAAACCCGACAATGGACACGTTCCTGGATTGCTTGAAGAGGACTGTTTGGGCTGTCAATCCTCCAAAGAGAACTTGAGGTAAAACATTGTTTTCTTATATATTTTTACTTTTAACGTTAGCACCATCGTCACCCTACGTCTTTCTTTTCACCATTTTTGAAAGTTGTGTACAGAAAAGCTTCTGTGCTCCTATTGGTCAACCTCATACATGTGACAGAATCGTCATGGACGACCGTTAAAAAAATGAAACATGTTAGTTTTTTTGTCGCGATATTGTGAAGCATTGCAGACGCGACGTAGGTTGTCGCCCGCTATGACACACTATACGAGATGATACGAGCGAATCTTGCGTCCCGACGCCCGTTGTCGTTTACGAATCCCCATGACACCCTACGACAAACGGATGGTGCCAAAATCAGGCTAAAATCGTGTAATCTGAACCAGGCATTAAACGCATAAAACTTTAGTTTACAAAGATGTGAAACTCATCGAGTAGCCTGGGGTGTTCACTGATATGCTCACACAAAAATCGCTGCAAAAAATGCTTTCCAACATTTATTGTAGTTTTTGTACAACTCCATTGACTTGTATTGTATGTTGTGTGATGTACGGTATTACTCCGCCGCCGGAAACGGAAATGGGGTTGTTTGTTTTCTTTCTGTAGTCTTAAGGCCCATATGCAAGTATGCGTTATTCGTCAGTGTTTTTCAACGCATTTTTTGTGTTCACACCCAAGCAATTTTCGCTGACGACGATGAGCCGAGTGAAAATGCAAATTCATTCCCAGACATCAGATGGTGCCAATTTGCTCTGCAATACCACTCCATATCAGTTTTCTTTTATCAAGATGTTTGTAGTCCCTGTCGCGTTTGTCATAAAGTTCTTTGTTCTAATAGCAACGAAACCAGCAGCTCTACATTCATTTTGCCTTGCATCTTCCTCATCTTATTTCTTCCTGGCAGTGCGATGCAACTTGCCGTATATCTTATTTGCCATTACGTATGTGTGCTCAGCAAGACCGTTTTGTGTTTGAGCGCCCCCAAGTTGTGTTTTACTGTAACTTCAGAAGCTCCAAACACGTGAGCAAAAGCGCCAATCTCATTGATCGGATAGTTTTGATCACAGCGCGTCAAACTAAAAAAGCGAACCCGAGGTGTTTTTTTTTTTTAAATGACGCTTTTACGTGTGGTTTTTTACGCATCGGTGTCCACACGCACACTCATTGACGCCCTTTGCTTAGTCACGAGACGTTAAACGTCGGCGAATAACGTGCACGAAATTCGTGTGAACAGGCCATGCAGTCACGGTATCGTAGGCTACACTATACAAGTGGTTTGCTTGCAATTGGCAAAGGTGCATTCGCGACCAACTGGGCTGGAGTGACTATTATTCAAGGTCTCAACAGAAGAATGTACGGAAAAATAGGTCTACAGTTTTACAACGAATGGTAAAACACCTGTTGGAGCATGAACACCCCAGACCACTCGGTGAGTTTCACATCTTTGTAAACAAAAGTTTTATGCGTTTTATAAGGATTGTTCCTATGCACCTATGCTACCATTGTGAAGGTGGGTGGGTGCTACCACAGTATTTTCAGAAAATTCTTGGGACAGAAGCATCTGTCTATAAACAGTCTTAACCATTCTATTTCATCAGAAACAATCTTAAAACAGGGATTTAATTGTAAAATACCGAACTTGTCCTTTAATATCATCAAATCACATGTAATAATGAGTCTCTGACTATATGAGATAAAAATGAACATGTGGGGATAAGGAGGTGTTTTTTTTCTCTCTGTAAAATACTGATTAATTCAATCGTTACATATAAAATAATATTGTTCACAGCTATAAATATTTGAGTTCTGTTTGTGAAGACAGCTTTACAGCAACTGATGTAAATAATGCAATTTTTTAATGCATTAAATGCAATAAACTGCAATGATAAAACATCTAGGGCATCAATAATTCATTAGTGCAATAACAAATAAAATCAATTCACAGCTTCTCCTTGAGGGAAAAGTAATCAAGGGGTTTAATTATGTTGTATTGTATCTTATTATGATACACAATATCTGAGGACTGCCTATTTAAAAAGGCAATGTAATCAGTGCATGCGGGTAGGAGGTGCTGGCACAAAGTGGTAAATTATAAAACATTATGTGTAAAAAAAGAATACATCACTCATGGACTGTGGGTGTTTTAACTCTCATTCTACTGAGATTTAATGGTCCTTACAACCAGAAATGCCTTGTTTTGTTTGGTTTAACCTGTGAACATGCACACAGTGTGACTGACCGTACAGTAGCCTTGCTGCTGCAGTAAAGTATGTACGTCCTCTCCCACCGGCCTTTGCCGTGCCAGCTCCTCATCTTTCAGCTTTACCCAGAACCAAAGCTCTTCAAGGATGGCTATTAGCCCAGTCCATTTCTCTGCACCGGCCTCCAAACACTCTCTAATAGCACATGACAATTTGAAGAAAAGTTCAGGATGTTATGTTCTGTTTTTGAGATATCGGTTTGTTTGTATTGCTGGATATTGCACAGACCTTCTGGGGGCTATGTGAATGTGGTCCACATCTCTGAACTTATCAAGCTCTTGTGCCTTGGTATTTGGGACCTGACCTCTCAAACCCCTTTGAGAAAGATCAGTCTGGGTATCAACATCTGTCTGTATGTCCTGAGGAGACATAACAGCATGCAGACGTTAAAATTGCACCAATTCAAACGAATCTCAATGGACTCTGATTAAGTGATCTTCTCCTTGTTCTGTCCCCTATGAATTTAATTAAAGTGTAGCGGAAATAGCACTGCCTCAATAGCTGTTAAATGAGACTAATGAAGGAAGACAAAATCTGGAAAACGAGTGACAAACAATCCAAAATCTCTGTGGTTGACAGAACTTTCAAAATAGAGTATTGCCTCAAACAGCAGACATCTCACCTGCCTTTAGCAGTCTGCTGTAATTCCTACCTATAAAACTTTCATTTATAGTGGCAGTCGCCTTAAAGCCTGCACAGACATATAATGACTGGTCGGTTTATATCAGAGGAAATACAACCAAAGAAAGGCATCAAGCAGAGACACAACAGACAGTCTTTGCTTATTATGCTGGAACCCATTAAATTGTCAATACCGTTATCTATATCTTGCTAACAAGTAGAACTGAGAAAGACAAAACAAAATGACATTTGCCATCATTATTACTGCCATGTTTTAAAAAAAATGTTCCTAATCGAATGTGCTCTTTGGACACATAATGATGAGGTTGTGATAAAAAAGAATTTACTCTAGTATAATAAAAATAATTCAAAAGTTTGGGCTGCTGGATAGAAAAAATACACTACAATTTCCTGGGTTCAACATAACTGAATCATCATCATGTTCATATGAGCATTCATCAAATTATTTATGAGCAGGACAACAATGACACAGCAATTGAAGAAGCAAACTGATGTAAAACTGAGCAATATCAATAACCATCAATAACCATCAAAATTGACAGACTGATTTTAACCAGGAAAGCCTAAAGCCTGCTCTGATCACACCAGCTGCGCATGGAACGAAGCATATAGTCTTTTCTGGATGTTAGGACAATAAACTTAACAATTCTATAACATACTGTGAGGGGATAGAGATACAATGTAAACCCTAAAAAGTTACCTACATTTTTTTTTTAAGTTAAAGGAGTAGTTCACTTTTAAAAAAAACTTTTGCCGATAATTTACTCACCTCCACGTCATCCAAGATGTACAAATCATTCTTTCTTCAGTCGAAAAGAAATTAAGGTTTTTGATGAAAACATTCCAGGATTTTTCTCCATGGACTTCAGTGGGAACCAAAAGGTTCAATGTCCAAAAGACAGTTTCAGTGCAAACTGTTCAAAGGGCATTAAACGATTCCAGACGATGAATAAGGGTCTTATCAAGCAAAACGATCGCTCATTTAAATAAAACTAAAGTTTAAGTTTTATAAGCTCAAATGGTCACCTTCTGTTCTGTGATGCACATTTGTGACTCTCCTGTTCGAACTCGTTTATCAAAATGAACAAATCTTTTTTCGTGTCATTTGGTTCATTCAACGAACGAAATGAACGAATTGACTCGGAAAAATCATTTTGATGAACTTAAACTTTGTTTTTTTAAATGAGCGATCGTTTCGCTTGATAAGACCCTTATTCATCATCTGGAAATATTTAAAGCCCTTTGAACAGTTTGCAGTTTGCACTGAAACTGTCTTTTGGACCTTGATCCGTTTGGTTCCCATTGAAGTCCATTATATGGAGAAAAATCCTGGAATGTTTTCATCAAAAACCTTAATTTCTTTTCAACTGAAGAAAGAAAGACATAGACATCATGGGATGGGGGTGAGTAAATTATCAGCAAAAGTTTTTACTGCTACTTTAACAAACGCCCAAATTAAGTTAGAAGAACTTAAACTTTTTGATTTTGTACTACACAAATGTTAATGTTAATTGCAATTTAATTGAAAAGTTCACTAAACTAACTCATACGGTTTGGTTGCTTATATATATTAACTTTCAGATTCAGCGAATACCCAGCATAAAGGGTGAAAATGTTGTCATCATTTACTCACCCTCATGTCATTCCAAACACTGAATACTTACGTTCATCTTCGAAACACAAATGAAGATATTTGAATGAAATCTGTCCTTCCATTGACAGTCCATGCAACTTCAACTTTGTCGCATAAAAAATGTAATAAAGAGATCGTGAAACGAATCCATATTAATAGAGCAGCATCCAAAATATCTGAAGAGACACAATCACTTTATATGATAACCAGATCTCGGAGATAAGCAGTAAAGGTTTGCTTGCTTTTAGTCTGAGAAATCTCAGACTGGCACCATTATGATGAGGAAGACATTAAGAAGAGGTTTATAAAAGCCAATGCATTAATTTTCTTTCCATCTCATAGATATGGCGCCAACTGCTGTTTGTGCATAATACAACATTTCTCTTAAAAAAAAAATAAAAATAGAAGAATAGAGGAATGGTGCAACTCAGACCAGAGGATTTGTGGTTAATGGGTAGTGCCCACATGGGTTCGAGCCCCATTCCTTTTAAAGCTTTTAAAATCAATTGATGCTGGGTTGTTGTGATCATAAACTGACTTATCCACGTGCATCCAAGGAGCCAAACATGCAATGTCACTCATTTCTGTGTAATTAATAAGCGCAAGTTTCCTGCTGAAATATGTGCTTGTGAAAGTATAGGAATTAAATACGTAAGGGGAAATGCCTTATATACATAAACTATGCCAAAATATTGCAGAGTTTGCTCTTTTATTTCTTTTTATTATTTAATGCTTAAAGGGTTAGATCACCCAAAAATGAAAATTCTGTCAGTATTTACTCACCCTCATTTTGTTCCAAACCTCTATGTGTTACATACAACTTTTAGCATGTTCTCATTATATATTATTAGATTTGTACTTTACAAAGCTGCTGCTTGTGTTAAATCTAAGAACATGGATTAAGACAAGTGTAGACGATGCACTTTGCACTTAAAGGGTTATTTCACCCAAAAATGAAAATTCTGTCAGTATTTACTCACCCCTCTCTGTGTTTATTTGTTCTGCTGAACACAAAGGAAGATATTTGGAAGAATGTTTTAATCAAACAGATCTCATTTCCCCATTGACTACCGTATTTTTTCCTACTATGGTAGTCAATGGGGAATGAGATCTGTTTGATTAAATCATTCTTCCAAATATCTTCCTTTGTGTGTCGGCGCAAACAATTCCTAGTGCTATTTTGCAGTTCTAGAAAACAATTGCGCCAATGACCAGAAAAAACCTGGTCTAAAGTCAGTGGCGCGTTGCGCGTTGTTCATAATGCTATTTTAAGCGCGCCTGCTCGGCCATAATACAGAGAGTGAACAACGCGCATACACTGTAGATGATTCTCTCATCTACACAGATGCATTTTACTTTTTGCAAATGATACATTATCAGGGGTTAAAGTTCTCCGTCGCTACGACGGATTTCCGTTAATTGCAGTGAGTCTAGGACGGATATCCGTCAATTGCAGGGTTCCCGTCTGTCCTTATGTCTTAAATTAACTTTTCATAATTTTAAGGCCTTAAATAGGCTTTCATTTCGCAAATAGTGTGATAAATGTCTTTTAGTTTGAATAGGTCTTAAATTAAGGAAAGATGATGCGTATTCACCCTGCTGAGGGGGTCGTGATAAAGCCTGGAGTGGAGCGAAAGCACGTTCCTCTCTCCACTCTAAGCATTCTGTAATCACTTCGCTCATGGTCCACTCCGGTTTTTCCAATTCCCGCTCACGGAAAAATTGCTTCTTTTACACTCAGTCTTGTCAGGCGAGGCTACAGCTCATTTGCTGCGGTCCCATGATAGAAAACAGAACGCGGGTCAATATTGGTCGTTTCTCAACACCAAGTACGCAAACTTCGGACTTGCGTCCTTGGTAGTTCGGACTTGCCAAGTTCGACTCGGGAGAACAAACTCCTGAGGACGAGAGGACGCTGCTAACAGCGCGTTCTTGATCGGCTATGTTTACACGGAAACGATTCTGAAGAGAAAACGCAAAAGTGGCGTTGCATCATCTTTTTTTAAATTCTGCGTTTAGACGAGTGTTTCGTGTGGGAAATCCACGTGCAAATGGAGACGCAAAAGTGTGAAATTCAATGTAGTATGCACTTCAGGCGGCTAGGAGTGCATACTACAACAACACCAAGTCCACGCACCTGCGTACAACTTTCACCGTCAAGCAGACTTTTGCGTTTTTACCGTTTTACACGGGAACGCGACGGTGGAGCGTTTTTAAGATTTCCATTCTGGAGGGTGGTTTCACTTTTTTGCGTTTTTGAGCCTCAAAAACACCCTCGCCGTGTAAACGAAAGGCACATCCGATAAAATATTTTTGCGTTTTCACCCGCGAGCGTTCTCGTGTAAACAGGGCCTCAGCACTCGGATACTCCGGTTATCAACTCTGCCTTTTTTCATCAACACCACTCTGCCTCTTTTCATTTATAAATGAACATAATTATTATCATAAACATATAAATGGCCACACAAATGTGGTTTAGACAACGCACATTAATTATCATATATTTATAACAACACGAAATATAGCTAAAACCTGCTTCTTTTTGTTTTCATTTTAAAAATATGAAACATTATTTATCATTAAAACTGACATTTAACAAACAGACAGGGTTGTATCGTTTTATTGTATTATGCGTACACATACAGTGAAGAGAATGCATAGTAATATATTTTATATATTTTAGAATATATAAAATTACACAACCATGTCTTTTTTGTTAAATGTCAGTTTTAATGGTAATATCCCGTTCAAAAGTATAAGTAGCCTAATAGGTAGGCTATAATACGCTATACAATGAGAAATAAAGCAAACTATTCAGTTAAACATAAGTCAGCTCTCTAATAGGCTACAATGTTAAATAGCCTACATATAATAAAGTTATAGAACTTCACTTTGCCCTCAGCCAAAACGATTTGCCATGGCACAAACTATATATTAATATAGTTTAGCATTGTCTGGTCTCATAAGATAAATAACATACACTGAAAAGTTATGTATATGGTTGATTATTTGTCAAGATAAGTAATTGTTTTTCATAGATTAAAATGGCTTTTAAATTACGCAAACTGGCAATATTAGATCGGTTTTAAACATCTCCCCTTAAAACGCTATTGGTCTCGACTATTTAAATAAAGTTACAGGAATATGACTTGGCCTGAAAAAAATTTCAGTCAGAAGAATTTTTTTCACTTTAAGCCCTGCATTATTATAAGAAAAAATATATAAACATAAGGGAAATCATTGTTGTGTCCATGACGATGGGAAAAATAGGCATAAAACGTACACATTTACCCAAGTTATTATATGCATGTTTAACCGAAGCTAATTTGGGTGTGTTTGTCCCATCCCCAATGTCCCTTCTCTTTCTTTTACGGCCCTGACGAGAACATCGGCTGTGGACCGATGCTGAAGCGCGTCTGGTAAATGCGCCGTTAAACTAGTATTGCGCCATGGAACAAGCGCACCTCGTTCATCACGCTCTTAAAGGGAATGTGATATGATGCTCTTATTGGTTTATTTCCGTTACGCCCAAACCACACCTATGAATAATGAAGCTACTCCAGACCAACCCCTTTTAGATTTGCGCCAGGCGCAAGAGGCATTTATCCCGCCGGGAAAATAGCAACAGCGCCGGGATCCGCCCACAAAGTTACTTGCGCTTTGCGCTTTGACACTTGCGTTTCAGATCGTTAAAATAGGGCCCATAATATGCATGCGCATGACCTCCCTGTTTTCCGAAAAAATTGTATGTGTATTGGCCTTTCATTTACACAAACCATGGGGGCCTGAAAACGCATTGAAAACGAGTTTCAAAGTGCTGGTTTTTGAAACTGATACCGTTGTTGTTCAATGTAAACTACTGTGTTTCTTTACAATGTAACTTTGTAAAGAAACACACCATATTAAGGCTGCTCTGAGGTATAGATGTGGTCATTTGAAACAACTTAATCAATTTCCTCAATTTGAGGCAATTTTCTACCTCCATGCACCAGGATGGCTGAATGACTAAGGCATTGGACTTAAAGGGATAGTTCACTTTGAAATAAATTTTTGGTATGTTTTAGCTTACCTCAAGGGCATCCAAGATGTAGTTGTCTTTGTTTCCGAAGTAGTTTCAATTTTGATATTTTTAGGTCAAACCGTTTGTGTCTATCAGTCATATAATGGAGGTCTATGGTCACCACCTCAAAGAACATGCACAGAGAAGTCCAAATTAAACATGATTCAATGACTCGGAAATGTAAGCACACATCGATGGCCTAAGACACGAAACGAGCGGTTTGTGTGAGAAAACGAACAGTATTTATAACGTTTTTACCTCTTGTAACCACAGCCACGTCCAAGTGATCTGAGGGCACCGCACGGGCGCTTTGTGGCTGTGGTTACAAGAGGTAAAAACAATATAAATACTGTTCATGCACCTACATCTTGGATGCTCTTGAGGTAAGCTAAAACATACCAAAAATTAATTTCAAAGTGAACTATCCCTTTAAGATCGGACAAAAGTCCTTGTGGATTCAAACTCCACTCCTGATAAATAATGACCTTAAAAGGCTAATGCAAAAGCCCACCTGTTGTTAAATTGTTCTGCAAATGTCTTGATATTCATGAAAAATCCAGTGCTTTTGGCTTGTACCAGTAGGCTCCCAGAGAATAAACATCTGTACCTTTCTGTGCAAGATTCCTAAAACAGCTTTTTCCAACCTGAGTTTAGCCCCTGATTACTCATGCCTCTTTTTGCATTATCACTTAGTGTTAACTTGGTTATTGTATGTTGCTACTGAACCTCCCAAAACATCACTGACTATCTGCGACCCAAAATACACATCACAAACAGATCTGAATAAAATGCAACTCCATAGTGTAAACGAAGTAATTTGCTCTTTTACCTTGCACAGTTTCTGATAACGTGGTGACGTGACAGACATTCTTTGGATGTGCTGTAGAAAAAGCATCACTTTCTGCAGTGAAGATCTCACCATAGCCATTATCTTCAGGCTGCTGGGCTTCTGTAAGATTCTCATCCTATAGGATTGCCCCTCGTATCATCTAGGCTTTGAAAGTGCATCCAAATACTCCAACAGCCCTGCCCGACCACTTAAGAGGTCATTTGCAAGTGTGAAGAAGAGAAAACGGCTCTCCAAAGCAGCAAACAAAGCCAGCACAAAGATCCGACCCAAGAGATGTCCTGTCTTCAGGCTTGTACTTTAATCTTCAAAGGGAAACTGAACAATGAAGCGAGGGGTGATTGAGAACCATGAAAACTGAAAGTTGAGCTACGGTGAAAAGGCTTGTTTCCTTGTCAGCAAAAACTCCCTGTCTGGATGAGACGATGCTGAGCGAGAGAACCAGACTCTGAGTGAGTGGCAGAGAGAAAGAGAGGGAGAGATTTATGGAGAGCACACAGTATACACAACAAAATGCAGCACGGTGCAGTCTCATTCAATCAAAATTAAACATTTTTTTCATTGTCAATTTTATTAAATAAACATTGCATGGACTTCAGAAGGTCTTATTTGATTTGTCTCGTTTTACAGAATGAGAATGGTTCATCTTGAGCTTCACGGGAAGCAATAACATCTGACTGTCTGCACAAAGAGTCACATGATCAAAGTCAGTTTATTTGATAAAGTGACCTAGAAAAATGTCTTGGCTTCTTTAGTGATGATTATGAATTACACAGCAGTGTGTAGAATGCATTGGAGAATACACAAGCAACAGTTGTGTTAAATGAGTCTGAACTCAAGTCTGAAGATTCATGTGTGTTTGAATTCCACTCCTAATAGAATCTCCAAATCGTTAAATTTATTATATTAATTGTAGTTTGTGGGTAAATTTGGTATGACGAAGAAGCTCTTAAGTATGTGGTAAATCAATAACATATTTAGGGGATTAATAAATTGATATTGTTCTGCAAGAGAACCGAGCCACTTTTGATTGGCTAAATGTTGTCTATTTGAGTATTCCTACTTTATCTGTAGCATATATCACACATATATTCATCATTAAAATATTTGCAGCTTTGTGACTAGACTGGCTGAGTGGTTAGGGTGTTGGACTTAAGATGGACAACCTCATGGGTTTCAACTTGATTGCTGTGTCCGAAATCACCCACTACTCACTATATAGTGAGCTCGCCATTTTGTAGTGCTGTCCGAATGTATAGTGATGATTATTATACCCTATAGAGTCCACTCAATGTATCCCAGAATGCGTTTTGAAAAGTAGCGTACAACCGATGGTCACTAACCCAAGCCCCACATACCATCATGCATTGCGTTGATCATAAAAATAAGTTATAATCATGTGTGGAGTAGCGCATTATAACAGAAACAGCCAAAAATGACTTTTAGTTTTGAAATTTTGGAGAAATAAGCTCAATATAATGTAATGTATATATTTAAAAAAATCTATTTAGCCCAGAGCCGGCTCGGCACCAGCTGACAGATGATGTAATCAACTGCGCTGAGAGATGATCGAGTAGTGTCCGAAAGTGGGGTTTCTATTATGCAGGTGAGCTTACTACATAGTGCTCTGTTCTCTACCCCGTGTATAGGTCTGTAAACAAGTTTCTGAGAAAAAGAAAAGTTTTGCCTTTGCGGTTTTCACGTACAGAGGACAGTGTTGTTGACTATCCCCATTCACATGGATCCACAAAAACAATTAAAAATGCTGTATGCTGCCAAGCCAGTAGGTGGCGATGTCACTTAGTAAATTAACACTACGCGCCTATACTGAAGCAAGGGAGTAATCCATCAGCCGGAAGTTGAAGCCTCACGGGAGCCGCCATTGTAGCAGAACTTCACCTGCTGTTAGCATCCCATTGACTCCCATTCATTTTGGCGTCACTTTGACAGAGAATAACTTTACATCTGAGGCGTCCAAAGACTTCGTTTGTCCATTATAGAAAGAAACACGACTATGTATAAAATGCTCCATTACTTTGCATCTTACGTTACGGCCCTGTAGAAGCCGTTTTAGTATAAGTAGGCTAAAGATTGCATCATAACCATGGGACTTTCTGTCGCACAATAGAGACAATACTGTATGTTTCAGTCTTGGACTTGACTCAAGCCTCGTCTGTGAAACCATAGTATTTTAGAGTATTCGTTTACTCCAGTTACTTGAACATCATTTAAAGGGGTGGTATAATGGCCTATTCACAAGATGTAAAATAAGTAAATAAGTCTCTGATGTCCCCAGAGTGTGCATGTAAAGTTTTTAGCTCAAAATACCCCACAGATGTTTTTATATATCATGTTAAAATTGTCACTTTTTGTTAGCAAAAGCGCACCGTTTTTGTGTCTGTCCCTTTAAATGCAAATGAGCTGCTGCTCCTGACACAGAGGGCGGAGCTTCAACATATCTCTCCACTGCATACGCACAACCGGCGCTGCGTCATAGAATGTCTCTGAATAGGTTCACGCCCACTTTTGGGGGAAACAAACTAAACTCCCCATAGACTTCAATACAAAATAACGGCAAAAACCAACGTGCGTACACAGCCGACAGGCGTAAATAACTTAAGAAATCACTTATATTCACCATGTCAAATAATTATATGTCCACCCTGCCTGTCATAGAGCGTGAAAGACCCCAGGCTACCTGCCATCATCATCATAATTCATAAGATATACATTAAGGTTTTAAAAAACGAAATAAAATCATTCACTGGCTTACCCAGTGACTCGACTACAAGTAAATGTCCAGGTAAGACAGGTAGTGTTTCCCAAATGAAACACAAGAGCTGTTAGTTTTGAATGATGTGTGCAATGTAGAGAAATGTGTTTAGAGTTTTGCAAAAAGTTTGTTTTTCAAATGCAAACTGAGTGCAAAGCAATAATGTCTTTGTATTTTGCAGACTTGGTCTTAAGATTGGGTACATGAGTGAATAGTTTCACCAAGTGTGCCTCAAATTCAACTTTTAGTGTCTTAGCAATTTGAAAAAAACTGTAAAACAAAACTGTGACATAGGTCGCCTATGGAATTAACCAAGAAATTTTTTCAATTGAACTGAGAAGTATAAAAAACAAGAGAAATATTTTAATGAAAGCAACAACAACAACAACAAATGTACACATCAGCTTTGGAATAAAAGAAAATAAACCTGGAAATCTGTTTGTAATATGCACTTAATCTGTGTTTTTAAAACATGATTAAATAGATCCTGTCTCAATATAAACCCTGCTGCTGGGAAACCGCCCCTAAAGGTTTAACAAAGTTATTCTTGCCACTATAACTTATGGCTTCCTAAAGACAAGTTTATAGGTAAATAAAATATTATTAATAAAAATATCATGAATATCAAAACACATTCAACAAATAGAATGTAGTAATTTTATTATAGCACTCATCAGCCTGCAGCAGCCAAGATGATGTTCCTGGAAACAATACAGACAACAGCATAAACTAACAAACTAAACATTGTTTAGAGCAGAATAAGTGGATACTTAAAGAATGTGCGCGTTAAGAAACACGTTCAAATTGGTCGTCTTAACGCGACAAGAATTTATGGAAAGCCTTTAGGGCCAAATACACGCGAATTTTAACGCGTATTTAACGCGTATTTCACGCGTATTTCACGCGTAAAATACACGTGAAATACACGTGAAATACGCGTTGATTATGTCACGCGTATTTCACGCGTAAAATACACGTAAAATACACGTGAAATACGCGTGAAATACGCGTGACATAATCAACGCGTATTTCACGTGTATTTCACGTGTATTTTACGCGTATTTTACGTGTATTTTACGCGTTAAAATTCGCGTGTATTTGGCCCTAAAGGCTTTCCATAGCTTCCCTACACATGACTTCACTACACGCACACCTATGGCACCAGTGGCATGGACAACAGGCCTCTGTTCGGGGAGACGTCGGCCAGGGTAACTCGACTGTTTGACTGGTTTTTGTAGTGTGTAAAGTTAACATGAAATCAACAACTTTTGTTGCTATTCCAAATAACATATTTGCCATGATTATAATATCCCATCGAAATATAATATGAGCAAAAAATTATATGACCAGTCACAGGTAAAGCAAATATTGTTGATCATCTCCAAACAAGGTCAGGATATTAGATGGTAAGCAAACAATCAGATGATAGGAAAAGTAATATCCGCAACACTGCTTATGCTCCCATATTTAATAAAAAAGCATGAGCTTCGTCTCATAATCAATGTGTTGGATGCAGGAATATAGATCTGAGTGACTTTGACAAGGGCCAAGTTGTTATGGCAATTCGATTGGGTCAGAGTATCTCTGAAACGGCAAGGCTTGTGGGTCGCTTGAAGTCAGTCACGCAAGATTGCAATGATGGTTATGGACAGAATGTGTCAGCACACAGTGCGTTGCACTCAGTTGCATATGGGGCTGTGTTACCCAAGACCAATCAGAGTGCTTATTATGACCCCTGTCCACCGTTGAAAGTGCCTACATGAGCGTCAGCACTGGAGCAGTGGAAGAAGGTTGCCTGGGAAGTGATGGCACCAGGATTGCACTGTGGGACAATGACCAGCCAGTGGAGTGAGTTGGATGCTCTGCAGGGAAACCATGGCCATTTATGTGGATGTAAATTTGACACAAGATTGTTGCTGGTGACGATGGTGTTCCCTGGTGGAAGAGGCCTCTTTCAGCAGGATAATTCAGGAATGGTTTGAGGAACATGATGAAGATGTTGCCCAGGTCTCCAAATTCCCCATTTGAGCATCTTTGGGTTGTGTTGGAACAGCAAGTTTGATGCACAGCGGCTCCACCTCGCAACCTACAGGACTTGAAGCCTCTGCTGTTAAAGTCTTAAAGGTGGCAGAAACACAGGACACCTTCAGGGGTGTGTAGAGTCCACACCTTGATGGGTCAGAGCAGGTTTGGCAACAGTATATTAGACCATAATGTTTTCGCTCAGGCACAATGTGACTTTTAATCACACAATGTAACTTTATTTCATATTGTGTAAACTTAATTTCGCAGCTGCTTGCCGTGTTTTGCTTTATAATGGTGCTATGTAGATATTTAAAAAGATAACATGTAGTGCAGCACCTTGATTTTCTGTCAATGGCACTAATATATTTTTGATGAAGTTTTATTAACTAAGTTCGGGAGGAGCACGTTCAGATAATTAACACGAGTGGACAGCAATCAAGCAATCAATGATGAGAGGGTACAAATAGACTCAGCAGTCTTACCCTCGATCCATTGACAGTTTGCAGCATTTAGTAGAGTCGCCTCTTCGGTCACCTACGATTACTCGCAGCATGTCTTCAACAAGCTCCTCGTCCGACGAAGAATTCACCACGGATGTAACTTTTCACTCCGTTGGTCCCACGGTCATCCCTTCTACGCCGGTTGGTGCACCTGAGCCCCCGGCATCTCCTCGCGGCCGCACACCGGCCCGATCAGCCAGGCGCTCAGCAAGACGCCATGACCAGTCTTCGCCGCCTCCGGCAAGACTTCCATCTTATTCCCTGGCTTCCTCCTACCGCTCGGCCATCCCGACGATTCCACCCATTGGGAAATGGACCGTTGCTGGGTTGAGGCAAGCGCTGGGTAACTCCGATCTACAAGTTCCAAGGAAACTGAATAAAGCGGAGCTTTATGATTTATACGCCTCCTTAAATCCAACTCCTAAGACGACCCACAGGCAGAGCAAAGTCCGCAAGGCTCAACATTCGCCTGCTCAGTCACCACTCTCGTCTCTCCGCACAGGATGCAGCTCGCTTCGCCCTTCGAGCCGCCCCAGCAACAGGCCCTCAGCGAGCCAGGGCCGCGCTTCAGGTTTCGGCTCAACAGCTCCACTACCACCTTTTGATGAGGCCCAGCCCTCCACCTCAGCTTCCGCCGCCGCAGTGCCACATACAGCCGGGCCCAGCGGCCTCCCCACAGCCGCTCAATTCTACACTCCCGCTGTACATAACCCTTTTCCTTTCCAGTGGCCTCCAGCTCCAGTTGCAGACACTAGCGCAAAGCTATCGCCGCTAGCATCACAGACCCAACCATATCAACAACAGGTCTACCCAACAGGTTACAACCCCGCCCACTTCCAGTGGCCTGCAGCTCCAGCAGCTCAAACAAGCGCGGGCCCGCCTCCGCTTGCAACACAACCTCACACCGCTTTCTATCATCCCTCACTTCCTCCAACTAACTTTCCTTCTCATTTTACAACAGGGCATCCAATCGCGAAGGCACAGCCGTCAATCGCAGCCCCGGATTATACCCTTCCCAGCTCCATTATACAAACTAAATCACCATATTCTCTCTTCACAGCCACTCCGATGCCCGTTCCGCTCAACGCAGTTGCCATGGAACCCCCAGCAGTTTCTCAATCCATCCGTGCTCTGATCCTCTCAGGTACGGACATACTGTAGACCTCTCCACTCTGTTGTCTCTCCTCCCTGCAGCCGAATCAGACTGCCAAGTGGATTGCGGCGATTTTTCAGTGACCCTGAAAAACACAAACACACACTCATCTCGCGTCCTTTCATTTCCCGAATTCACGATCGCTTTTTCACGTTTCACGGAAATCATCTGTTCAGCCTTCCCCCACAGGCGGCGCGAACTGAACGATTATCAAGCAATCATTGCCGAACTCGCGCTGTCCTATGGGGGAGGGCATTTCTACACGTACCATAAAAAAAAGTGCAAAAAGTGCCGTGCGAGTCGCACAATGGAATCAGTGCACATACTGGGGTGCACTTGACTCGGATCTTCACAGCAGGGTATTTTTAGGTTGCAAAAACATCACTTGTGCAGTTTGCAGGTCAGTAGCTCACTCAACCGCAACATGCCCACAGGTTAACCCTACCTCTCTTCCCTTCGTGGGAATAAGTAATTCTAAATCCACCAGCTATGTGCCGCGTGCATCAACCACCAGCGCAATTCAAGATTCAATGTTTGACGAAAGCAGGCAGCCCTGTAATCATTTCAACACAGGCAAATGTCAAAGAGCGCGCTGCCGCTACATGCACATCTGCAGCTTTTGTGGCGGTTTTTCCAGTCTTCAAGTCTGTGAATAAAAAATCAAAAAATTATTTGGCGACTCCTGTGAATATTTCGCGCATGCAACACGAACTAGCTCATCACCCAGATGCCGAATTTACTGATTATCTGCTGTCAGGTCTAAAAAACGGCTTTAAACCCGGTTTAGAATGCCCGCTTTCTCAAAACGTCATATGCAATAATCTCCAATCCGCCCTGACAGAACCTGAAGTTGTAGACAAACTGATTTAAAAAGAAGTTGAGTCAGGCTTCATGATCGGTCCGTTTGACAATCCTCCATTTAATCCATTTTGTATCAGCCCCATTGGAGTGGCTACAAGGAAATTCTCGGGTAAAAAATGCCTAATAATCGACCTGTCAGCCCCGCACAATTCTCCGTTCCCAAGCATAAACAGCCTGATCCCTCTCGATGAATTTTCGCTCAAATACCACGACATAGATCAAGCTATCGACATGATAAAAATCGCAGGTCGGGGTGCTTGGCTTGCAAAAATCGACATTACTTCTGCTTTCAAAGTAATGCCTATTCATCCAGGTTCATGGCACCTATTTGGAGTTCGCTGGCTCGGGAAATATTATTTCGCCGTTCGTTTAACATTTGGTTGCAAAAGCAGCCCCAAAATATTTGACATGCTATCAGAAGCCGTTTGCTGGATCCTGTCGAACAACTATGCCATCCCCTACCTCATTCACCTGCTAGACGATTTTTTAATAATCTCGCCTCCCGATGCTATTCCAGCAGTGCACCTACTCACGGTTCAAAACGTTTTCTCTGAGCTAGGAATTCCTATCGCAGAGGAAAAAACCATGGGCCCCGCAACGTCCATCGAGTTCCTAGGAATTAATTTGGATTCAGACAATTTCCAAGCATCCCTCCCCAAAGAAAAAATTGACCGAATAATCCTCGTCTCCTCTACTTTCCTTGAAAAATCTAATTTTTCAAAACGCGAACTCCTGTCCCTGCTCGGTCATTTAAACTTCGCAATGCGCATCATCCCGCAAGGCCGCCCCTACATCTCGCATCTCCTCTCACTCGCGTCCTCTGTCCATTCATTAGAAGACCGCATTTCTCTAACCCAAGCATGTCGCAACGAACTCAGGCTTTGGTTAACATTTCTAAAACAATGGAACGGCCTTTCCTTTTTCTACAACAACCTCGTTTCATCCCCCATTGACATCCAATTGTTCACAGATGCCGCACCCTCAATCGGGTACGGGGGATTTTATCAAGGTCGTTGGTTCGCGGCTCCATGGCCCCCGCAGCTTCAGGATATAACTCAATTCTCAGCTTTATTCGAGCTTTACTCTCTCGTAGTAGCAGCTTTTCTGTAGGGGAAAGAATGGGCCGCTAGCAGCGTTTTAGTGCATTGCGACAATGACGCAACAGTACATTGCATTAATAAAGGCCGTTCCCATTCACCAGCTCTGATGCCACTCTTAAGGCGTCTCATCTGGATCTCAGCTTACGACCAATTCATTATCGTCGCTAAACACATCCCTGGGTCAAAAAACCAAATTGCCTCCTCCCTGTCTCGTTTTCTTTTCCAGAAATTCAGGATGCTGGCTCCAGAGGCGGATCAATTCCCAACTCCATTCCTCGCTATTCAGAGCTAATATTCCCGTAACCCACCCGTTAAAACCACTGCTCGAAGCATCACTTGACGGTATCCTCCAAGCAGTATCTCCCAGGACACTTCAATCCTACGTCACTGCTTGGAGATGTTTTAAAACATTTCATGTCTCTTATAACTTATCTTTCCCTGATTTTTCTCTTCTTTCAATCACCTCTTTTATCTCCTACCTTAATAGCATTAAAGGCCTACAAGTCGGGTCCATTAAAGGTTATTTGAGCGGCATCCAGTTTTTCCATAAATTGATGTATGGCTCTCCTTCCATGGAGATTAACAATTCACAAACCTCTCTCCTGATTAAAGGGATTCAAAGATCCCAGCCCACCCGCCCCGACGCCAGACAACCCATAACGCTGGACATTCTCACCAAATGTATCCAGGTTCTCCGCTCAGGTTACCAGCCCCTTAGTTCCGCTCGCACACTCGATGCCATGTTTATCCTAGCCTTTTTTGGTTTTCTCAGATGTTCAGAAATCGCCATCACTTCTAAATTCGACCCAAAAATCCACCCCACCATTTCAGATTTATCAGTAATTGAAACCATTTCATACTTGATTAAACAAAGTAAGACTGACCAAACCAAAAAAAAGGTCATTTCATTTACATTTTCAACCTCGCTTCGCAAATCCAACCATACCAGTCAATTCTGGCATATCTGCAATTGAGAAGTGCCCAGGCTAAATCTCCTCTGGAACCCCTGTTTTTAGACAAATCCAAAAAACTCCTGACACGTTTTTGGTTCCAGAAACACCTTAAATCTGTTCTCCAACAGTCAGGCATTCCAGCAAAGAATTTTTCAAGTCACTCATTTCGCATCGGGGCAGCAACTTCAGCAGCCCAAAAAGGCCTCTCCCAACAGCAGATCCAAGCCCTTGGGAGATGGTCCTCCGATGCTTTCCAAAGTTATATCAGGACCAACCGGTTCCACATTAAAAAAGCCCACCAAACACTCATCAGGTAAGGAGAAAAGCATTGGTCTCACAACGAACGGAGTGAGAGCTTTCCCAGTAGAGTACTTACATTTTCGCTTCCATCCAGCGAGCATCTGGCCTCACAGCGGATGCAGTGTGAGAAAATCTCCTGGGCAAGCACTCATTCTTTACTCTTTTCAGTTTCCTCTTTCCGTCCAGCGAGCATTGGTCTCACAGCGGATGGAGTGAGAGCTTTCCCAGTAGAGTACTTACATTTTCTCTTCCATCCAGCGAGCATCTGGCCTCACAGCGGATGCAGTATGAGAAAATCTCCTGGGCAAGCACTCATTCTTTCCTCTTTTCAGTTTCCTCCTTCCGTCCAGCGAGCATTGGTCTCACAGCGGACGGAGTGAGAGCTTTCCCAGTAGAGCACTTACATTTTCTCTTTCCATCCAGCGAGCATCTGGTCTCACAGCGGATGGAGTTTGAGAAAATCTCCTGGGCAAGCACTCATTTTCCTCTTTTCAGTTTCCTCTTTCCGTCCAGCGAGCATTGGTCTCACAGCGAAAGGAGTGAGAGCTTTCCCAGTAGAGCACTTACATTTTCTCTTTTCATCCAGCGAGCATTTGGTCTCACAGCAGATGCAGTTTGAGAAAATCTCCTGGGCAAGCACTCATTTTCCTCTCTTCAGTTTCCTTTTTCCGTCCAGCGAGCATTGGTCTCACAGCGGATGGAGCGAAAACATTCCCGGTAGAGCACTCACATTTTCCCTTTCATTTCAGAGCATTTGGTCTCTTAGCGGATGCAGCGTAGAAACTTCCTGGTCAAGTACACTACAACCTCTCACCATTCACAGACTGGGGCAGACAGTGAGCCACCATCACGGGCCTCCCCGATCAAGCATCCAGGCCCTTTCTCAAGATGCCAGTCCGCCAATCTCGGCACTCATTGGGGGTCTTTAGTCCGGCGGCTGTCCTCTGCTTCTTGCCTATTGGGGGGAGTACTCTGGGTTCGGGCTGAATTCGAGCTCGGAGCCCTCCTTCCGGACAGCAGCACGCCAAATACGCATTAAATCTTATTCCTCAATTATATGTAAGTGTGAACTCGTGAAATTAAGTTTTATTAACTAAGTTCGGGAGGAGCACGTTCAGATAATTAACACGAGTGGACAGCAATCAAGCAATCAATGATGAGAGGGTACAAATAGACTCAGCATTCTTACCTCGATCCATTGACAGTTTGCAGCATCCCTCCTCCACCCCTTCTCCACACTCCTAGTTCTCCACACTCCTCTTTCTAAAAAGCACTTACATACGGGGGGAGTACTCTGGGTTCGGGCTGAATTCTAGCTCGGAGCCCTCCCTCCGGACAGCACGCCAAATACGCATTAAATCTTATTCCTCAATTATATGTAAGTGTGTACTCGTGAATTGGATCACTTTAAGGATAGAATCAACAATTTAGTGATCGGTGGACTCGCTTTTTTACTCGTCCTGGTAAGTTTTTACAACTAATGAAGATCTCGATATGTCTGTTTATGGTGTTGTAAATTATTAATTTTCCCAATCTCTTTCAGGTAACCATCATAAGTTCAATCATCTTCCCGTCACTGCCTCCCAAGCCATTGAATATTTTCTTTGCCATCTGTATCATGCTAGTCTGTGGGTCAGTGTTGGTTCTGGTAAGTCAGGAAAGACTTGCTATGTAGTCTAAAAAGCATTAGGGTTCAAATAAATGTTTTTAATGCAATCCCATCCATTTTTCTTTCAGATATTCTGGTATAGACAGGGAGATCTGTAGCCCAAGTTTCGCAACTTGATCTACTACATGTTGTGTTCCATCGTTCTGCTGTGTATCTGTGCCAACTTGTACTTTCATGATGTGGGACGTGATAAAGCGAGCAATGCCTTATAAAACTGCTACCATGGGAATCGTCCCAATCAGCGGAATGTTCATCATTATATCGGTGCTTTGGAACCCCACTTGAGTTCTTGAATCAGGATTATTCCTACAAGCCCCATTTGTGTGGGCAAGGCCAGTCTGCCTTTGGGAGCCATGTTAGTGGACTAAACATAATATAGATGCAAACATGTTAGCGATGAGTAGCACTCTGGGATGTCAGTGCACACATTTTGCACCCTGAATGCTGTACACAGCTTAACCTATATGCCAATGACTTTTTTTTTTAAATAAGCCATGGCAATGTAATGCTTAATGATTTTATACACCTACAGTACATTCCTAATAAGAAATTCCTTATTTTGTATTTAATCAGAAAAGCCATTTTGAATAAGAGCACTTGATTAAAGACATGCAACAGTCATGCTTGTTTGTTTTTTTCTAAATTACTGAGCACTGTTATTTGAAATAATGAGAAGTTTAATTTTGGTTAACAACCATTGTAATTTGGATTGTATGTACTAAATAAATACGTATACACAATATATGTTTGTGGGTGTTTTTTGTTACATTTGTACAACTGTATTTGTACAACTGCACACAAATCATCCCTTTTCTTTTACTCTCTATATGTAATTCACACAAATCACCACAGGAGGGCGCACCACTTGTTTTTAGACTCGCTTTGCAATGGTGAATTCACACAAATCACCACAGGAGGGCGACACTATTTTATATTTATTAGACTTGATTTGCAATGGTGTAATTCACACAAATCACCACAGGAGGTCGACAATAATTTTAGATCTGACTTTTTTGCATATACGTTTATATAGACAGACGATAGGACACAACACAAACACACTGATACATTTGATACATAGAATAACTCAAATGATAATACATTTATTTTAAAGTTTGTTTAAAGAATACATCAGATTGCAAATTTAAATGTCAAATAGAATTTTGCACATGACTTATAGAAATAAAAACATTTTTTTTAATAAGAATAGATCTGAGGAATCAATGAAGATAATCTTTCATCTAGTCTAAACACAAGAAGAAGGTGGAATAGAACCCTCAACCACTCACTACAGATCCAGTATTGCTACCACTGAGCCACTGAAGACGACACACTTCTTTTGGTTCTCTTTGTAGATTTATCTTTCGTCTAATGACGGGGGCGCCAAATCCAGAGAATTCGGGAAAATTGGGGGGAGTTTTCGGGGATTGGCACACAGCTTCCAGGAACCTGGGGGCCGCCATGTCCCTGAATTCTCCGCAAATTCTCTCCGAAATCCCTGAATTCTGCAGGATTTCTCCTGACTTGGCGCCCCCCTCAGGAGTGAATTGATATATGCAGCATAGAAGTATACACAGCTACATCTATGCTGCATATATCTATGCAGCCGAAAGCTTCAAGAGGCTCAAACCCCTGAGCCACTTGGAGCTGAAAGCTCTAAAGTAGCTGAAAGCTGAAAGCTCCCAGTGGCTCAGGGGTTTGAGCGTTGCTTCATCGTGTGGAGGATTTAGGTTCAAGTCCCACTCTTTGCATTAAAATGCTTTTTTTTATGGTTTTGTCCAAATAAACAAGACATGCCTCCAAAGTAAAGTGAAAGAGTGGAAGCTCGAATGGCTCAGTGGTTTGAGTGTTAACCTATCATTTAGAAGATTCATGTTCAAACCCCATTCTTTGCATTAAAATGCTTTATTTTGAACAGTTTTGTCAAAAATAAAAAGACATGACGTGTGCAGAATCCTGGTTTGAGTCTCTTGATGGTAAAAATCTTTAGTTTTACTGGTTTGGTTCAAATAAAAGACCAATCTTCAAAAAGGACATCCAACTGTTACAAATGTAAGTGGTTCAGTGGTAAAAGCGTTTCTGTTCTGTGTTGAAAATCCTGGTTCAAATCTCACTTTTGCAGTTGAAAATACTTAAGTTTGATTGTTTAAGACAAACAGAAACACTTAAATGAAGAAGTTCCTGTAGCTCAGTGGTCTGACTGATGTGATTCCATGTTCGACTCTCAGGTTCGAGCCTCTTTTTATGATGCTTTAGTTTCACTGGGTTTGTCCAAATAATGAAGACATGCTCCCAAGAAAAGAAGAGGGAATGTAGACGGTCCAGTGGCTCAGTGGTGTGAGTGTCGCTGTCTCGTGTGGAGAATCCTGGTTTGAGTCTCTTGTTGTTATAAATCTTTAGTTTCACTGGTTTGGTCCAAATAAAAGACCAATCTTCAAAAGAGACATCCAATTGTTGGAAATGTAAGTGGTTCAGTGGTAAAAGCGTTGCTGTTCTGTGTTGAAAATCCTGGTTCAAATCTCACTTTTTTGGTGGAAAATACTTTAGTTCGATTGTTTGCGACAAACAGAAACGGTGAAATGAAGAAGCTCCTGTGGCCCAGTGGTCTGAGTGTTGTGATTCCTGTGGGAAACCCGGGTTCCAGCCTCACTCTTATCATGCTTTAGTTTCACTGGGTTTGTCCAAGAAAGACATGTTCCCAATAAAAGAAGCATGAGTGTGTATGCTCCAGTGGCTCAGTGGTCTGAGTGTTGTGATTCCATGTGGGCCTTGCTTTTCTGCGTCTTTAGTTTTGTCGGGTTTGTCCGAGAGAAAAGAAGACATGCTCACAATAAAACAAGTGCATGAGTGTGGAAGGTCCAGTGGCTCAGTGGTGTGAGTGTCGCAGTTCCATATGGGAACATGGGTTCAAACCTCACTATTGCGATGCTTTGCTTTATTTTCGTCGGGTTTGTTGAAAAGAAAAAAAAGACATGCCCCCTCAAAAAAGGAGTGTGAGGGCTGAAGGTCCAGTGGCTCAGTGGTGTGAGTGTGGAGAATCCAGGTTTGAATCTCTTGATGGTAAACTTTTTTTAGTTTGATTGGTTTGGTCCAAAATAAAAGAACAAATCTTCAGGAAGGATGTCTAAAAGTAAGTGGTTCAGTGGTAAAAAGCATTGCTGTTCTGTGTTGGAAAGCCTGGTTCAAATCTCACTTTTGCGGTTGAAATTACTTTAGTGTGATTTTTTGAGACAAACAGAAACTTCGAAATGAAGAAGCTCCTGTGGCTCAGTGGTCTGAGTGTTGTGATTCCATGTGGGAAACCCGGGTTCCAGCCTCACTCTTATCATGGTTTAGTTTCACTGGCTTTGTCCAAGAAAGACATGTTCCCAAAAAAGGATGTGTGAGTGTGTGTGGTCCAGTGGCTCAGTGGTGTGAGTGTTGTGATTCCATGTGGGAAACCAGGGTTTGAGCCTCACTCTTATCATGCTTTAGTTTCACTGGCTTTGTCCAAGAAAGACATGTTCCCAAAAAAGTAAGTGTGAGTGTGTGTGGCTCAGTGGTCTGAGTGTTGTGATTCCATGTGGGAAACCTGGGTTTAAATCACACTCTTGTGACGCATTAGTTTCACTGGATTGTCGAAGTAAGACATGCTCCCAAAAAAAGAAGAGTGAGTGTGCAAGCTACAGTGGCTCAGTGGTCTGAGTGTTATGATTCCATGTGGAAAACCAGGGTTCGAGCCTCACTCTTACCATGCTTTAGTTTCACTGGCTTTGTCCAAGAAAGACATGTTCCCAAAAAAGGAAGTGTGAGTGTGTGTGGTCCAGTGGCTCAGTGGTCTGAGTGTTGTGATTCCATGTGGGAAACCTGGGTTCAAATCACACTCTAGTGACGCTTTAGTTTCACTGGATTGTCGAAGAAAGACATGCTCCCAAAAAAAGAAGAGTGAGTGTGCAAGCTACAGTGGCTCAGTGGTCTGAGTGTTATGGTTCCATGTGGAAAACCAGGGTTCGAGCCTCACTCTTACCATGCTTTAGTTTCACTGGCTTTGTCCAAGAGAGAAAAAGACTTGCTCCCAAAAAAAATTCAGTATGTGTGTGGATGGTCCAGTGGCTCAGTGGGTGAGCTCTCACTCCCCAGTTGGGAGGTTCCTGGTTCAAGACTAGGCTGGACACTAAAGCAAGTGATGGTTGCAGGATGGAGGAGGAGGAAGGAGGAGGAAGGAGGATGGAAGAGGATGATTGAAGATTGTGGACGAGTATCTAGGATGAGAACTATGGATAATAGTGTGTATGAGGTAAGATATAAAATATTTTTTGGTGCATGGTAATGCTGTGTACATTTCATGTATTCCAAAATTAAAATTTTGGTTAAGTCCCACAAAAAAATGCCTCTCTCTGCAGCAACACCGCTGCTGGATATCGTCCCAGAAATCCCCAGGGGGAGGAGTTAGGTTATTTCCTCCCCCCTTCGTGTCCTGACCGTCTCTTGTCCCCCAGCTGCAGATCTGGAGGATGTTCGTCAACGCAACCATGCTTCACGGTCCAGCCCGGTCTTGAACCAGGAACATCCCAACCTCCCGATTTGGGAGTGAGAGCTCATCCACGGAGCCACTGGACCATTCACACTCAAACTTCTTTTTTTGGGAGCATGTCTTCTTTATTTGGACCAAACCGGTGAAAGAAGAGTTTTACCAACAAGAGACTCGAACCAGGATTCTCCACACGAGAGCACAACACTCACACCACTGAGCCATACACACTCATACTTAATTTTTTGGGAGCATGTCTTTTTCTCTCTTGGACAAACCCGTTGAAACTAAAGCATGATAAGAGTGAGGCTCGAACCCTGGTTTCCCACATGGAATCACAACACTCAGACCACTGAGCCACTGGACCATCCACACTCAAACTTCTTTTTTTGGGAGCATATCTTCTTTATTTGGACCAAACCGGTGAAAGAAGAGTTTTACCAACAAGAGACTCGAACCAGGATTCTCCACACAAGAGCGCAACGCTCACACCACTGAGCCACTGGACCATACACACTCATACTTAATTTTTTGGGAGCATGTCTTTTTCTCTCTTGGACAAACCAGTTGAAACTAAAGCATGATAAGAGTGAGGCTCGAACCCTGGTTTCCCACATGGAATCACAACACTCAGACCACTGAGCCACTGGACCATCCACACTCAAACTTCTTTTTTTGGGAGCATGTCTTCTTTATTTGGACCAAACCGGTGAAAGAAGAGTTTTACCAACAAGAGACTCGAAAAAGGATTCTCCACACAAGAGCGCAACGCTCACACCACTGTGCCACTGGACCATACACACTCATACTGACTTTTTTGGGAGCATGTCTTTTTCTCTCTTGGATAAACCAGTTGAAACTAAAGCATGAAAAGAGTGAGGCTCGATCCCTGGTTTCCCACATGGAATCACAACACTCAGACCACTGAGCCACTGGACCGCACACACTTACACTTCCTTTTTTTGGGAGCACGTCTTCTTTATTTGGACCAAACCGGTGAAAGAAGAGTTTTACCAACAAGAGACTCAAACCAGGATTCTCCACACGAGAGTGCAACGCTCACACCACTAAGCCACTGGACCATCCACACTCATATTTAATTTTTTGGGAGCATGTCTTTTTCTCTCCTAGACAAACCCATTGAAAATAAAGCATCATAAGAGTGAGGCTCAAACCCTGGTTTCCCACATGGAACCATAACACTCAGACCACTGAGCCACTGGAGCTTGCACACTCACTCTTCTTTTTTGGGAGCATGTCTTACTTCGACAATCCAGTGAAACTAAAGCATCACAAGAGTGTGATTCGAACCTGGGTTTCCCACATAGAATCATAACACTCAGACCACTGAGCCACAGGAGCTTCTTCATTTCAATGTTTCTGTTTGTCTCAAAAAATCACACTAAAATAATTTCAACCGCAAAAGTGAGATTTGAACCAGGGTTTTCAACACAGAACAGCAACGCTTTTACCACTGAACCACTTACAGTTGGATGTCCTTTTTGAAGATTGGTCTTTTTATTTGGACCAAACCAATCAAACTAAAAATGTTAACCATCAAGAGACTCAAACATGGATTCTCCACACGAGAGATTGACACTCACACCACTGAGCCATTCAAGCTTCCACTCTTTCACTTTCTTTTGCAGGCATTTCTTTTTTATTTGGACAAAACCATTCAAAATAAAGCATTTTAATGCAAAGAGTGGAACTTGAACCCAAATCCTCAACATGATAGAGGAACACTCTGACCACTGAGCCACTCAAACTTCCACTTTTTTACTTTATTTTGCACGCATGTCTTTTTTATTTGGACAAAACCCTTCACAATAAAGAATTTTAATGCTAAGAGCAGGACTTGAACCCAAATCCTCAACATGATAGAATAACACTCTAACCACTGAGCCCTTCAAGCTTCCACTTTGTAATCTTTATTTTGCAGGCATTTCTTTTTTATTTGGACAAAACCCTTCAAAATAAAGAATTTTAATGCTCAGAGCAGGACTTGAACCCAAATCCTCAACATGATAGAGTAACACTCTAACCACTGAGCCATTCAAGCTCCCACTCTTTCACTTTATTTTTCAGACATGTCTTTTTTATTTGGACAAAACCCTTCAAAATAAAGCATTTTAATGCTAAGAGTGGGACTTGAACCCAAATACTCAACATGATAGTGTAATACTCTAACCACTGAGCCACTCATGCTTCCACTCTCTCACTTTATTTTGCAGGCATGTCTTTTTTATTTGGACAAAACCCTTCAAAATAAAGCATTTTAATGCAAAGAGTGGGTCTTGAACCCAAATCCTCAACATGATAGAGTAACACTCTAATCACTGAGCCATTCAAGCTTCCACTCTTTCACTTTATTTTGCAGGCATGTCTTTTTTATTTGGACAAAACCCTTCAAAATAAAGCATTTTAATGCAAAGAGTGGGACTTGAACCCAAATCCTCAAAATGATAATGTAATACTCTAACCACTGAGCCATTCATGCTTCCACTCTTCCACTTTATTTTGCAGGCATGTCTTTTTTATTTGGACAAAACCCTTCAAAATAAAGCATTTTAATGCAAAGAGTGGGACTTCAACCCAAATCCTCAACATGATAGTGTAATACTCTAACCACTGAGCCATTCATGCTTCCACTCTTTCACTTTATTTTGCAGGCATGTCTTTTTTATTTGGACAAAACCCTTCAAAATAAAGCATTTTAATCCAAAGAGTGGGACTTGAACCCCTATCCTCAACATGACAGAGGAACACTCTAACCACTGAGCCATTCAAGCTTCCACTCTTTCACTTTATTTTGCAGCCATGTCTTTTTTATTTGGACAAAACCCTTCAAAATAAAGAATTTGAATGCTAAGAGCAGGACTAGAACCCAAATACTCAACATGATATAGTAACACTCTAACCACTGAGCCATTCAAGCTTCCACTCTTTCACTTTATTTTGCAGGCATTTCTGTTTTATTTGGACAAAACCCTTCAAAATAAAGAATTTTAATGCTAAGAGCAGGACTTGAACCCAGATCCTCAACATGATAGAGTAACACTCCAACCACTGAGCCATTCAAGCTTCCACTCTCTCACTTTATTTTGCAGACATGTCTTTTTTATTTGGACAAAACCATTCAAAATAAAGCATTTTAATGCAAAGAGTGGGACTTGAACCCAAATCCTCAACATGATAGAGTAACACTCTAATCACTGAGCCATTCAAGCTTCCACTCTTTCAGTTTATTTTGCAGACATGTCTTTTTTATTTGGACAAAGCCATTCAAAATAAAGCATTTTAATACTAAGAGTGGGACTTGAACCCATATCCTCAACATGATAGATGAACACTCTAACCACTGAGCCATTCTTTGTCCAAGAAAGACATGTTCCAAAAAAGGATGTGTGAGTGTGTGTGGTCCAGTGGCTCAGTGGTCTGAGTGTTGTGATTCCATGTGGGAAACCAGGGTTTGAGCCTCACTCTTATCATGCTTTAGTTTCACTGGCTTTGTCCAAGAAAGACATGTTCCCAAAAAAGTAAGTGTGAGTGTGTGTGGCTCAGTGGTCTGAGTGTTGTGATTCCATGTGGGAAACCTGGGTTCAAATCACACTCTAGTGATGCTTTAGTTTCACTGGATTGTCGAAGAAAGACATGCTCCCAAAAAAAGAAGAGTGAGTGTGCAAGCTACAGTGGCTCAGTGGTCTGAGTGTTATGGTTCCATGTGGAAAACCAGGGTTCGAGCCTCACTCTTACCATGCTTTAGTTTCACTGGCTTTGTCCAAGAGAGAAAAAGACTTGCTCCCAAAAAAATTCAGTATGTGTGTGGATGGTCCAGTGGCTCAGTGGGTGAGCTCTCACTCCCCAGTTGGGAGGTTCCTGGCTCAAGACTAGGCTGGACACTAAAGCAAGTGATGGTTGCAGGATGGTTGCAGGATGGAGGAGGATGGAGGAGGATGGAGGAGGATGGAGGAGGATGGAAGAGGATGACTGAAGATTGTGGATGAGTATCTAGGATGAGAATTATGGATAATAGTGTGTATGAGGTAAGATATAAAATATTTTTTGGTGCCTGCTAATGCGTTGTACATTTCATGTATTCCAAAATTAAAATTTTGGTTAAGTCCCACAAAAAAATGCCTCTCTCTGCAGCAACACCGCTGCTGGATATCGTCCCAGAAATCCCCAGGGGGAGGAGTTAGGTTATTTCCTCCCCCCTTCGTGTCCTGACCGTCTCTCGTCCCCCAGCTGCAGATCTGGAGGATGTTCGTCAACGCAACCATGCTTCACGGTCCAGCCCGGTCTTGAACCAGGAACATCCCAACCTCCCGATTCGGGAGTGAGAGCTCACCCACGGAGCCACTGGACCATCCACACTCAAACTTTATTTTTTGGGAGCATGTCTTTTTCTCTCTTGGACAAACCCGTTGAAACTAGAGCATGATAAGAGTGAGGTTCGAACCCTGGTTTCCCACATGGAATCACAACACTCAGACCACTGAGCCACTGGAGCTTGCACACTCACTCTTCTTTTTTTGGGAGCATGTCTTACTTCGACAATCCAGTGAAACTAAAGCATCACAAGAGTGTGATTCGAACCTGGGTTTCCCACATAGAATCACAACACTCAGACCACTGAGCCACAGGAGCTTCTTCATTTCAATATTTCTGTTTGTCTCAAAAAATCACACTAAAGTAATTTCAACCGCAAAAGTGAGATTTGAACCAGGGTTTTCAACACAGAACAGCAACGCTTTTACCACTGAACCACTTACAGTTGGATGTCCTTTTTGAAGATTGGTCTTTTTATTTGGACCAAACCAATCAAACTAAAAATGTTAACCATCAAGAGACTCAAACATGGATTCTCCACACGAGAGATTGACACTCACACCACTGAGCCATTCAAGCTTCCACTCTTTCACTTTCTTTTGCAGGCATTTCTTTTTTATTTGGACAAAACCATTCAAAATAAAGAATTTTAATGATAAGAGCGGGACTTGAACCCATATCCTCAACATGATAGAGTAACACTCTAACCACTGAGCCATTCAAGCTTCCACTCTTTCACTCTATTTTGCAGCCATGTCATTTTTATTTGGACAAAACCCTTCAAAATAAAGAATTTCAATGCTAAGAGCAGACTTGAACCCAAATCCTCAACATGATAGAATAACACTCTAACCACTGAGCCATTCAAGCTTCCACTCTTTCACTTTATTTTGCAGACATGTCTTTTTTATTTGGACAAAACCATTCAAAATAAAGCATTTTAATGCAAAGAGTGGGACTTGAACCCAAATCCTCAACATGATAGAGGAACACTCTGACCACTGAGCCATTCAACCTTCCACTCTTTCACTTCATTTTGCAGGCATTTCTTTTTTATTTGGACAAAACCCTTCAAAATAAAGAATATTAAAGCTAAGAGCGGGACTTGAACCCAAATCCTCAACATGAAAGAGTAACACTCTAACCACTGAGCCATTCAAGCTTCCACTCTTTCACTTTATTTTGCAGACATGTCCTTTTTATTTGGACAAAACCCTTCAAAATAAAGCATTTTAATGCAAAGAGTGGGACTTGAACCCAAATCCTCAACATGATAGAGTAACACTCTAACCACTGAGCCATTCAAGCTTCCACTCTTTCATTTTATTTTGCAGCCATGTCTTTTTTATTTGGACAAAACCCTTCAAAATAAAGCATTTTAATGCTAAGAGTGGGACTTGAATTGAAGAGATTCTGATAGAGGGCCACGAGATTTCTGATTGAGACACGTGCAAAAATTGAGGCTCTAGACCCTTCCAGAGTTGAGATATTGAAACTCAAAAATTTGACCAGAAAAAAAAATGACAGTGTTACCCCTTATGTTTTTTTTTCGGGGGGTGAAAAATTAAGTTTCTCCAATCTTCTCAAAACTCTGGATTCTGATAGAGGGCCACGAGACATGGACCTGGGTGCAAAAATTGAGGCTCTAGACCCTTCCAGAGCTGAGATATTGAAACTCAAAATTTTGACCAGAGAAAAAAAAATTGACAGTGTTACCCCTTATGTTTTTTTTCGGGGGTGAAAAATTAAGTTTCTCCAATCTTCTCAAAACTCTGGATTCTGATAGAGGGCCACGAGACATGTACCTGGGTGCAAAAATTGAGGCTCTAGACCCTTCCAGAGCTGACATATTGAAACTCAAAATTTTGACCAGAAAAAAAATGACAGTGTTACCCCTTATGTTTTTTTTCGGGGGGTGAAAAATTAAGTTTCTCCAATCTTCTCAAAACTCTGGATTCTGATGGAGGGCCACGAGACATGGACCTGGGTGCAAAAATTGAGGCTCTAGACCCTTCCAGAGCTGAGATATTGAAACTCAAAAATTTGACCAGAAAAAAAATGACAGTGTTACCCCTTATGTTTTTTTTCGGGGGGTGAAAAATTAAGTTTCTCCAATCTTCTCAAAACTCTGGATTCATATAGAGGGCCAGGAGACATGGACTTGGGTGCAAAAATTGAGGATCTAGACCCTTCCGGTGCTGAGATTTTTAAACTCAAAATTTTGACCAGAAAAAAAATGACAGTGTTACCCCTTATGTTTTTTTCGGGGGGTGAAAAATTAAGTTTCTCCAATCTTCTCAAAACTCTGGATTCTGATAGAGGGCCACGAGACTTTGACCAGCGCGCAAAAATAGAGGCTCTAGACCTTTCCAGAGCCAAATTATTGAAGGTCAACATTTTGACCTGAAAAAAAAAACATAAGGGGTAACACTATCATTTTTTTTTTTTGGCAAAAAATTTGACCCCCTCCGATCTTCTTGAAACTCTGGATTCTGATAGAGGGCCACGAGACTTCGACCAGCGCGCAAAAATGGAGGCTCTAGACCCTTCCAGAGCCGAGATATCGAAGGTCAACATTTGGACCTGAAAAAAAAACATAAGGGGTAACACTGTCATTTTTTTTTTTGGCCGAAATTTTGACCCCCTCCGATCTTCTTGAAACTCTGGATTCTGACAGAGGGCCACGAGACTTCGACCAGCGTGCAAAAATGGAGGCTCTAGACCCTTCCAGAGCCGAGATATCGAAGGTCAAAATTTGGAGCTGAAAAAAAACCCATAAGGGGTAACACTGTCATTTTTTTTTTGGCCGAAATTTTGACCCCCTCCGATCTTCTTGAAACTCCGGATTCTGACAGAGGGCCACGAGACTTCGACCAGCGCGCAAAAATGGAGGCTCTAGACCCTTCCAGAGCCAAGATATCGAAGGTCAAAATTTGGAGCTGAAAAAAAAAACATAAGGGGTAACACTGTCATTTTTTTTTTGGCCGAAATTTTGACCCCCTCCGATCTTCTTGAAACTCTGGATTCTGACAGAGGGCCACGAGACTTCGACCAGCGCGCAAAAATGGTGGATCTAGACTCTTCCAGAGCCGAGATATCGAAGGTCAAAATTTGGAGCAGAAAAAAAAACATAAGGGGTAACACTGTCATTTTTTTTTGGCCGAAATTTTTACCCCCTCCGATCTTCTTGAAACTCTGGATTCTGACAGAGGGCCACGAGACTTCGACCAGCGCGCAAAAATGGAGGTTCTAGACCCTTCCAGAGCCGAGATATCGAAGGTCAAAATTTTGACCTGAAAAAAAAACATAAGGGGTAACACTGTCATTTTTTTTTTGGCCGAAATTTTGACCCCCTCCGATCTTCTTGAAACTCTGGATTCTGACAGAGGGCCACGAGACTTCGACCAGCGCGCAAAAATGGAGGCTCTAGACCCTTCCAGAGCCGAGATATCGAAGGTCAAAATTTGGACCTTAAAAAAATAAACATAAGGGGTAACACTGTCATTTTTTTTTGGCCGAAATTTTGACCCCCTCCGATCTTCTTGAAACTCTGGATTCTGACAGAGGGCCACGAGACTTCGACCAGCACGCAAAAATGGAGGTTGTAGACCCTTCCAGAGCCGAGATATCGAAGGTCAAAATTTTGACCTGAAAAAAAAAACATAAGGGGTAACACTGTCATTTTTTTTTTTGGCCGAAATTTTGACCCCCTCAGATCTTCTTGAAACTCTGGATTCTGACAGAGGGCCACGAGACTTCGACCAGCACGCAAAAATGGAGGTTGTAGACCCTTCCAGAGCCGAGATATCGAAGGTCAAAATTTTGACCTGAAAAAAAAAACATAAGGGGTAACACTGTCATTTTTTTTTTTGGCCGAAATTTTGACCCCCTCCGATCTTCTTGAAACTCTGGATTCTGATAGAGGGCCACGAGACTTCGACCAGCGCGCAAAAATGGAGGCTCTAGACCCTTCCAGAGCCGAAATATCGAAGGTCAAAATTTGGACCTGAAAAAAAAACCATAAGGGGTAACACTGTCATTTTTTTTTGGCCGAAATTTTGACCCCCTCTGATCTTCTTGAAACTCTGGATTCTGACAGAGGGCCACGAGACTTCGACCAGCGCGCAAAAATGGAGGCTCTAGACCCCTCCAGAGCCGAGGTATCGAAGGTCAAAATTTTGACCTGAAAAAAAAACATAAGGGGTAACACTGTCATTTTTTTTGGCCGAAATTTTGACCCCCTCCGATCTTCTTGAAACTCTGGATTCTGACAGAGGGCCACGAGACTTCGACCAGCGCGCAAAAATGGAGGCTCTAGACCCTTCCAGAGCCGAGATATCGAAGGTCAAAATTTGGACCTTAAAAAAATAAACATAAGGGGTAACACTGTCATTTTTTTTTGGCCGAAATTTTGACCCCCTCCGATCTTCTTGAAACTCTGGATTCTGACAGAGGGCCACGAGACTTCGACCAGCACGCAAAAATGGAGGTTGTAGACCCTTCCAGAGCCGAGATATCGAAGGTCAAAATTTTGACCTGAAAAAAAAAACATAAGGGGTAACACTGTCATTTTTTTTTTTTGGCCGAAATTTTGACCCCCTCCGATCTTCTTGAAACTCTGGATTCTGATAGAGGGCCACGAGACTTCGACCAGCGCGCAAAAATGGAGGCTCTAGACCCTTCCAGAGCCGAAATATCGAAGGTCAAAATTTGGACCTGAAAAAAAAAACATAAGGGGTAACACTGTCATTTTTTTTTTGGCCGAAATTTTGACCCCCTCTGATCTTCTTGAAACTCTGGATTCTGACAGAGGGCCACGAGACTTCGACCAGCGCGCAAAAATGGAGGCTCTAGACCCCTCCAGAGCCGAGGTATCGAAGGTCAAAATTTGGAGCTGAAAAAAAAACATAAGGGGTAACACTGTCATTTTTTTTTGGCCGAAATTTTGACCCCCTCCGATCTTCTTGAAACTCTGGATTCTGACAGAGGGCCACGAGACTTCGACCAGCGCGCAAAAATGGAGGCTCTAGACCCTTCCAGAGCAGAGATATCGAAGGTCAAAATTTGGACCTGAAAAAAAACATAAGGGGTAACACTGTCATTTTTTTTTTTTGGCCGAAATTTTGACCCCCTTCGATCTTCTTGAAACTCTGGATTCTGACAGAGGGCCACGAGACTTCGACCAGCGCGCAAAAATGGAGGCTCTAGACCCTTCCAGAGCCGAGATATCGAAGGTCAAAATTTTGACCTGAAAAAAAAACATAAGGGGTAACACTGTCATTTTTTTTTGGCGGAAATTTTGAGCCCCTCCGATCTTCTTGAAACTCTGGATTCTGACAGAGGGCCACGAGACTTCGACCAGCACGCAAAAATGGAGGTTGTAGACCCTTCCAGAGCCGAGATATCGAAGGTCAAAATTTTGACCTGAAAAAAGAAACATAAGGGGTAACACTGTCATTTTTTTTTTGGCCGAAATTTTGACCCCCTCCGATCTTCTTGAAACTCTGGATTCTGATAGAGGGCCACGAGACTTCGACCAGCGCGCAAAAATGGAGGATCTAGACCCTTCCAGAGCCGAAATATCGAAGGTCAAAATTTGGACCTGAAAAAAAAAACATAAGGGGTAACACTGTCATTTTTTTTTTGGCCGAAATTTTGACCCCCTCCGATCTTCTTGAAACTCTGGATTCTGACAGAGGGCCACGAGACTTCGACCAGCGCGCAAAAATGGAGGCTCTAGACCCCACCAGAGCCGAGATATCGAAGGTCAAAATTTGGAGCTGAAAAAAAAACATAAGGGGTAACACTGTCATTTTTTTTTTGGCCGAAATTTTGACCCCCTCCAATCTTCTTGAAACTCTGGATTCTGACAGAGGGCCACGAGACTTCGACCAGCGCGCAAAAATGGAGGCTCTAGACCCTTCCAGAGCCGAGATATCGAAGGTCAAAATTTGGACCTGAAAAAAAACATAAGGGGTAACACTGTCATTTTTTTTTTTTGGCCGAAATTTTGACCCCCTTCGATCTTCTTGAAACTCTGGATTCTGACAGAGGGCCACGAGACTTCGACCAGCGCGCAAAAATGGAGGCTCTAGACCATTCCAGAGCCGAGATATCGAAGGTCAAAATTTGGACCTGAAAAAAAAAAAACATAAGGGGTAACACTGTCATTTTTTTTTTTGGCCGAAATTTTGACCCCCTCCGATCTTCTTGAAACTCTGGATTCTGACAGAGGGCCACGGGACTTCGACCAGCGCGCAAAAATGGAGGATCTAGACCCTTCCAGAGCCGAGATATCGAAGGTCAAAATTTGGCCCTGAAAAAAAAACATAAGGGGTAACACTGTCATTTTTTTTGGCCGAAATTTTGACCCCCTCCAATCTTCTTGAAACTCTGGATTCTGACAGAGGGCCACGAGACTTCGACCAGCGCGCAAAAATGGAGGCTCTAGACCCTTCCAGAGCCGAGATATCGAAGGTCAAAATTTGGACCTGAAAAAAAAACATAAGGGGTAACACTGTCATTTTTTTTTGGCCGAAATTTTGACCCCCTCCGATCTTCTTGAAACTCTGGATTCTGACAGAGGGCCACGAGACTTCGACCAGCGCGCAGAAATGGAGGCTCTAGACCCTTCCAGAGCCGAGATATCGAAGGTCAAAATTTTGACCTGAAAAAAAAACATAAGGGGTAACACTGTCATTTTTTTTTGGCGGAAATTTTGAGCCCCTCCGATCTTCTTGAAACTCTGGATTCTGACAGAGGGCCACGAGACTTCGACCAGCACGCAAAAATGGAGGTTGTAGACCCTTCCAGAGCCGAGATATCGAAGGTCAAAATTTTGACCTGAAAAAAGAAACATAAGGGGTAACACTGTCATTTTTTTTTTGGCCGAAATTTTGACCCCCTCCGATCTTCTTGAAACTCTGGATTCTGATAGAGGGCCACGAGACTTCGACCAGCGCGCAAAAATGGAGGATCTAGACCCTTCCAGAGCCGAAATATCGAAGGTCAAAATTTGGACCTGAAAAAAAAAAACATAAGGGGTAACACTGTCATTTTTTTTTTGGCCGAAATTTTGACCCCCTCCGATCTTCTTGAAACTCTGGATTCTGACAGAGGGCCACGAGACTTCGACCAGCGCGCAAAAATGGAGGCTCTAGACCCCACCAGAGCCGAGATATCGAAGGTCAAAATTTGGAGCTGAAAAAAAAACATAAGGGGTAACACTGTCATTTTTTTTTTGGCCGAAATTTTGACCCCCTCCAATCTTCTTGAAACTCTGGATTCTGACAGAGGGCCACGAGACTTCGACCAGCGCGCAAAAATGGAGGCTCTAGACCCTTCCAGAGCCAAGATATCGAAGGTCAAAATTTGGACCTGAAAAAAAACATAAGGGGTAACACTGTCATTTTTTTTTTTGGCCGAAATTTTGACCCCCTTCGATCTTCTTGAAACTCTGGATTCTGACAGAGGGCCACGAGACTTCGACCAGCGCGCAAAAATGGAGGCTCTAGACCATTCCAGAGCCGAGATATCGAAGGTCAAAATTTGGACCTGAAAAAAAAAACATAAGGGGTAACACTGTCATTTTTTTTTTGGCCGAAATTTTGACCCCCTCCGATCTTCTTGAAACTCTGGATTCTGACAGAGGGCCACGGGACTTCGACCAGCGCGCAAAAATGGAGGATCTAGACCCTTCCAGAGCCGAGATATCGAAGGTCAAAATTTGGCCCTGAAAAAAAAACATAAGGGGTAACACTGTCATTTTTTTTTGGCCGAAATTTTGACCCCCTCCGATCTTCTTGAAACTCTGGATTCTGACAGAGGGCCACGAGACTTCGACCAGCGCGCAGAAATGGAGGCTCTAGACCCTTCCAGAGCCGAGATATCGAAGGTCAAAATTTGGACCTGAAAAAAAAACATAAGGGGTAACACTGTCACTGATAGTAGCTGTGCCATGAGAAATTTTAATCGTGCACAGAGACGGCGAATCGCGACCTGGAGTAACTTTTGGTAAGTATTCTGATAAGTTATTTTGTCATTTTGCTTCTATTTATGTCATGGGCTGACTTTAGACAGTAAAAGATTGCCCGCGAGGCTGCGCGAGCTTCTCTTCGTGTCTATACGGTAATTTTTTACTGTGCGACTGACAGTCGAGTAGTTATGACGCAATTTTTAGCCTATTTTTACAAGAACGGCTTCTACGTGGCCATAACGTACCATACAAAGTAATGGAGCCTTTTATACATTGTCGTGTTTCTTTAGAAATAAATAATGGATAAATGGAGTCTTTGGACGCCTCAGATGTAAAGTTATTCGCTGTCAAAGTGACGCCAAAATGAATGGGAGTCAATGGGATGCTAACAGCAGGTGATAGTGGGCTACAATGACAGCCCCCAGAGGGAGCTTCAGCTTCCGGCTGATGGATTACCCCCTTGTTCAACACGGACTTTTTGACCGTGTTAACGCGGCCAATTTGTACGTGTTACGTCAACACGGAATGTTTGACCCAGAGCCGTTTAGAAACAGAGTTCAGACACTCCCATAGGCTGCCATAGGAACTTTGGAATGCAGAAGTAACGCCTGTCGTGGAGCCGCCAATAGTTCCAAACACTGATAGTTCCAGCATTGAGCCCCATTCATTTTCAGCGCTTCCGACGTACGCTCGCTGGTAAGTTCATTAAAGTTCATTAGTGTATTTTTTACATTTGAACGCATAGCCGTGCTCTCATGAATCTAGTCAGTAGTTGAAATTGATGTTGCCAACTTTAGTTAATGTTTATTGGAAGATAACAAATAATTGCAGCTAGCTTACGTGACCAACACTCCACTATAACGTTAGGTACTACCAGTCAGAAATTTGTAAATTCAATACTGAGGTCATAGTTAAATGTGATGTTATACTAGATTGTATTCAGAGTTTTTTGTAAAAAAAAAAATTCATTCTTATAAAAAATGTTTTTATTTCTATAAGAGTCATGTGCAAAATTCTATTTGACATTTAAATTAGCAAACTGATGTGTTCTCTGAACAAACTTTAAAATAAATGTATTATCCTTTAAGTTATTCTTTGTATCAACTGTATCAGTGTGTGTGTGTTGTGTCCTATCGTCTGTCTATATAAACGTATATGCAAAAAAGTCAGATCTAAAATTATTGTCGCCCTCCTGTGGTGATTTGTGTGAATTACACCATTGCAAATCAAGTCTAATAAACATAAAATAGTGTCGCCCTCCTGTGGTGATTTGTGTGAATTACACCGCTGCAAATTTCTTCTGTCCTCTCTGTTCTGTCCTCTCTGTTCTGTCCTTCTGTTCCGTCACACACACACACACACACACTCACACACACACGCACACACACACACACACGCACACACGCACACACACACGCACACACACACACACACACACACACATATAAATACAAAAAACTAGACTTTCTCATTCAAAGGCAAATCATTATTTTCTGCACCACAGAGCTTGTCAAACATGTTGCTGCTGCAATTTTACAAGAACTTTAATCCAAAGTCTCAGATGCGATCTCGCCACTATAACCCGACGAGAGTAAAGTGCAGTTTTCCTCCGCTCTTCAGTCTCATGCTTCTGCTGCTTGACAACATGACGCTTGATAACAATCACGAAAACACATGCAGATCCTGCAGATGAGAAGATGACAGCTCTTAATGTCACTTTAACAGCACCTATTACAGTTCAACCTCAAATAAAACCGACACACAGACGCAATCAAACGACACATAAATGAGGGAACCGAGTACGGCACAAGACTCACCTGTAAGTAACTTTTCCTTTAGCATGAAGTCAAGGTCTCTTGTCAGTCGCTATTGTAGCGTTACCTTTTTAATCTCTGAATGAATCGCCCTCTGATATTCACACTGTAAAGTGTAATAAGAAGGACTAAGTGGATATTGCAGTGTTTTCTGGATGTATGTGAGAGTCAGCAGGAGTTGTGTCTTGTGTGAAGCTCTGATGTTCTCCTGTTGCTTCCTGCTTGTATTCTACTTCCTGTTATGATTGGGATCTGAGAGTGAAAACTGCCTTTAAACTGCCACATGCTGGCAACACTCAAACCACTGAGCCATACTAGCTTCCACTCTTTCACTTTATTTTGCAGGCATGTCTTTTTTATTTGGACAAAACCATTCAAAATAAAGCATTTTAATGCAAAGAGTGGGACTTGAACCCCTATCCTTAACACGATAGAGGAACACTCTAACCACTGAGCCATTCAAGCTTCCACTCTTTCACTTTATTTTGCAGCCATGTCTTTTTTATTTGGACAAAACCCTTCAAACTAAAGCATTTTAATGCTAAGAGCAGGACTTGAACCCAAATCCTCAACATGATAGAGTAACACTCCAACCACTGAGCCATTCAAGCTTCCACTCTTTCACTTTATTTTGCAGCCATGTCTTTTTTATTTGGACAAAACCATTCAAAATAAAGCATTTTAATGCTAAGAGTGGGTCTTGAACACAAATCCTCTACATGATAGTGTAATACTCTAACCACTGAGCCATTCATGCTTCCACTCTTTCACATTATTTTGCAGGCATGTCGTTTTTATTTGGACAAAACCCTTCAAAATAAAGCATTTTAATGCAAAGAGTGGGACTTGAACCCCTATCCTCAACATGATAGAGGAATACTCTAACCACTGAGCCATTCAAGCTTCCACTCTTTCACTTTATTTTGCAGCCATGTCTTTTTTTATTTGGACAAAACCCTTCAAAATAAAGAATTTGAATGCTAAGAGCAGGACTTGAACCCAAATCCTCAACATGATAGAGTAACACTCTAACCACTGATCAATTCAAGCTTCCACTCTTTCACTTTATTTTGCAGACATGTCTTTTTTATTTGGACAAAACCATTCAAAATAAAGCATTTTAATGCAAAGAGTAGGACTTGAACCCAAATCCTCAACATGATAGAGGAACACTCTGACCACTGAGCCATTCAACCTTCCACTCTTTCACTAAATTTTGCAGGCATTTCTTTTTTCACAGACGCAATCAAGCTTTCTTTGATCTACTAAGCTCTTCTTTTTCACGTTTAATACGTAGGAAATAATTAGCCCCCTGATATATGCCTTTGCAGTGTCCCAAATCAGATTTAGAGATACCCCCGGGGTTTTATTATCTGAAAAAAAAGAGTTTAGTTTGTTCCTTAAGATAAGCTTCAAAGTTTGAGTCATGTGCAAGCCAAGAAGGAAACCTCCACGCACCCCGGTGATGTTTAACATTAGAAAGAGATAAATTAAGGAATAAGGCTGCATGATCAGATATTACAATATTACCTATCTCGCAATTCAATATATTATAAAGGGAAGCTTTGGGCGAAAAAAATAATCTATTCTACTGCTGGTTTTGTGTACTCCAGAAAAGAAAGTATATTCCCTTTCCCCAGGATGTAGAGCCCGCCATGTATCTATTAAACCGATTTCCTGACACGTCTCATCCAGGACACAAGCCCTACTAGATCGCTTGACCTTTGATGAGGCAGATTTATCTAAATCAAGTGAAAGCACACAATTAAAATCACCAGCAATGACGCTGCGTTCGCACTGTAGCTCTGCAAATTTACAAAAAATGTGTGTAATAAAATCATTAGATTGAATGGGGGGTACATATACGTTCATTAACGTCACAGTTTCTCCACTCAAATTACCATTAAGCAGCACATATCGACCTGCTGTATCAGCCTGAACACTTATAATTGAGAGAGGAACATGTTTGTGAACGAGAATGGCCACACCCCTACTTTTACTATTAAAAGACGAATAAAACACTTGCCCCACCCAGTCACCCTTTAACTTGGTGTGTTCATTTGCCGTCAAGTGCGTCTCCAGCAGAAATGCAATATGAATTTGTTCTTTTTTCAAATAATTCAGGATCTTTTTTCTTTTGATAGGATTTTGAACCCCCCTAACATTCCAGCTACAGAGTTTCAATTTGAAGTTATTTACAGACATGATAGCGATATTTAAGGATGATAGCCCACATGTTTCCTTGTGTAAAGAGTACCTTTAAATTAGCCAGTAATATTGTGACAAGCCGAGAACATAATGCAATATGATTCACAAGGGTTAGAGGAGGCTGGATTTGAAAAAACCAACAAAAAAACCCTAAATGAATAGGTAAAAACATAAAACAGAATCAAATTACCCTGAATGCCAAACAAAAAAAGAAAACTATTTACACAGTTCAAGACACAAACAACTATGTCCATCAAAGGGTGGAGCCTGGCGCCGGTCAGTTTCATATACGAGATCCACGGGTACACAGTCCCATGCTCATCAGAAACTTCGCAGGACCGGTAAAAACAACAGATGGTCTGGACAAGTGAAAGATACACAAGCAACACGCATGTATGTTGTGCAGTCATGGATGTTCAAAAAAAAAAATGTAACTGCTGTAAGCCCCAACGTAACAGGTAACGTTAACCCTTTAAACGTAGCCTAAAGAAAACATACTTAGTCAGTCTTTAGACAAAGTCTTCCTTTTCCTTGACACCTCTCGATGCCCCCATCGCCAGTATGTAACTCTTGGAGAACACGAAATAAACACCTTGCTGACCACACTCAATATCAATTAAGGCGATTTGAAATATAAAGCGTTGAAGAACAAAAATAATCAACCCCAACCACCTGTCACAAATGTGAATGTTTCTGTGAGTCTGTAAATATCCATACCTTGTTTCCACAGAAAGCCAAACTTGCTTAGGGGTTAAACCCTCTAGTCCCTTTTGAAAAATATTGACCCAGTTTTAAAGTCATTCAGCCGCATCGGGACGGGGTGCGTTCGACTGGAGGGAAGGAGCAGAGGCAGGCAGGTCAAACAGAAAATCCTCCACGTCACTCGGTTGTTTGAAGAACTTGGCGCCATCATACTGCACCCTAAGAACCGCCGGGTAAATCATAGCAAAGCCCACTCCTTTCTCACGGAGACGTTTTTTAACTGCACTGAATGCCTGTCTTTTCCTTTTGCAGCCGAAAAATCCTCGTAGATGGATATGACATGTTGCTTATACAGCAGCCTACCGGCAGCTCGAGCAGCCTGTAAAATTCGGACTTTATCCTGGTAGTTGTGGAGCTTCAGGATTACGGCGCGTGGTCTCTCTCCGGTAGGATGGCGCATCGAGATTCGGTGCGCGCGTTCTATTTTAATCTGGCCATGCTTAACGTCGATATTCAGCAAATTGGGCAGCCACGATTTGAGAAACAGAACGGGGTTCGTGCCTTCCTCGCCCTCGGGTAGGCCGATTATTCGTATGTTACATCTCCTGCTGCTGTTTTCCAAGTCATCTATTTTGTCAAGAGCTGCTTCAAGGGTCGCCTTCATCTTGACCAGATCTGCGCTGTCTCTGGCAACGGTATCTTCCATCGTTGATATGCGCGTCTCCGCTCCCGCGACGCGATCTTCAACCTCAGTAACATGCGCTGTCACCACGGAGAGCTTCTCCATCAAAGGGCCCATTTTGTTTTCGAGCGCTATGTCCACTCCTGCGAGTACTTCCGAGGTAATGCGTTTAGCTAGCGCGTCCATTTCCCCAGCGTTTATTGACACATGATCCGCCATTTCAGTTGTACGCTCGGGAGTCGGTAGTTTCGATTGTTCTCTATTTCTGAGCTTGTAGTTTAGATTCAGTCTTCTCTCTGACATACCTTGCGTAAACAATGCCCAGAATATCACCAAATTCGGGAGGCTTATTAGACTGAAAAGGTTAAAATTAAAGGGCTTTACAGCAGCTCGGCTTAAACACAACTACTCCGCCATCTTGCGTCACGTGACTCCCTAATCCCAAATACCCCCTTTATATTGTGGCTTATGAAATGGGAAGCCTGTATGAGCGCCGCTCCTCTCTATCTTCCACCTGCAATGCATTAGCGCCAGAGTATGTGAGCAATGCGGAGTGGGAGCGAAGCAAGGAGCGGAGTTGCGTGATTTTGCCAGGAGCGAAGAGCGGATTTTTTAAATGTCGGAGCGTTGATTTTCTCCCGCTCCGAAAACGCTCCACTATCGCTCAATTACAAATCACGAGACAAGACCAAACCACTGTGAGGCGGTGACGGAGGGGTGCTCAAAATGTTTCTAATCATATTTTGCATTTGTTTGCATTTGAATTGATTTACTAGTACTTTCACAAACATTTATATGAAGTATATATCATGTACTTAATTTTACCCATGCTGTTAATGATATTTTCCCTGAACCCCTCGCGATTTCCGCCTGTGCAACTCCATATGACAGACGATTGTATAATTTGTTAAACACAGTTAAAGAAAAACAGAAAGATGGAGTTTCTGAAATATTACAGCGAAGAAGGGGTGAAAAAATATAAATGTATTGTAAAAGGTAGTGATGACAAAGGAGAACGCGAGTGCGGGGAGGTGATTACAACGTCAAAAGATTCCTTGTGGAATCTTAAAAGGCATGTATCAAGGAAACACGGTCACGTTTTTCGCTCACACGTGGAAAAAAAATCTGAAGGTCGGTATTATTCAGTTGAACAACCTAAACCACTCAGGCAGAATGAATACATTTGTAAATAATTTGCAGCATAGGCTACTTATTTCATTTAATTTTAGCAACATAATATGTTCAATTTACATTCATTTGCAGAGAAAAAAAATACAGCAAACATGTAAAGAGACAGAGCAGTGCATTTAAAGGCTTCTTTCAACAAAGAATGACAAAAGCACATATTTCACAGGAGAGGAAGAGTGAACTAGACCAGGCTTTCATCAAAATGATCTACATGGACTATGAGCCACTCACCAAAGGAGAAAGAGAAGGGATGCGCTTTTGCGAACATTGCACAGCCTGGCTACACCCCACCTTGCTACAGCACGGTCTGTGACACACTCGTGCCACATGCTTTATTAGAGTTGGAGAATAAATTGCGCATTCTGCTAGAGAACTGCAATGGACTCTCATTGGCCCTTGATATTTGGACGAGCCGACGAGGTCACAGTTTTCTGGGTATCATGGGCAGTTTTTTAGATGAAAACTTTCAAGGCCACACTGTTCTGCTGAGTTGTGAACACATTCAGGGACACCACACAGCGAATCACATTTATGCCAAATATGAAGACGTCCTGAGACGCTGGAATATTCAGCAACGTAGTGTGATCAGAGTAGTAACTGATAGTGCCAGCAATATGGTACAAGCCTTCAATCTGCCGGGTTTTCGCGAATTCGGGGATCAGCTGGACCAAGATGTCGGGGACAGGGAGACATTTTGTGAGGGTGGTGCTCCAGATGTTGCACTCCTGCAGCTCCATGCAGACCAACTGGCCATCCAATTGAACATGATGGTGGATCACTACGTCACAAAATCAAATCTTCACTTGAGATGTCCGATCCACTTACTCCAACTGGCAATTAAAGACGCAATCGCGAAGCACAATGCAATCAATTCAATAATCAACAAGGTTGGAAAAGTAGTTAAAACAGTCAGAAAAAGCACACAGAGGAAATCGACAAATTAGGTGTTCGTCCCACAACTGCATGTGCAACCAGATGGAACAGTCAGTTGCGGATGATCGAGTCGGTGCTGAAAATGTTTGAGAAGGACACGCTGTGGCTAAACAGGATGACTTCAATCACAGATGATGGGAAACTCACATGCAATGATGTCCTGATTCTTCAAGGCTTAGTGAAAGTACTCACACCATTTGCTGAACTTACAGACAGTTTACAAAAGGAACTGGGAAACCTGGGCATGATCCTACCGGCAGTTGCGGAAATACACAGAGTGATGTCGATATTTCCAGTGACATTCCACTGGAAATAGCCGCATTCGCAGAAACTCTAGCTGAGAATTTTTCAACTCGTTATCAAAGGTTTCACGAGTTTACATGTTAATGAAATCATAAGAATTATTGAAATTATTGCGTATTTGGCTTGCTGTCCGGGGGAGGGCTCTGAGCTCAGAATTCGGCCCGACCCCAGAGAACCCCCCCTTACTTTAGGGATCATATAGGTATTTATGCGCGGAGTCGCGGACCCAGCCGAATGTGGGGTGAAGGGGTGGTGGTGGGATGTTGAGAAATGAGTCATGAGACAGGAGGTAAGGGAAGGCTTTATTTATACTGGCTTTCCTTGCGCTGATTGGATGATTACCTGAACATGCTCCTCCCGAACCTTGTTACATAAAACTTCATTTCACGAGTTTACATGTTAATGAAATCATAAGAATTATTGAAATTATTGCGTATTTGGCTTGCTGTCCGGGGGAGGGCTCTGAGCTCAGAATTCGGCCCGACCCCAGAGAACTCCCAAAAATGCCAGATAAACGAAGGACAGCGAGCGTAGAATTTTTTAACCCCCCCAAAAAGTGAAGAGTATGTAAATTTACCAAGGAACGAGCTTGCCTGTTCGACTGAGAAGGCTCTCGCAACGACCGACGGGAACTTGGATGCTCACGGCATCGGACGGATAAGCCCATTCTGCAGTTGAACTGATAGCTCGCTGATGTAAGGATTAGCGAGCGTGAATTTGAGGACGAATTTAACCGTTCACCCGGGAGGGCTCTCGCTGCATCCGACGGGAACTTAAATGCTCACGGCATCGGACGGGTAAGCCTCGCCGGTTGGACGGGGGGGGTGCCCGCTGGACTCGGTCGGGAGGGCTCGACCGGCGCTTCGAAGGGGGGCTGGGGTACGGGAAAGACCCCTCACGTCCCGACGAATGGGGAGCCTCCTGGCAACACGAGCGCGGACGTCCGGCGACGCCTAAGACGGGCAGACTCGAAGGTTAAGCGCACGGCGAAATAGTACTTATTCTGCCAGTTCAGCCAAATAAGTGCCATGAATCGGGGTGGATTGGCATTACTTTAAACGCGGAGGAAATATCTACTTTTGCAAGCCATGCTCCTCGTCCGGCTATTCTAATCATGGTTATGGCTTGTTCGATGTCATGGTAGTTGAGAGAGTATTCTTCGAGAGGGATGAGACTATTAATGCTCGGGTATAGAGAATTATGAGGGGCTGAAAGGTCGATTATTAACCGCTTTTTCTCTGAGAATTTCCTTGTGGCCACCCCTATGGGGCTGATTCGAAATTTGTCGAATGGGGGGGGCCTCGAAAGGACCGATCATGAAACCGGATTCGATTTCTTTTTTGATTAGCTCATTTACTATCCCGGGTTCTGCTAAAGCGGACTGAAGGTTAGCGCAGATAACGTTTTGTGTGGGATGGCTTTCTACGCCGGGATTAAAGCCTTGCTTGAGACCTGTCAATAAATAGTTTGTGAATTTAGCATCCGGGTGGCAAGATAATTCTTCGGCTAGACGAAAAACATTCACAGGAGTCGAGAGATAGTTTAGCGAGAGATAGAGAGATAGTCCAGTCATACGCAACTGTGACCTGTTCGTCTTCTACAACACTAGACGTAAAAGGAGAAGTCGAGCAATACCTTGGAATGCCAAGATTGAACACCGAAGTTGACGACGTCCTTCGCTTCTGGAAAGAAAATTCTAATGTACTCCCACAACTTTCACAAATTGCAAGACGCATATTTAGCATTCCCAGCGGCTCGGCCAGCGTGGAAAGGGTGTTTTCTATTGCTGGTCTGATGTCCAGCAATAATCGCATGTGCTTGGCACCTGCCACTCTGCAAAAGCTCGTTTTTCTGAAAGTTAACGCAGCACCGGAGAAGATATAGCTTTGCTTATTAAAAAAAAATGTTCAACCAGCCAGCATTTTTTCCTGTTCATATTAGGCTATTTCTCAATACTAGCATAATGTTGGCCTAAAGAGATCTATATTTTTTCGTTTGGAAAATTGTTTTAATTTATATTTTCGTTTGGGATTTATTTATTTATTTAATGTAATGTTTTGCATTTGATATTTTTATCTAATATGTTTTTTTTTTTGATAGTTTATTTTATTTAGCCTAATTCCAAACTTATTTTTTTATTTTGCTTTGTATAAAAGTGAGGTAAAGCATAGCCTAATTTATTGGTTTGACGTTTGGGCGTGTTCAAAATTCCAATAAAGTTTGTGGATGTTCTTCTCTTGGTAATGCGTATTTGTTTACTTACATGCATCTTCTGATCAGAGCCGGAGGTTGGTGTTATTTAAAAATGAAAAAAAAAAATGTTTTACTATAGAGCGAAAACGGAGCGAGACGTATTAAGGACGGAGTGGGGAGGGTGCGAGGAGCGGAAAATTGAATACCCAGAGCGGAGCTTGAGCGGAGTAATTATGAAATGCTTTGAGCGTGGAGCGCAGATTCTTTCCGCTCCGCACCGCTCACATACTCGATTAGCGCTAATCAGTACGGGCATGTTTCCATCACACCCGGAACCGTAGTGGAGTGTTGCACCCAATAAGTTCCCCAAGGAAACTCGGGACCCTCAAGAAGGTTCCGTTTACTGAGCGATTTTGTCACCCGTGACATATAGATCATGGTTTTATTTTCATTAGAAGTAAAATCACTAGAGCTCTACACAAGCATGAAGCAGCAGAAACATCAGAGCAACTGACTATTAACAAACATCAATCCAGTATATATTACCTACAGTAAGACTACAATAACAACACACACAAAAATAGCATTCCTTATCATTCTGATTATAAGCAACACCCGATTAATTTGCTTGTCTAAAGGTCTGAGAGTGCGTTCAGAAAAAATAAGAGTTTTTCTGTTTATAAAGAGGACGCCAATGCTTTCATAACAAGCTTAAACAACATTTAGTTTACAGACACCATGAACATTACACTGACGAGCCCTGCTATGATGACATTTCAGCAGAACGATGCATCAGTGAAAAATATAACTATACAAAAGAAGAGAAAAAATCAATAGGAAATGTTGTAGAAGTGCAGTTTTCTTTTTTTACCTAAATTATATAACTATACTGGATTATAAAAACTCACCAATTATAATCCTCTCCTATGTCAAATTTGCCATTGATAATGCCATGCTGTTTAACTTGGGTTAAATGACAATACAAGCAACCGGGACATAACGCTTTCGACGTGCGATTCCGAGAACACTAAATGAACGAGAACGCTCTTTTCGCCTGCGTGAACACACACGCTGGCACTGCCTGTGTGGTTTACCTGTTTACACGTTTTCGGTGCCCCTCAAAGCGCACGTCAGCGTGCGTTTTCGTTGCCCCTCAAAGCGCACGTCAAAAGCGTGTGTTTTGACAGCCAAACGCGCGTTCCTAACATGCGCTTTTATGGCAAAAACACGCGCTTATGATGCGCGTTTGGCTGTTGAACGCGCGCTTTTGACGCGTCAATGTGCACATCGCACGCCCGACCAGACGTTTGTGAACACTGGCTTGCCATATCCGTGTGACGTAACACGTACAAATTGGCCGTGTTAACACGGTCAAACAGTCCGTGTTAAAGCGTTCAAAATAAACACGTAAAAAATGGCCGCGTTCACGCGGACAAATTTCACGCGTTTCGTTTAAAGACTATGATAACTTATGACCAAAAAGAAGGGCAATTATAATAGATGGATTATAATAGATTAATATAATATAACATTTTTGATGAGGGGTTCACCCTCATTGTCATCTCTGGTCCTCAAGGTCCACTTTCCTGCAGAGTTTAACTCCAACCCTTATCAATTGAGAACCCCTAGCTGGTTTAGAATTTGCTTTTCTCCTCCCGAGCATCACAAATTCATACATACATCTATTATAACTGAAGTTTTGGTATTATAACCCCTGCTCAAACCATTAGAAAAGATGAAGGCTGTTATATTAACGTTGCCCACTAGAGGGCATCATAAGGAATCGTTTAAGTCTACCGTTTCAATCAATTTGAATTGAAATAAATCCATTGATCTAATTCACTATTGTGGAAAGTACATTTTTATATAGGCTAACTGATTTATATATATAGCCTAAATGTGTGAAATGCATGAATCGCTAATATTTGATGGTGGAAAAATATTTACATCATATTTCAGCTGCAAGTCAGGAATCAGAGCAGACTGTGGATCAAATAATTTTTTTAAAATATCAAATAATGTTAAATGTTAATATTGTATTGACATAATTTATGTAGGCTATTTTAATTGACTGTTGCTGCTAGCTGTGTATACTCGACGCGTCCGAGCGCGAGGCTCCGTGCGCACCTCTCCAAACAGACGAGGCGTTCATACTTTATATAGTTTATACTTTATGCGTTCGTACTTTATACTTTATATAGTTTATATTGTGTTTATCACTCTCGTTCAGCTAGGAGGATGGCCGAGTGGTTAAGCCGTTGGACATAAGATCCAATGGACAATTGTCCTCGAGGGTTCAAATCCCGCTCCTTGTAGTTTTAAATAGAATAGTAATGCTACTTTGAGAGTAAGCACAGTACTCAAAAAGAAGCTGACAGGTTTCTTAAACTGATTCAGATGTGAATGCAACCATCAATACTTCTCAGTGTTTGTTCAAATGAACAAATAGAATTGTTGGACGTTATTTCCAAACCACTAAACCTTTTTACACAACATCTTTTGCAAGTCATATTGCAGAAGTAACTTTCCTAGTTGGGAAACCAAGACTGATGCAATACAGTGCATCGCATAAATGTTACAATAATAAACTGAATTTGGTGATCAAACAAACATAAAGGAATTCAAAGATAAAATATTCTTTATTAAATTAACACACAACAATCACACACAAATGTGTCTTAAAATAAAGCAGTAATAAAACACGTTTCTGTAAAATGTTTGGCTGCACTGTACATGGGTGTAAAACACTTGCGGTTTCCTTTTTAATATCTTTTACATATCATGTGAATGACACTTACAGAAGGTTAGCAGTGACAAATTGCAGTATCACTTCAGCTCAATTGCATTGCAGCTCTTGTGGTTTACAAGTCACAGAGCTTTTTTGCAATGGCAACTGTCAAACGCAAGCACTGGGCATTGGTTTTTCTCTACAAAGTAAGTCACGTGACATGGTTAACTCTAGAATGAAAGACTGTTTGTTTAATATGCTATGGCGTATGTGAAATCGAGATCATTTATTGCAACATGGAAAACAGCAACAGAAGATCTGCCGACAAGGGTTTTTCTTCTTGTATTTGACAGCCTTCTTTATCTGAGCTGTAGCTTTAACCAAATAGTCTTGGGTGGCATATACATTTGCCTCAATGTTGTCCACCATGGGCCCTTGTTCCTCCACCAGCAAAGCCAGCTGGAAAAACAGATCATGGATGTCTCGGATGCGACTTTCCAACTCCAAAAGCTCCTTGTGGCGATTCTCGATCTCAGTGAGTGCCGAGCGAGCGGTTCGCCCTTCTGTGAGCAAGTCGTCGGAAAAAACGTTCCACTTGCCGGTCTCGATCATTTCTTCGATTTGATCCCCACTCACTTCTTTACCCACGATCCCCGCTTGCCTTTGGATTCGAGTCTTGCAGTTGTCCCTCTGTGCCATTTCGGCGTTGTTGTATTCATTCATAGCCTCATGAAAAGAACCCGTTATGGAGATGAACTGGCCGTGAATCATGCGCACCAAAGCTGAATGGGCGCCGTGTTTCTCCTCCAAGTCTTTACAAAGCGCATCTAGCTTCTTTATCCGAGCATACAAGTTCTCCCCTTTCGTCTTGATGCTGCGTGCGATCGTGTTGGAGTCGCGTTTGATGCTGCTAATGCGTCTGACAGAGGTGAGAAAGCGTGTGTTCTGTTTACCCAGTCTCTTGACCTCCATTCTGAGTTGGGCGATCTCTTTCTGGATGGATTGGGCTTCTCTGAAGGTATCCTCCATGATGTCCTCGCCCTCGAACACCACTGCATGCTGTTCGAATTCGCCATTGTCCACATCTTCTCCGCTATCCACTTGCTCTTCCGCCTCGCTGTGGAACTTGGTTGCAACACCTACCAGCTCAGCCAGCCTGTCTCTCATCTTTCCTGGAAGGGAAATTTAGATTGTTAGACTTTATGGCCTGACAAGCTTTGACTCTACAAACATGTATGGTATTCAGGAATATAAAGCCAGACAAAGTTCAAAATGCAAGCTTGATACAGTGTGTTTTTGGCCTCTCATAAAGCTAAACTATTTATAACACCAGACGTATTTGTTTGTCATTTATAGTCATCACCACTGCTGATGATGCTGCACATTTCCCACAAGATATGGTCACCACCATACATAGAATAAAAAGGGTGGGGACTTCCCTTTAATCCTCTGTTGAACACCATGAGGCAATGAGAGCAAAAAGTGACATAAGTGCTTATATCTAAAATCCTATTAAAGTCTCAATATATACAAATCTCAAGCAATAGATAGGCTACACATGTGATCAAAACAATAATCTAATCTAAGATCATCCAGTCTATTCCTGGATGTAAAGTCAACATTGTGCACTAATGAAATATATCAGTGTACATAAAACTTCATAGGGAAGGGCAGCCACAAAAACACAAATTAACTGAACACCATTTTACAGTGAACACTGATTCAGTCTCTTCATTCAGTTGATAAATAACTTTACTTCCTCAAAATATCAAATAAGTCAGATCTCTTAACAGTATAGCCTAACCACATTTAAAATTTTAAAAGTAGTTAAAACGATGAAAGGACATAGACTGTGCAGTCGTGCTGTAATTTCAAATTCCTTGTTTAATTCAGATTAATCGCTTGATTTGACTAAACAGCAAAACAACGTCACAACAAACTTTTTTTATGTGTAAATGAAATTCATAAAGTATAAATGATTCATAAAATGTTGCGTTACCTTATTGCATGTCCCTTTATCCAATTTAAACGCTATAAACACGAGCTTTTATCGTTTCCTACAACGCATCACCTCATGTCGCATCGCTGCAGGAAATAACGTTGACTGACTGAGACTGACTGGTGGTGGGAGTTTCCGACAAGTCAAAACACGAAAGTTAACTCGTGTTTACTCAACTTTAAAATACAGAATTTCCTCACGTTACATAAACTGACACTTTTTAAACCCTAAAGTGGCACACTCTCTCATTATCACACATTTTTTTTACTCACGTTTTCAACATTGCACACCCAGTGGAAGATTCTCCAAAATCGACCACCTCTGTTTTTACCAAATGGCACATGTCAAAAACAATCCATTTATAATTGTACAGTGCTGGAGCCTAACTGTCAATACAAATCTTATTATTTTTTTATTATTAGAATAAACTGTAGCCTGTGTCCAAACATTTTTTGTCATTTAATTTTGCTTTGTTCTTGCCATTTACCCTTGACTGACAACATAGCCTTTAAGACATACAGTTGATTGAATTCCTTAGCCTACCATTAATTCATAAGCTCTCTCATAACAATATAGTACCCAAACCAGTTGTCCTCTGAGGTATGTGGATATAGGCAACTTGGTAGGCCTATAACAATTTTCCTGATCTATAGGCCTGGTTAAATTATAACATAATCAAACCTCTGGCATTAGATTTGTTTGAGGGGGGATTTTAAAGATACTGGTCAAAATGCATACCACTTCCCATTCTTTTTCAGTAAATTGCTGAAATTACACAATGTCTAGCAGAATAGATGTTGTTGCTCAGAAAAGCGTGGTAATGCGTTATAACTCTATTGATTAGCTTGAATTTGTTCTAAAATTATTTCTAGTACAAATAGTAGCCTAAGCCAGATGACTCACAATAATCATGTGAGTGCAAAAGCAGAAGTGAAACAGCAAAAATCTTGTCTGCACAACATGATAGCTCAACTAAACCTAATGGCGTTTCCATGCAGGAGAAAACAATTTACATAAGATGTATCAGATCGGATATGGATCTCTCTAATCTTTGTCAATGTGAAGGGAGTTGGCTCTTTTTGGTCCATGCACTCACCACATGATGGCAGTAGAGCCTGAATAATGATACTCAGAAGCTTGTGACCTTTTCTTATACTGTCTATGCCTTTTCTTTTCATCCCTGAAGCAGTCACTGAAGTTTGAAATTAGGTAATGTTAGCTTACCTCAAGGGTATCCATGTAGGTGTCTTTGTTTCTGCAGTAGTTTCAATTTTGTTTGTGTCTATCAGTCATATAATGGAGGTCTATGGTCACCACCTCAAAGAGAATGTACAGAGAAGTCCAAATTAAACATGATTTAATGACTCATAAATGTAAGCACACATTGATGGCCTAAGACACGAAACGAGCGGTTCGTGTGAGAAAACGAACAGTATTTATATCTCTGTGCATGCTCTTTGAGGTGGTGACCATAGACCTCCATTATTTTACTGATAGACATGAACTGTTTGACCTAAAAATATTAAGATTGAAACTACTGCAGAAACAAAGACAACTACATCTTGAATGCCCTTGAGATAAGCTAAAACATACCAACAATTCATTTCAAAGTGAACTATCCCTTTAAGGTGTGCCTTTACCACAGTTATACACTACTATTTTTAACATTTTATAATTTATTCAAAGTCATCAAAACTAATTCATGGCATCAAAATTAATTATGTTGTGACTAGAAATGTGGAAAATAAGCAAAAATGAACTGCATGACATTCTTTTAAGCATTTGAAACTCATTTGCAAAACCAGTTTTTTGCAGTTAGCACCATAACTCAGGCTGGATTTGAAACATTTTCACTTGTAACTGAAGATGAATAATGAAATAAATTAAACAGGTCAAAAAATTCGTTTTGTTTCGAATTTCAATGTATTTTGAAGTCAGGTGCTTTTGTGGGTCTTCAATTGTCTTATAGGCCTATCGAGACAAATCAAGTTACTTTTATTTATATAGCGCTTGGATTGCGTCAAAGCAGCTTCACAGTGATAAACAGGAACAGCAGAATCAATTATATGGAAACTATTCAGCAACTCTAAAAGACAATACTGTCATCATTTATCTGAAACTTATATGTAGTCGATCACCTGCTTCTTTTGGGATTGCTTGTTGCTTAAGTCACCCTATAGACCATTTCAAAAGATGTAAACAACACTGGTCCAGAAACACTTCCTGTTTCAGTTTGTAACTGTTTTCTTTATTTCACATGTAAAGAAAACATTTTAAAGATGTTTGTTTAACTTTTTGATTCAGTTTTAAATGTTCTGTTGGTTGTATTTTATCCCAGCTTTTATGTAGTGTTAAAAAACTGAAACAGGAAGTGCTTCTGGACCAGTGTTGTTTACATCTTGTGAAATGGTCTAGGTAGTAGGTATAAGTCGAGTATAAAAGAAGAATAGTATTTTATTTTTTTTTATTTTCTTTATTCCTGATCAACGCAAAGGCCAGTTTTTATTCAAGCCTGTTTCAAATGGTATATAGTTGTAATAAAATAAATATATTATAATTTTACAATGAGAGTTATTTTGGAGTGTGCATTTGTGTATGGGTTTAAATGAACAGTTTGCAAAAGTGACTGGAAAGGGCACTGCCACGATTTCACTCACACAGTAAAATAATTTAAATATGATAAAGAAGATATTCACACCAATAATCCTTTCACAGAAAAACCAAAGATGTACGATTAAATACAAAACTGAACATATTACATGTTAAATAGCCGCTCTCTACTGGAGAAACTAACAACGTGCCAAATCCACCGACGGCTACAGAAGTTTGGCCACATGTAGGAATGCCACTGTTACCAAAACTAGTCATTTACCTTCACTAGCATTTTAAATTATATATATTTAGTGTTTTCGTTTTAAAACAGACACTAAAAGCAGCAACTTCTATTAATAAAATAAACATCTTGACTATGATTAGAAAAATATTTTTTATAAAAAAATGATAGGCTATATCTATTCTGCAAAATATGTTTTGTAATGTATCCATGTATCCAGTCTGTGTTTTTAAAACATGATTAAATAGATCCTGTCTCAATATAAACCCTGCTGCTGGGAAACTGCTCCGAAAGGTTTAACAAAGTTATTCTTGCCACTATAACTTATGCTTCCTAAAGACAAGTTTATAGGTAAATAAAATAATATTAATAAAAATATCATGAATATCAAAACACATTCAACAAATAGAATGTAGTAATTTTATTATAGCACTCATCAGCCTGCAGCAGCCAAGATCATGTTCCTGGAAACAGACAACAGCATAAACTAACAAACTAAACATTGTTTAGAGCAAATAAGTGGATACTTACAGAATGTATAAGAAACACGTTCAAATTGGTCGTCTTAACACGACAAGAATTAGTGTCTACGTGTACAAAAGAAACACAATTGGCCGCGTTAACACGTTCAAACAGTCCGTGTGACGTAACACGTACAAATTGGCCGTGCGGACAAAGAGTGCGTGTTAACGCGTTAAAATTTCACGCGTTTCGTTTAAAGACTATGGTAACTTATGACCAAAAAGAAGGGCAATTATAATAGATGGATTATAATAGATTAATATAATATAACATTTTTGATGAGGGGTTCACCCTCATTGTCATCTCTGGTCCTCAAGGTCCACTTTCCTGCAGAGTTTAACTCCAACCCTTATTGAGAACCCCTGGTTTAGAATTTGCTTTTCTCCTCCCGAGCATCACAAATTCATACATACATCTATTATAATTGAATTTTTGGTATTATAACCCCTGCTCAAACCATTAGAAAAGATGAAGGCTGTTATATTAACGTTGCCCACTAGAGGGCATCATAAGGAATCGTTTAAGTCTACCGTTTCAATCAATTTGAATGGAAATAAATCCATTGATCTAATTCACTATTGTGGAAAGTACATTTTTATATAGGCTAATTGATTTATATATATATAGCCTAAATGTGTGAAATGCATGAATCGCTAATATTTGATGGTGGAAAAATATTTACATCATATTTCAGCTGCAAGTCAGGAATCAGAGCAGACTGTGGATCAAATAATTTTTTAAAAATATCAAATAATGTTAAATGTTAATATTGTATTGACATAATTTATGTAGGCTATTTTAATTGACTGTTGCTGCTAGCTGTTACTCGACGAGTCCGAGCGCGAGGCTCCGTGCGCACCTCTCCAAACAGACGAGGCGTTCATACTTTATATAGTTTATACTTTATGCGTTCATACTTTATACAGTTTATACTTTATATAGTTTATACTTTATGTGTTTATCGCTCGCGTTCAGCGGGGAGGAAGGGAATTGGTCCAAATCGGGAGAAGCAAGATTCGTTGAGATTAATTAATCTATTTATTAATCTGAGGTGCCGGAACGCAGTTCCGGACCGTTCCGGCCCACTTTAACCCCTATATATATATATATATATATATATATATATATATATATATATATATATATATATATATATATATATATATATATATATATGCATAATAATAATAATAATAATAATAATAATAATAATAATATATATATATATATATATATATATATATATATATATATATATATATATATATATATATATATATATATATATATATATATATATATATATATGCATTATATATATGCATAATATATATGCATTTTAATTTGGCTGTTGATGTTTGAAATGAAACCATGCATATCAAACTGATTCTGCAACAGTGTGAACATCACATGAGGCAACTTCTGACATTAGTTACAAACTTGCAAAGAAACTTTGTAATTCAAATATGATTACCTCTAGTGCAGTCAGATGACAGTGATCAGAATATTTATTAAGCTCTCTATACATCGCTATTACAGCTCAGGGATGTTGTTGGTTCTCTTATCTGATATATGATGTAAATAAACACACCCACATTTAAATTGTGACTTTTATGATTTTTTTGTCACTTTTTAAAGTATACGCAACTCGACTTTAACCCTCTGTCAAGATACACAAATAGAAATAAATTGCAAAAACATTTCCTCTTATATTTAGCCATTACCCACTTTTGTCTTACGGCTACTGAATGCCCTACCAAGTAACCTTAAAGATACAGGAATGCCAGTTTATGCACATAAATATCCACAGGAATGGTTGCATGAGCCATTGAGATCAAACAAACAATAAGTACACTTGGTTGTATTCATGCAATTTATTATTTCATCACAAAGCCATTTATTATGTCATGTCAAAGTGTCTTAAAGCTTGATATTGGTGTCAGATCCCACTGCATTTAAAATGATGGATTGTTTTGTTTCCAAGGTTATGGTTTTGTGCCTTATGTATGATATTAAACTGCTTAGGTAAGACATAACTCAGTAAGTGCACTAACTGTATGCTTAATTTGTTTATGCATCTAATTAGATTACACCCTTCCGCCTGAAGTTCTACCTGTCTCTTTGTGAGAATTGTGTTTGCACAACTGTGCATCATTGTTTACTGTGCAGAAGCACTGAGTTTTTCCAAAATGAATTATACGGTCAGAATGTCATTTTTTCCCCCCCATTAGATTATGATATTTAATCGCATTAGGAAAAAAGGACAAGCAATGGAGTTCGTGACCCATCTGCAAGGGTCATGATTCAAGGGTCATGACCCATCTGAACGGGTCCAAGCTTTGAACATATTAGGAAAAGTTAATTAATCAGATCACATTTGCGTGTTACAATCCTAATCATCATAGGTGCACATCTGCTTCTGTAATGAGTTTTGTGAATTGACTCTGGACTTTGTTAACTGTGTGTGGGGACATGGCAGGGAAACCAAATGGTTTTAGACTCGTAACTGATCAACTTTTGAACAAACCATTTGCATTTACTTTAATTTACCAAAACTGAAATGAAAGTTGTCACTTTGTGATATAAAAGGTACAACTTGTTCCTGGATCAACATCAATCAACCAAACATTGATTTGTGGGACAAATTTAAAGCGTATGTCAAGTTTAGGCTTAAAACTAGGGTATGGTTTATCATTTATGAGTTATGAGTAGGTTTAGGTTTATGGGAAGGGATAAGGTTGATTATATTTTCAGACAAGAATGTTGTTCCAGGATCAAAAAATATGTTAAAGTTTAGATGACATCACATAACAAACATTGTATGCAATATTTACTACTCATCTTGGGAAATATTATTTTTGTAGATAATTATTTATCAACTCAATTCCATGTTCATCTGAAATATACTTGCATCAAGGTTTATTAGAAAAAGGATCATGCAGTATCTCAAACAATCCTTTAGGTTGCAGCACCGATCACATTAAAAAAATACAAAATGAATCCTTTTTTAGGTCCTCTGGCTCTCAGCCCTACTGTAATTAATTTTACATTCAATTACACCAAATAAGATACCTGTAATTCACTTACAATTACAGAGCAAGGAGCCACAACACGCAATTATGCAATCAAACATCCTGCAAGCTGGGAAATTTCCATTCCGTTTCTTCATCTTGCATACTTATACAAATACAATGTGTGTCTTTTAAACATGACATGCTAAATCTGTGATTGGCGACACTGAACAAACATATAGGTTGCAAAACACGGTTGCATGAACAGACAGACAAAATCCAACTATGCATGCCTGTAGTGTATTCACATCCTTTCCATGGACTTAAACTGTATAATGCCTGAAGAAAACATCAGCTGGTTTTGGTTAGCCAGGCTGTGACTCAAATTAACTGATCCTGTTAACTTAGTATGAGAATCTCCACAGCACTTCCAGTGTTTCAGGGCCTTTGATTGAATTAGCGTTCATGTTTGTCATGTGTTTGGACATTTTTCTTTGCTCAATAATTGCTGTCCATTTCGGTTATAAAGGAACAAAAACAGAGATAATTTGTTATTTCTCAGCTACGAGAAAGCGCTCTAAATAGTCTAATCAAATGAACAAAGACCTTTCTAACTACATCTAGGATTTCCCCAGAAACACTAAACGAAATCTAGATCTTAATTATTTTTCAAGAACATGATGGCGTTTGCATGAGCAAAACTCGCCATCACAATGCTTGGATTGTTGCTATGTGTTCAGTTGCTTATTTTCCAAAGTCAATGAAATATGCTTCAATTATCTGTTTTTGTCTGCTGTCAGATAGATCAGCTTTTTTTTTAAAAGATACTCTTCCATGTAGCTCCCACAATTTAAGAACATAAAGTAATCCTATAAATTAGCCAACTTATGTTTATGGATTTTCGTAAAGACTCTTAGTTTTAAAATACATGAATTTGGAATGTGATAAAGTCAAAAGGTTATTGAACAGCTTGAACATCATGTCGCTTCCTGCTCTGTAGAAAGACAAGTTTCCTGTGAGATTTGGGTTCAATACCTTTGGGTTCGGTGGGATCAGACCACCGACATGTTGTAATTCTCTCTCCAAAAGATGACCAAAGACTGATCCATTTATGAACCAGAAAATGAGCTTGTAGACAACATTTATTCTGCCCTTGATTTTTCTGATTTATGCATTATTTAAATTTCCTGAAGGGACATGATCGCTTTACATGATAAACAGCTAGAATTAAGGCTTTTATTCACATATTAACATTCATCAACTCACACTTCAGTTGTGGTAAACGAGCTCGAACTCAAGAAAGTTCGTATCTATAGCACGAATGTCATTTCTTGTGCCATTATACGCCAAAACTAGTTTTTGGGTGTATAGACCATTTCACAAGATGTAAACAACACTGGTCCAGAAGCACTTCCTAAAAGCTGGGATAAAATACAACCAACAGAACATTTAAAACTGAATCAAAAAGTTAAACAAACATCTTTAAGATGTTTTCTTTACATGTGAAATAAAGAAAACAGTTACAAACTGAAACAGGAAGTGCTTCTGGACCAGTGTTGTTTACATCTTGTGAAATGGTCTATATGGCACACGTTTTTCGCGTGCATATGATACGCACTTTTTGGCGTATAATACGAACTCCCCACCCCCCTTCCCCCTAAACCTACCCAGGGGGTTTTCAGTGCGTAGCATATGCACACAAAAACCCTTTTTGGCGTATAAATGTCACGAGAATCGTGGTATAGCTACGCACTTTCATGAGACTGTGTTGGGTAACCATAAGCTCAAACATGTTTGCTTGACGTGAGAGAAACAATGAGGTTCATTCTTGTGTTACGCAGCACGATTGAGCTTCAGCAAGAACCAATGAGGTTCATTCTTGTGTTACGCAGCACGATTGAGCTTCAGCAAGAACCAATGAGGTTCATTCTTGTTATGCAGCAAGTTTGAGCCTCTGTATGAACCAATGAGGTTCATTCTCGTGTTACGCAGCACATTTGAACTTCTGCAAGAACTAATGAAGTTAATTCTCATGTTACGCAGCACGTTTGAGCTTCTGTATGAACCACTGAGGTTCATTTTCATGTTATGCTGCACGTTTGAGCTTCAGCAAGAACCAATGAGGTTCGTTTTCGTGTTACGCAGCACGTTTGACCTTCTATATGAACCAATGAGGTTCGTTTTCGTGTTACGCAGCACGTTTGACCTTCTATATGAACCAATGAGGTTCGTTTTCGTGTTACACAGCACGTTTGAGCTTTAGCAAGACCAATGAGGTTCGTTTTCGTGTTACGCAGCACGTTTGAGCTTCTGTATGAACCAATGAGGTTCGTTTTCGTGTTACGCAGCACGTTTGAGCTTCAGCAAAACCAATGAAGTTCATACACGTGTTACGCTGCACGTTTGAGCTTCTGCAAGAACCGATGAGGTTCATTCTCGTGTGTTTGAGTATTTCACTCAAACATGAAAATATTGTCATAATTTACTTACCCTCATGTGTTTTGAAGGAAAGCATGAACTGATAAAATACATACCATGAGGTGTAATGTACCTTTGCTTAAATAATTACAGAAAAAGTAAACATGAACCTGATGCATAATGACATGACACCACACACCATTGTTTCTCATGTGCTTTGTGACTGTCGGGTTTTTGGATGTGTGCAACATTAACTTTGTTATGAAAATTTTCCTGTCCTATTTGGAGCTTGACCGCCTATGTTGTATAATAAAGAGCATCATAAATGTTATCCTTTTGTGATGCTCATATGGGTTTCGAAATTACACAAGAGTGGGTAAATGCTTTTTGGGTGAACTACTCTTAAAAGTTGTAAACATTCATGTTAAGGTACTAAACAATATAGGTCTTTTTTTCTTTCCTTTTGGAAATTTAAATTATCCTACTTTCGTGAAAGGTCAGACTTTCCTTTGAAATGAATGAACATGCCTTCAGAGGGAAATTTTTGAGAGATCCAGAGCATAAGAGAACCATTGCAGAGTGTTTTATGTTGGGTTGTTTGTCACACTCGTGATGTTTGAGTTCACATGGTCTCGTTTAATCTTAAATTGCATTATGATAAAGACTGTTCCTCTTCAGAATAACATTTGACCAGTCAGTTGATTTTAATTCACCCTCTGCCCAGACTTTCCGCTTTATCGCTTTTGGATATGTGCTATTCTGACCTTCCTCCATCATTTCAAAGGCCCAGCCAATTTCTTCCCCCCTGGATCCTGTCCCTGCTTCCCTCCTACCCCCTTTACTCCCTCTTATCCTCCCCTGTCAAGTCACCTTCTTTAACTCATCCCTGTTCACAGGTATCTGCCCTGCTGCTTTCAAATCAACTGCCATCATTCCTCTGTTAACAAACCCCCTCTCTCGACTCTGCCTGCCCTGCTAACTACCGCCCCATATATCTCTTCTTCCATATTTTTCAAAACTCCTTGAGTGTCTAGTTCGCGTACGCCTATCACAATACATATCCGCCAACTCCCTCTACCCCCGATTACAATCCTTCCCATTCCACGGATACTGCTCTCCTCACTGTCCACAATCATCTGGTCAACTCTTTTCACGCTGGCCTCTCTTCAATTCTCATTATCCTTGATCTTTCTGCCTTTGACATAGTTGATCATTTCCATTCTTCTCTCCACCCTTTCTAACATTGGCATTTGTGGAGCCTGCAAGGTGGGAATGTCCAGTGGAAACTAAATGAACTGTGACACAATAAGAGGTTCTGAAAGTGCTGTAATTGTTTGTGTGATCACTGCTTACAGAAGGTTGTGACAGACCCATATCACTGCTGCTTTATTATATTTTCCCATTTGCCAAATATCTTAATGTAGGGATCACTTTCATTTCTGGCGTTATATGGCATTCCAGTGCTGTGTCTGAGATAAGATCAGTCACAAACATGATCCCTGCACGATCTCATCTAAAAGTCTTATTACAGTAACTCACTGTCATCCATTGTCTGCAACACATTTTTTCTCCCTCTTCATCTTTCTGCCATTTTCATTTTTAAGCCTCTTAAATGTCCTCGTCCAGACTCCTAAAAATTTTGACCTTAAGACCTCTTTTAAAGCCTAAGATGCTTTCTGAATTACTTTTTCCTTTACTAGGATTTTTAGGATTTTTTCTTTAATTGTAAGAGTAAACGCCCACATTTCTAAGAATTGTCTTAGAATTTTGACACTATGAGCTACATCTTTACAAGATTCTTTATCAATACGGGCCCTGGTTTATACTCTCATCTTCACCTGCCTTGATTGCTGGAACTCCCTCCTTCTTGGCCTTCCCTCATACACTTTCACACCATACAGCAAATTCAAAACGCCTCTGTCCGTATCATATACAACCTCCCCCTTTCCTCCCATACCTCCCATCTTCTCCACCAGCTACACTGGCTCCCTGTTTGATATCACTGCTTATATAAATTCCTTATCCCAGTCTACAAATCCCTCCATGGTCTTGCCCCACCCTATCTGGCTGCACTTATCGGTACCCCTTCCTTTTACAGTACAGTACTTACAGTGTACTTACCTAGAAAGTACTGTCTAATATAAGGTAAGTACATGGAACAGGGGTATGTTTAGGGGTAGGTTCAGGGTTAGTACTAGTTATTACCCAGTAATTGTAGTTACTAAAATAAGTACATAGTATTTACATGGGTAACTGGACTGTAAAAGGAAGCGTTACCCACTTATCATCTACTATGTTCACTCTCATTCCATGCAGAGGTGGAGAGTGTGAGTAGGAGCTGTCCATGAGCTAGGAGCAGGAGAAACTTTTGCTAGGTATTCTGATTAATTATTTTGTCATTTTGCCTCCACATTTCCCCAATTGCCGGCGAGATTCTCCTCCTGTCCATATGGTAATCTCTCTACTGGGCGACAGAGAGTCGCTTGGTTATGACGCAATCGTTAGCCTACTTTTGCAAAAAACTGCTTCTACGGGGCCATAACATAAGCTACAAGGTAATGGAGCATTTTATACATTTTTGTGACGTGTTTCTTTAGAAATAAATAATGGACAAATGGAGTCTTCAAAGTACATCTCAGATGCAAAGTTATTCGTCAGAGTGTCGCCAAAATAAATGGGAGTCAATGGAAATGCTAACTCAAGTGAAGTTCTGCTACAAGATGGCGGCACCCGCTTCACTTTACGGTCGATGGATTACCCCCTTGGGTCCAACCCTAATCCCACCTGGTCCCTCGTCCTGTGCCCAATCCTGTTTCTGTTCCTTTTCTCTTGGCTCCACTTCATTGGAATAAACTCCCACTCTATATAAAACAGTACACTATTACACTCCCTTAAAACTCATCTTTTCACCCTATCCCATCCCACTGTGTGCCCTAGTTCCTAATCCCTGGTCAGGACCCTGCTGCTTGCCCAACCCTGCTCTGTCCTCACTGTAGCACCCTTCTACTTACTCACCCCTACCTAATAATCATACATTCTTTCCTCAACCTTTTCTTTCCAATGTACCGTTTAGTTTAAACAGTGCCTTGGTTAAAGGTGCTATTTAAATACAATAAAATAAAATAAATCAGGACTTTGGCTGGGGTTTTGTAAGGCATTAAGCTTCATTGTTTTTGAAGCATCAATTTTACAAGCTGTCTGGTCTCTGCTGATACCATGGAAAGCACCACAGCACCATGTTGTTTTCAACCATAGTAAGTTGTTCTTTGATAGGTGAGTAGTAGGCCAATTAGATTTGAGCCACATACAGTAGCTATAGTGAAAAGTATATGGATACCCCCTTATAATAAGCAGTTTGTTTGTTCAAGACATATCTGTGAGGACATATCTTAATGCAATGTATTCATCATATATTATGGGCTTTAATTATTAAGCAGGAAGGCCTGGGTCTGTCCCAGCATGGCAGTAATAGTAATGCTTTATGGTGTAGAGGAACTAAGTGGCCTGCACAGTTCAGACCTGAACCCTGCTGAACACCTTCAGGATCATTTGAAACTCTAACTGCAATCCAGGCCCCTAAATTCATGATTCTAAATAGAATCAAATCCCTATATCCAATTTCAAAATTTAGTGGAAGGCCTTCCCAGGAGTTTAAACTTTTATGGCAGCGAAGGGAGAGATTCATGCTTTTTGCATGCTTTTAAAATGTCCGACAAGCAATTTATATTAGGGGTGTAACGGCATGTAAAAAATCTAACCGTACCATTCTCCACCCACGGTTCATCTCAAATCTGACAAATGCAGATGAAACCTGAACAGCACATGTTGCTATCTGTGTTTAAACTTCCAATCTGCTAATTTAAAAAAGTGCAAGACATGAAAGAGACACGCGATGAGAAAATGTGTGTGTGCACTAATCCAAATCGTTTTCAGGCACATTCAGGCATATGTGCCTGAAAACGATGATAGACCACCTGAAAAAACGGAAAACTATTGTATTTATTTGTGCTGTTGCTTATAGTTGGATTATTTGTTTTTATTCTTTTTTTTTTTTTTTTTTTTAATTTGACAGTAGGGCCCAGTCCCCTGAACACAGAAGATTTCAAACCATATATTTAAACCGTTACAGCCCTAATTTTCTACATGGACCTAACTTTGTCATTCACAACAGAAAATTACAACAAAATCAGAAGCACATTGTAGCAAACCTGATAATTAGGGAGTGTCCACATACTTTTCGCCATTTCATTTATGAATGAGTGAGCCATGTGAATTGAATTTCTGGCTTGACCTTCGATTGTTTTTGTTCTCATCTTAATTAGCCTGCTTAATTGGATTTAATATTACTGTAAGACATTGATATTAAAATATTTCTTGATAGTTTAATTGCTTTAAAGACAAATTATATCACAACAAATATATTTTTGTACGTAGGAAGTGTTTTTTTCCCTCAAAGGGTCACAGAGGTCTATTATTTTTTTCAACTTTGAAATTAACGTTTGTCTTGTCTAAAAAAGCATTTGGCTATAGTATTGCACATAGTCTACCTCATGAGTTGTTTTTACAAGCTTTAAGTTCACCTTAATGCAATCATTGGACTATACATAAAAACACACGAGAAGCATAATTACGAGATAAATACATTCATTGTAGTTGGTTGTCCCGCGGTCATCCCAGGACTCTCGTTCTCTCTCCATTGATCCGTCGAGGCGTGCCAGTGTGTTCATGTGATGCAGGAAGGATGCGTCCTAAAAGAGTTTGTATCGAGCCAAACTGCATCACTTCTGAGTCCGACCACCGCTCAGCACTCATCTTTGGATATCCTCTCTTTCGCTTTGCAGTTGCATTGGGTGAAAGGGAAGAAAGCGAAGAGACGGATTGTGAAAATGGGAGTTACGGCATCATCCAGCAGCAGATGCGAGGAGGACGAGGCGGAGGAACTCGCTGGCACTGCAGCATCGAGCGAGGCTCAGGGGGACGGCAGTGCCGATGACAAGGTAGAATACATGAAATCAGTCTCCTGCTTGCAGAGTAATGCTACACAAACTTTCAAAGGCACGATCTCTGAATCTAAGGACACGCAAGGGCTGCATCTCAAAACATAGCGAGCTGCCTACCTAGATAGCATTTATGAGGTAATGCAGAACATGCATATGATGTTAAGAATGTTTGATAGGTAGACACAGAGGATCAAATTATTGCTCAGTGTTTGCTCCTTTTTTAGCTCGGGAGAAGAGATTTCTCAGTTATCCTTGTTTCTCCTTGAGGGATACATGAAATACAATCAAATGATTTGTTGAGAGTAGCCTATAGAGTCATACAATTAATGGGGATAGCAGTTAATTTAGTTTTGATCATTCAATGAGAAATGTGACTTCATATACAGAATGAGTTTTGATTGTTTTGATTGGTGTTTTGGCAAATTTGAGCACAGTTTGAGACACTGTTGACAACTATTCTGAAACTATAGGCTAGAGTGGACACATGTGACATTGCTTCTCTCATAAGAAAAATTTGAGACTGAAGCTATAATCTCCATTTGATCTCAATCTCATTGCGGATAGCACACATTATATATATATATATATATATATATATATATATATATACATACATACATACATACACACAGACACACACACTATATAAGATAATCTTTCTTTCAGGGAAGTAGCTCACTAGATTTTCAAATGTAGCCCTCTGAAATAAGTTATGATGAGTGTTTTGCTTGATGTAATCTAAATGTATTATTTATGGAGGGAAAATGTCAAAAAAAATAAATGTCAAAATTCCAATATCCTCATTTGCAGCTATTTAACTGCAGTAAGTTAAAGGTGAAAGGAAAAAGATTAGGTGACTTTGTGCTATTTATAGGTGTTTGACCTAAATATACTTTAGTGAACATAATTTGCATTAGGTCATGGTAGTTCAGATTAGATAGTTTATCTTAGTTTTTTTTTAAGAGAAAAAAATTCTATGGAACATTTTCTTTATTTTGTCTGGTTCTTTACTTTCAAAACATTGAGGAAGAATCTGTCATCTTGTGGCATGAAACCTGCAGGAGTAGACATATTTGGGTAAAATCACACACGTGTACGCAACAAATCATCTGCCAAGTCCCAATAATAATACAGTAACCCTAATAATTGATGCTTCCCCAATGTCTTTCGAGCGATATGGTAAATTCGGTAACACTTTACATGTGGGTGTGCATAAGACTACATGACACCTTCATAACCATGACATGACATATGTCTTAAATATGATGGAGGGTTTATGCATATTTATGACAACTGTCAAAGTGTCATTCGCTCAATAATGACATTTCTAATGCAAAAATGACATTGTTTAAGATGTCTTTGTTATGACACCTTGACATAAACCATAACATCATTACCTGTTAGTGTGTTTGTCATGACAACTTGACATAAAATTAAGTTGAACTGTCATATGGCTTTGACATTGGCTGTCATGGGGCCATTATAACTATGTCATGAATATTTATCATGACCTCAACTACAGTGGTACACATTGAATTTGTCATTAAAAAATTATAATGGCTTCATGACAGCCAATGCCAAAACCAACCACCTGACAGTTTAATGTAATGTTAACCAATTAAGCTAGGTGGTTTCTTAAGTTTGATAATTAATCTGCTATGTCATGTTTATGACAGGTTGTGTTGTTTTACTAATGTCAAGTTGTCATGACAAAGACACTGACAGATTATGACGTATTGGTTAATGTCAATTTGTCATAACAAAGACATCTCAAACAATGTCATATTTGCATTAAAAATGTCATAACTGAGCGAATGACACTTAAAGTCAGCTGTCACAAACATGCATAAAATTACCTTCATATTTACACCTGGACTCTAAACTTTAAATTAGATTTAAAATTATTTAATCACTACTTCACTGCTTCTTATCATGCGGATTGAATTACTGGTTTGGCCTTTGATGTTTGTTTTCTTGTTCATCTGAATTATTGTATTGTATAAAAGTGTAGGTTAAGAATTTAAAATGCAATTTCCTTTGGTTTTTTTGAAAGACGGTTTATTTCAACATATCACAACTCTGTTTGTCAGTTGTTTTGGACTAATGTGTGCACATTAATGGATAGGGATATTTGTCGTACTCTTATTCCCAAAGGATGGATGGAATTTTCCCTTACTGTACTGGGTGCATTGATTTTCCATGTAAAACATGATGAGGTCAGCCATGGTTTAACAGGAAGTCTGTGAAATGGCTTTTAGTCAGGAGAGCTATCTGGTACTCGGATTCCATGAATGTGTTCATTTATTCTGTTTTGATAGTTATCCCAAGGGACCTCTCCTTCAAACTACATTGTGATTAGGTGGTTAACATTAAGCAAATGTAGTCAAATGATATTGTGGTAACCTTTTAAAAATTTTTGGGGAATTTCTTAACTTCAATCTGTCACTACAGTACTGATTTTTTTATTTATTTTTTGGCCCGACTGAGCCAACTGATTTTAACCATAACCTTTTGAGTATGTTGCTGTTCATTATTCATTATCTTACTATATACTTTGAGACAATAGACATTTATAGCATAATTTTGTATTATTTTAGTTTGTGTAATGTTTGTACAATGGAGTCATAAGGACAGATAGCTAAATCCGTTGTTTACCTTGTTGGTCACTCCTTAATTTGTACTGTCTTTTCCTTAGTTGTTACAGAAAAATGGACAGATCTCCAATTTGAATGTAAAGACAAGGAGCCATTCAGATGAATTAAATGGGCACTATGAGGAAAGAGTACTTGCAGATGGTAGGTGGTACTATCTTATTGGTATTCTCCCTCATTGTTTCATTATATAGTAGTAGATATCCAAGCACAAATACTTCATACACACACACATATAGCATACATACTCAACTTTCTTGAACTTTCTTTCTTTTTATTTTTTTGTTAGTTGGCTCAGGGTTTGTCACTCTGAAAGAAGATGGCACAGAAACAACCGAAGACCTTCAGGAAATGGATGCTCTTCAACCAAACATTAAAAATGAGAGCACAGAGATGGTCAATGCAGATGGCGAAGAACCTAAGGAGGACAACCAAGTGAATGATATCAATGAAGTTGGCTTCAAAAAAATATTCCGATTTGTTGGATTTAAGTTTACCCTAAAAAAAGACACATGTGAAAAGACTGAAGCAAATGAGCAAGAAGAAAGAGTTGCAAGTCCCTCAGAGGACTCCAATGACACTCAAGAGAACAGTGCAGTGGCAGCAAATGAAAACACGACTGACGAGACTCACAAAAGTGAGGCGTTTTCCCAGCCTGATGCAGCAGAACCCCTTCAGCAAACAGACAATGAAACGGAGCTGGATCCGGACATACAGTTAGTGGAACATCATGTGGAGGACACTCCTGATAAAGAAATGGCAAAAGAAAGTCCTGAGCCGGAGGAACAAATGTCACCAATCAAGCAATTCTTTACACAGGGTATCTTTGCCAGTTTAAGAAAAAGAAAGAAAGAAGAGGAAATACAAAAAGAGAGCAAGGAAGACGAACTCAAAAGAATCGAGAAAATTGATACAGAGGATGCTGAACGTGAGGACAGTAAATGCATTTGTATTGATATCCCTTATATTTTATCAGAGGAAGAAAAAGATGCAGTGGAGAAAGCCGATGACACATTGTTACCTGAAGGAGAGCTTCTGAATTTTATAGAGAAAGAAAAGGTACAAGGAAGTCCACTTAAAAGACTTTTTAGGAAATTTTCCACAAGAAAACAGAGAGAAAGTAAAGCTGCAGAAAAGGTGATTGAGGCAGAGGAACAAGTCTCTGAACAGCCAAAGGCACTCACGGAATTGGCAGAGAAAGAGAAAGATGAGGAACCAGTGATTGGGGAACCAAAACCTGCTGAAGAGGAGCTGGTTGCTGATGTAAGCCCTCAAGAGTCCAAAAAGAAATCTGACACCACAGTTTCCTGGGAGGCACTGATTTGTGGTGGCTCCTCTAAAAAAAGGGCTAGAAAAACAAATGAGAATGAAACGGCAGACAAAGGAGAAGAAAATGAGAAGACAACTGACTCTCCACTTGGAAGTTCATTTGAGGGTGATTATGATCATCTCACGTCATCTAATGAACAAACAGGAAGTCCTGCAGAGGGAGAAATGGGATCCACGTGGAAAATGTTTAAAAAAATGGTCACCCCAAAGAGAAAGGTCAGAACTGGAGAAAGTAGTACCCCTGAGCAGATACCTTCAGACAGTGAGATGAACAAAGACGATTCATTCTCTAAGAAGAAACTTATTCCAGGGCATAAAAAAAGAAAATCCGAAGCAAGGCAAGAACAAACGTCCTCCGACGAGGCTGCTAGGGATAATGAAACAGATGATGAAGATGATGAAACCCCAGCTATCATTCCCCTGTCTGAGTATGAAATAATTGAGCCTGAGAGTCTGAAGGAGGTGAATGAACAACGAGTTGAAATAACAATAGAACATGAGAAGCCAGAGATGGCATTACAAGTGTTAGAAAAGGACACATCCAATGACTTAGTTCCCACAATTGCAGCTACAATGACAAGTAACACTGGACCAACCATCATACATGGTCTATCAGAGGACTTTGAAGAACTCACAGACTTTGTGAGCAAACATCAACAACTGAGTGATATCCCAGAGGAAGGCATCATTGAGGAAAGTATTGTAACACCAGTATCATCTGCTGAGTGGACAACACAGGATGACACCTTATCTGAGGACATTGTGGAGTTGACAGCTGATGCAGTCACTGCCCCAGAACCAGCAAGTGAACAATTCATTGGAGATGACACTACTGAAATGGTCTCGGCAGTCTCGCAACTAACTGAATCACCCTGGACATCTGGACATGTTACGCCAGTGTCGGCTGAATATGGTGTACAAACATCAGATGTGATCCTACAGGAAGCTATTCAATCTATCTGCATGACTCCAAGTGTTCAATCAGTAACTACAAAAGATGAAAGACAAGAATCTCTGGCCGTGTCATGTTCACCTTATATTGTACAGTCATACACACAAGAGGAAAAAACGGTTTTGGTTGCACATAAGAAAACTGAAGCGACGGCAATATGTACAGGTCTAGTCTCTCAAGAAATAGAGTCTGTTGAAGAGCATCTCCCTGCACACTTAGTGGAGGCAATACCTGAAGTGAGCGATGCTGTCCCAACTGAATTAGTTTCTGATAACTTAGCAGATGAACCTGAAGCTGCAGGACATGTGACAGATGAGGTCTATGAAGCTGAAATCACATATGTGAAGACTGAGTATCAGGAAATAATCGTGAATGAAGAAGAATCTGCCACTGAAACTCAGCTGGACATAGAGCAAGTCATTCAATTAGTGGCAGAGCCTTTAGTGGAAGAATCAGAGGAGACTCATATGGAGGGCAAAACAGAGGAATGTACTACTGGTATTGAACTCGAACAAATGATTGATACAATGCAAAGTGAGGCTGGGCTGGACCAGGCTATGTCAGACAACACACTAGGTCCTGAAACAGAGTGTCCATTGTATCCTGAGTTAGAAGAACCGGTCTATGAACAACCATTAGCTGCTAAACCTGAAAAAGAGCTGAAGCTACCAGATGTTGAATTGTCACCTGCTGAGTTTGAGCAAGCTGCACTCACTGAAGTAGTTGAAACTTTGACACAAGGCGTTGTAGACAACATTTCTGACACTACTACAAGTAAAACCTCAGATGTCCCTGAGGAAGAAATTGAAATGATTGCCTCAGTCGAGGAGTGTCTGGAAAGCAAAGGGAGTATTATAAGTTCAAATCACACTGTGGCAGAGACGCTGGAGTTAGAAGACAATTTAGAAGCAGAAGTTGTATCAATACAAGCTGATGTCTGTGAAATACAAGTTGGCGCGAAAGATACAGTCCTTTTAGCAGGCGATTCAGAAGTAACTGTAGAGGACATCAGTGAGAAAAGGGCTGAAAACATTCCAGAAGCTGTAGAGGAATCATTAGCCAGAGAACAGATATCAGCCAAGGAGGTGTCACTTCCAGAATCGGTATTAGTAGAGCAGGCTGAAGAGATCTATAAAGAAGACATTGATACAGATATGGATAATAACAAAGGGGATGACAGTGCAAGTGACAGAATGGACAGGATTTGTGTGAAAGACGTAGAGGAACTTGATGCAAAAGAAGGGCAACTTTTAGCAAATACTGAAAGCAATGAAACAGACAATCAAGATGTTTCTGCTGATACAAATACTACTGATGAATCTCCTGAAATAACTGTTGATGCGGATACTGAAAAAGGAGAGACGGTTCCTGAAATTAGACAATACGCAGTTGTTCCTAAGGTTTCAAAAGATGTATCTGAGCACACAGAAACACCAGCAGAGCTTGAAACTAGTTGTGAAGTCATGCTGACACCTCTAGAGACAGCATTGCCAGAAATTGAAGCAAGACCTGTACCAATAGAAGCAGTTGGTTCTCAAACAGAGGAGTGCAGTGAAGACACCAAACAAAGTCCAGAACCGCCCAAAGAGAATGAACAACCAATGACAAACGAGAATATTAAGACTGGTAAAGTTTTAGAGATGGTTGCCATTATTGAGAACACAACAAAACACTCAGGGACAGAGAAACTTACAGTGGTTGAACCAGTAGCACAGACACTCGCAATATCAGAGCTACCGAAGGCAACAGAACAAGAGGGTGATGCATCTGAAATGACTGTAGTTCATGCTGAAGCAATAGATGGCGACCAAGCCGCAGCAATAACATCAACATTAATGAAAGAAACAGCAGTTCCAGAAGAAAAGGTTACCGTGGCTATTGCTCCAAAATCAGATCCAGAAAAGGATGACTCGGGGCCGACTGTGATTGAAGGGGCTGCAACCACAGTGCTGGCACAAAATGATACTGCTACACAAATGGAAGTTAGTACTGTGAGTGAACACATGAATGAAGCAGATGAAGATGGTAGGCTAAAATGTGAACCTCTTGAACAGCTGATTGAAACGACACTGTCAAATGAGTTACAGTTAGACAAGGCAGAAATTAAAGATGATATTCCAGCAGTAACGGAAGCAACACACAAAGCACAGGTACTACCATTGAGCTCTGAAGTTACAGCAGAAATGCCAGACATTTCTGTTTCTGAGATACAAACACAAGTAGTGAGTGAACTCAGAGCTGCGACACTTGAAGTGACAGAACCAAAGGTTGAAATGCCAGTGGTAACAGAAGTTAAAGTTGAGACAGCTATTGTAACTGAGCTGGAATTGGAGAAAGCTATTGTCACATCAGTGGTTACAGAACTTGAAGTAGAAACGTTAGTGGTTACATCTATGGCAAAGACGACTGATGCTCTCAATTCTGTTGTAACTCCCCAGAATCAAAACATAGACACTGACACGTCAGTATTGACAACAGTGATCAAGGAACAAGTGGAGGAGGTGCCTACTGTTATTTCTGTGGTAGTGACACCAGCTACACCTCTAGATGAAGAAACACAATTTGGAACTCTAGGCAAAGAGTCAATGGTTGAAGCGTCAGTCGAAGACACACCAGTTGTGACTGTAGCAGCAGAAACACCAAATGTTGAATCAGTGATTGTGAGGACTGCTGTGGCCCCGGTAGTAGACATACAGAATGTGCTTCCAGTGGTACCAACACCAGATCTTGGTTCAGTGCTAGTGACAGTGGCTGCATCTTCAGTATTCAGCGCAGCAGTTGTGACTACAGTATCAGAAGCAGCAGTTGTAGAAACACCAGTTGTTTCTTTCACAGATGTAAAATCAACTCCAGATCTAGTGGCAGGTGTGATAGAGAAAACAAATGTGTCCCCTGTAGTAGATATCCCAGCAGTACAGTCACCAACGGTAGGTCCAGTGATAATGTCAATAGCTGTAACATCTGTGGCGGAGACATCAGCGGTTACTTCAATGACAGAAACTGTACCTTCAGAAGTTACACTAGATGTGACCCCATTTGCAGAAACAACAGTGAGCCAAGTAATTGAAACTCCGGTGGCTTCCACCACATCAGTAAAACCAACTGTAGCTGCAGTGACACAGACACCAGTTGTTGAGATATCAGCTGTAATTCCAGAGACAGTACCAGAGACTGTATCTTCTGTAGTAACTACATCAGCTGAAACTCTAGTAGCATCAGAACAAAATGTGACCCTAGTAGTAGAAACTCCAGCAGTATCTTCAATTGCAGTGGCAGAGACATCACTGGTGGTTGAAGTACCAGATCAGATTTCAGCAATTCTAACAGAAGCAGCAACTCTAGTTACACCAGCAGGAACTTCAGCAGCAGAAACATCAGCTGTGATCCCAGTAGTTGAAACTGCTGTAGTAAAACCAACTTCAGTTGCACTGGCAGAAGTTGTGACCCCAGAGATGATAACATCAACTGTGACTCCAATAGCAGAAAGGGCAGTTGTGAGCATAGTACAAGAAGCTATAGTAGAAGCCCCAACTGCAATTACAGAAGTAGAGAGACCTGTTACGATCCCAGTGGTCCAGACACCACTGGTTTCAGTGACTGTAAAAGAAGCTCCACCTCCTGTAGTTCTAACACCAGTGACTGCAGCAGCAGAAACAGTTGTGAGACCAATAGTAGAAACTCAAGCAGTAAAGTCAATAGTGTCCGTGGCAGAGACACCAGTTGTGACCCCAGAGATGATAACATCAACTGTGACTCCAGTAGCAGAGAGGGCAGTTGTGAGCCAAGTACAAAAAGCTATAGTAGAAGCACCAACTACAATGACAGTAGTAGAGAGACCTGTTACTATCCCAGTGGTCCAGACACCACTGGTTTCAGTGACTGTAAAAGAAGCTGCACCTCTGGTAGTTCTACCAGCAGTGACTGCAGCAGCAGAGACAGTTGTTAGCACAATAGTAGAAACTCAAGCAGTAAAGCCAATAGTGTCCATGGCAGAGACACCAGTTGTGACCCCAGAGATGGTAACATCAACTGTGACTCCAGTAGCAGAGAGGGCAGTTGTGAGCCAAGTACAAAAAGCTATAGTAGAAGCACCAACTGCAATGACAGTAGTAGAGAGACCTGTTACTATCCCAGTGGTCCAGACACCACTGGTTTCAGTGACTGTAAAAGAAGCTCCACCTCCAGTAGTTCTACCAGCAGTGACTGCAGCAGAGACAGCTGTGAGCACAATAGTAGAAACTCAAACAGTAAAGCCAACAGTGTCCGTGGTAGAGACAAAAGTTGTGAGCCTAGGACAAGAAGCTATAGTAGAAGCCCCAACTGCAATGACAGTAGTAGAGAGACCTATTACGATCCCAGTGGTACAGACACCAGCTCTGGTTTCAGTGACTGTAAAAGAAGCTGCTCCTCCAGTAGTTCTACCAGCAGTGACTGCAGCAGAAACAGTTGTGAGCTCAATAGTAGAAACTCAAGCAGTAAAGCAAACAGTCTCCGTGGCAGAGACTCCAGTGCCTGTAGCTTCAGAAGCAGGAGCACCTGCTGTGACCACAGCTGTGCATACACCGGTTGTTGAACAGATAGTACAGACACCAACAACTCCAGTCGTGCCTTTGGTAAAAGCTACACCGGTTGTGGCAGTGATAGAGACACCTCCTGTGACTATTGTTGAAGAAACACCCTCAACACAGACATCTGCTTTAGCCCCTGTGATGGTGACAACAGCCATTGGTCCAGTTGTAGAGGTAGCAGCTGCAGCGCTTGTTGTTGTGACACCAGAGGTACAGGAACCAATTTTGCAGGTGGTTGAACAGGAAAAAAAGGAAGTAAAGACTGAGCCTTCAGTTGTGCCTGAAGATGCTGAACCACCACTAGTGGCAGCAAAAGAGGTAAAGACACCAATTTTACCTGAAGAAAATGCCAAGGGTTCCTTTCAACAGGAGCCTGTTACTTTGAATGAACCTCAATCAGAGGTAGAGGATGATGTGTGGGAGGATGCTGTAGATAATATTGGAGATTCCCAGGGTCTAGTGACACACACAGATGTAACACCCCAAGACACGGCTGCTAAACAAACATCTGATGCTGCAATTTGAGAGTGGCATGTGGAACCAAATGAAATATATAATGAGCTAGTAAGTGATTTCATTATATTGCATTTAGTTGCCAGTGAAATTTTTCTTTAAAATTAATAACAATTATTTTATGATTTCAGGTGCAAATTTAACAAGGACAGACGATAACTTTTTACACTTGGAAAAGGATGTGTGCTCACCTGGGACTCACATTTCTCACAACAAAGAAATGACCAAACCACTGAGAAATAAAATTGCATCATTATATAGGCTGTTCTTTGATCAATCACTACTTTTTTTTCTTTGACAGAAAATATGTCAACATATGAAACCTTTGAAAAGCAGCTATTTCGTCATATTCATACTAAAGATATTTGTCAATGTATTATAATTTATTTATATGCTGATTCTTACATTAGACTGAGCTTATCACACATAATTTTAGTTTAGGAAAATTCAAGTCAATTGTTAAAGGCAAATGCAGTTGCCTGGTCGGTCAAGATATGTACTAATTAAATAATAAAGAGGTCAAAGGTTAATTTATTTTGAACCATTACATGCCTCGTTACACTTCTGGGAGGAATTCTATGACATTCTAAATATGATGTACACTTTACCAAAGCTATAATAAGCACTGAAATTTTAAACTTCACAATCACGTTCCATCAAAGAGTGGTTTAGACAGTATTCGGTCAGAATCAGTCACTGAATTTGTAACAGAAAATGACAAATTGATTTACAAAGATATTTTAGAAAGTCAAAATCTGATCAAACTAATATTTTAATTTTGTTTGTCCATTTTGCGATATGCCATTGTTACAAAATATGTTTATATTTTGTTTATATGTTTATAATTCAAGAAAATGTCATTATTGTTGGCATCAAAAGCATGCAAACTAATGTTGGCTTGTCCCCCTCAGGGAAGCACTTAACATATATAAATATTACATATAATGAAGATCAATACACTCTGTACTCTCTATGTTCATTAAACTATTTTAATGCATTTTTGTTAATATTATACAAGCTGCCTTACTGTATTGTGGGGGTTTGGAAGCATCTGGCCAGACAGAATAAGCCATTAAAATATTGATATAAACATTTTAACTGATTCTAATATGTTCGTAGGAAGGAAGTGTTTGACTATACAGGCTATGCATCTTCAAAGAAGTTGTAATATTAACAATCAAATATATACAGGAGTATGGTATTGTTCTTGTAATTTGAAACATTTCAAAATGTATGGTTTAATACAAATTATATTTCAAGTTTTTATAAAAAAAATAAATAAATAAAAAATACTTCACCAATGTCTGTCTTGATTTATAAGACAACTCGATTATTTTTCAACTTTGCGCAACAGGATGAAGCAGCTTGTTTTTGATGGGAAGCAGTACATATAGTTTTGCCATTTTATTGTATTCAAATCAATCCACAAACATTTTAGCAACAAAAAATACAACCAAACAAAAATAAACATGAAAGAAAAATGCAGTGGACCTTTAAACACACAAAAAAATTAAATGTTGGCACTGAAACAGACTAATACTGCTTTAGCATGACATTTTAGGAAGGACTGGTCACTCCAGGAGTATTTGTTTCTATGTCCTTATCCCCCATTGAATTTTCTGCCAATGGTACAGCTACACTCTCAGGCAAACACTGATGTTTGGGAACCTCAGAAGGACTTGCAAAAGGAGCTGCACACATGCTACATTTATAGGGTCTTTCTGAAGACTGGAAGAGAGCTTCCACCTGACTGTTGTCTTCTCCACCACACAGAACCAAACTCTGTTTGTTGACCATAATGTATGAATCTGAGTCCTGACTCAAACAAACATGTCGAGACGCTTGGTTCGCTCTGCAGAAGTTCTTTCCACAAGCACTGCACTTATACGGCTTCCCTGTGTGAATGTACATGTGCTCGCGCCAGTGGCTCTTCTGAATAAACTTGCGAGCACAGGTCGGACACTCAAATTTTCGGCGTTTCATTTCACGACCCATCTCGGTGCCCTCCAGGTTGTCTATATCAGCAATTTCAGAGGGCGGTGGGGTGTCTTCCATCCACACCTGTTGATCGGTATCACTAATAATGTCACTGTCAGCATGCATAAGCTCCTCCTCCATTTCCTGACCTTCAAGCTCATTAGTGTGACCATTTTGCATGAATGACATCTGTGGCTCAGTTGCTTGGCTGGTGTGGACAAGTAGATGCTCCTTCAACTTGGACCTCTGGTTAAAACGGATCCCACAATAATTGCAGCCGTAATTCTTTCTGGATGAAGCGCTTTTACTCATTATGCCATATGTGAGGTGTTGGACGACCGAGGCTGCAGGGTTCTGGGTGGGTGACTCAATGCCGACAGGTTGTGGAGATCTATAATCCATATCAGAAAATTCTTGGCCGGTGATTTCACAGTTTGTAGCATAAACATCCCCCTTGGATTTTTTATTGTGTCGGCTGCATGTCTGATCAGGTATCTGTATACCATAAAGTGAGTTTGTCAAAGGTACATACTGGGACTCTGGGTTTATAAGAAGACTTGCCTCTTGTAATAAGGGGTAAGCGTGCAGGAATTTGACACCCTGCTCAAGGCGAAGGGGGTCAATGGGCTGTGTGGTAAATTTTCCAGTGTACATTAGGTTAAGCAGGTAGCTGAAGATATCTGCTTGTATGTCTGAAGGCTTCAGTCGAATACAGTCACTAAAAAAAGAGAAGCAGAAAGAGTAATTTAAATCCATGTTTCCTCTGAAATAACGTAATTAATGTGCTAAAACATTTTTGCAATTAAGTTGAGGTTACCTGTCTTGATGGATGAACAGCATACGGAAGTAGTTCGAGAAGGCAGCGAGAACGGCTTTATGGGCTTTGAAAAGTATATCCCCGATGGCCACAGTACAGTCACAGAGGAAACCAAACTCTCTCTGAGCATTGAGACGCTTCAGAAGCACAATACCATGATGTGCCAAGTCCATTTTTTCCCACCTAAAACTAAAAAATCATCAGGATTTCAAAAGATTTCTCCTGATCAATAAGTTTATCTCGCTCCACATTCAATGTTTTATTACATTTTGGTCACCAAAACTACATTTAGTATGTATGCACTTCACTTGTTGTCTCTCTCTCTATACCTGTCAGGACATTCTTCACCTGCAAAATATTTTAAAATTAAAAAAACATCCTATGAGGACTGTATAATGTCCTATTTTACATGTTAAAGTGGCAGAAGTGTGGCTTAAGTGACTAAATAGGTTTTGAGGGTACTGTGTGTGTGTGCGTGTGTCTGTGTGTGTTTTGACTGTTGAGGCTCCGCCCATGTTGGTGAATTCCGAGTACAAAAAGTTTCCTCGGACAAATAGGAAACACGCGCTCGAGCAATGAACCCAATAAAATAACGTTTACACATATTAATGAGCGAATAATAAACAGAGGGGTTAAAAACGGTTCGTTTTCCGATAACGAAAGCCACGTGAAGAAGAAATCGGTCAAAGTATTAATCATTTCCAAACAGGATCCGTGAGTTAATCAATAGTGCTCATCGTTACTAGGGTAAAATCGCCCACAACCGGTTCATTAAACACATGTTTCAAATAAGACCATTGAGGAGTCACTTACCGGTCTTTCAAGAAACCTAATGCCTTATTCAGTTTGGTTTGTTGGCTGAAAAACAGAGGAAGCTTCTTCGCCGAAACAGCAGCACCAGTCAAGTCAGTCGTGAACCGCTGCTGTTTTCCGGAGAGTTTGAAATCACATGACACGAGCGCGCGCCGGATCGAACGGCTGTCAATCACAAGAGGCTGATCAATCAGCTGCATTAGAACATCACATGACGTCGCGTCATGGTTTATTTGTTTACAGTTAAATCTAAGCAGCATAAACTAGTGAAATAAATAGTGAATTAAGGTCTGAAATATTAAACACCCAGCTGGAAATTACAGTTCATGATGGCAGGCCTGTCTGTGTTGTAATGTTCCAAAAAACACCTTGGCCACATTAGAAAGTTTATCAATTCAGACTTTTTTGCAGTACATGCAAGTTTCACGCCATGGGCAACAAGACAGCATCTGAAGATTTGTACACATTTCAGAGCCATATAAATATTACTTTAGCTTTTATATAAAGGTATTTCAGTGTCACTTTTCCTGATGATTTTCCATCTAGACATGGCCATAAACGAATAAAACCTCTAGAGAATGAGAATCAGATAAAATTAGAATCTGAATAAATTCAGTGAAAAAATATATTTGTATTTTGTGTGTGTACAATATGCCATTTACTCTTTTTGGACCATGAGTCTAAAGTTGATGTTAATAGATAAGAATAATTTTATTTAATATTTAAGAATAAAGAGAAGTAACAATAATAATGTGCACAACAGGGGTTGCATAGGGCTGTCATGACGTTTTAAGTCGACTAGTCGCTGATCACTCATGGCCTATTAGAGGGCGCAACAGGTTAATACATTTTTAAGTCCGCTTTTACACTCCATTTCCAACAGCTAAAATGACAAATGAACGCATACTCTGAGTCTGAGAGCGCGCCACAAGGCATGTTTGATTATTTTGGATGCTCAAAATTGATCGGGTGAATGCACTTTTTAAACTTGATTAACACACAAGTTAATCAGCATTCTAAACTAATGTGCTGTTGCATTGTAATGCACACACATGCAGACAGATCACACACACCGAATCATTCAGTAGCACAGAAATGTATTGTAAACAGTGTTCTGTGACTTAAAATAGTTTAGAATTAGGGAGAGTGAAAAGTAATCTTTACTGTTCTTCTTTATTTGTATCTGATTTAGAATGAGCAGAAATCTGTGAGAAATGTAACAAACCAAAGACAAAAGAACTGATTAAGCTGTTATGTAGGAGCACTGTGTCAATATGCAGCTGTGCACAAGGCAACCTGCATTCGGAGTCTCAGCTCGAGGTTTATTTGTTCATCACTGACGTCATCAGCGACGAGTCGACGTCGACTCGACTTTCATCACATAAATGTTGACTTGAAGTAGTTCAACCCTGTCAGGCGTGACCTTGCACAAACATTACCCCTGGTTTCACAGACAAGGCTTAAGCCTAGTCTCAGACTAAAATGCAAATTTGAGCTGTTTTAACTGAAAGCAACTTGCATGTTTATAAAAGCTCCTTAAATGTCCGTATTGAACTAAGGCCTAATCCTGGCTTACTCTAAATCTATGTCTGTTAAACCAGGCTTTATTAAACTTCTGTTTCAAGATTGTTGACTAGCTAATGACCATCTCAAAACCAGAATGTTTCAAAACAGCAGTCAGCTAAATCTGGACTTTCCAGCAGAAGTCAATCAGGACATAGATTCAACAGTGAATTAAATCCAATAACTCTCTAAAAATCAGATATTGTAGCATGTGAATAAACTGATCTGAGTAAATGTGTTTATAACGGAGACCGAACGAGCCACTATTTATCTACTATCCTTAAAAAAACTTTATTTCAGGTCTCAAATTCACATTAAGAATGACAAGAGATCAATGAGTAGTTCAACTTAAAGGGATACTCCACTTTTTTTGGAAATAGGCTCATTTTACAACTCCCCAGAGTCAAACAGTTGAGTTTTACCGTTTTCGAATCCATTCAGCCGACGTTCTGATATTTAGAAGAATATCAGTAACCAGACAGTTGAGAATGAGCCTATTTTCAAAAAAAAAGTGGAATATCTCTTTAATTTACAGAAAACAAAATGATTTGTTGGTTTAAAATAAATATTCAAGTCCTCTTGTAAGACTATATCTGTGGGTCCTCAGAAGATTACACGAGCAAGTTCAAACATCACCTTCAGAGAGAAGAACATAAGTGTTTTTACGTAGCATTTGCAAAACATATGTACATGACTTAAAAAGGCAATTTTTGGACACTCCAGCAGTCTTTAAACTGATATTCAAAATGAAAGTGAGCTGGCTGGATAATTTTAAATAAGTGAGAATTCAGTGTTTTCTAACCTCAATGGTGATCAGCACGACAATCATCCACTCCAGTCTGAGACTGTGTTTCTCACTGAGATGATTCCTCATCAGGTCTGTCAGTTCAGTGCAGTGCTGTAACTTCTCGTTCACAACCTGAAAAACAAACAGTGCATGAGGATCAACGCAGCATTATTCCATCCTTTGATCGGGATATTTATCTATTCATATTTTTACAAGTACTTTCACTAACCTTGACTCTCCTGTTGATATTGAGGAACTGACAGGTCTTGTCATAGAGCAGCTCGAGATCTTCTCTGTCCCAGTAGAAGTCAGGTGTGATCAGTAAGTCAGAGCTTAGGTTTATGCAGTGCCTGTAAAAGTGTAAAAGTGTATCGATATTGTCAGAATTAAACAAAGCAGTAGATTATAAACCAGATGAAGTCCTGCATATGGATCCTGACCTCAGGGAAAAGAGCTCCCCTATCTTCTGCATAACTTCAGCCCTGGACAGTTTCACTCGTTGTCCAGACTTCAACATCTGTTTAGAAAGGTTCAAGGCTATAATGACCTCATTTCAATATACAAAACTATTTCTACTTTCAAAACGCAGCAAATGCTGGAATTACCTATGAAAGAGTACATAAGTGGATCTACCTCAGGAATTGACTGGATGGACTCAACAAAGTTGTCGAGAGAAACCTCCCATATCGCCAGTTTAACTGAAGTTAAAAGCAAGCGTCAAAATATAATTAGTTTCACATTGTTTGATAAAAAAATGTGTGAAAATGGAAACATAATCCCACCTGACAGAGATAACGCATTGGAAAAAGCAAACTTCTCCAGAACAACCTGCTCATAATCCAGCTCTCCGTTAAACAAGAAGATTCCATGATGGAGCTTCGAATGACCCCTGAACCAACACAAACAAACAATCAAAAATAAAAGCAGGGCTACATCTTAAAGTAGTACCATCATCGACTTTCAAGGAGTATTACATGATTTCAAGAGTTTTTGGACATTTTGCATTAAGAAATAAAAGATTTGTGACTGACTCTCCAACTGTATAATTGATTTCTTCATTTTCCCAGTGGATCAGAGCGACTTCATAGGGTTGAATTTCGTGCTGCTCCAGTATCCTCATCACTGCCTTTACCTGGATATAAAATACACCAGCAGGGCATGATTTGTAGCATGATTTTTAATTTTGCCAAACACCTGATTCAGATTCATGTGGCATGGCATATATATATATATATATATATATATATATATACAGGTGAACTCGAAAAATTAGAATATTGTGCAAAAGTTCATTTATTTCAGTAATTCAACTTAAAAGGTGAAACTAATATATGATATAGACTCATTACATGCAAAGTGAGATATTTCAAGCCTTTATTTGTTATTATTTTGATGATTATGGTTTACAGATATGAAAACCTTTTCACAATATTCTAATTTTGACTTGGGTTTGTATAAATGGTATAAACAAAATTATAATAAATAAAGGCTTGAAATATCTCATTCTACATGGAATGAGTCTATATAATATATTAGTTTCACCTTTTAAGTTGAATTTCTGAAATTAATGAACTTCTGCACAATATTAAAATGTTTAGTGTTTCACCAGTGTGTATATATATATATATATATATATATATATATATATATATTAGGGCTGTGTAAAACTTATTTGCGATTAATCGCATCCAAAATAAAAGTCTGTGTTTACATAATATATTTGTGTGTGCTGTATATAATTATTTTGTATATATAAATACACACATATGCATGTATATATTTAAGAAAATGTGTTATTCATATATAAAATATTTATATTTATATAATATAAATTATGTATTTATATATATATATATATATATATATACAGAATTTAAGCGCAAATAATTCTTAAGTATATACATGCATGCCATGCATAGGTATTTATACATACAAAATAATTATATACGGCACACACAAATTTATTATGTAAACACAGACTTTTATTTTGGATGCGATTAATCGCAAATAATTTTTGCACAGCCCTAATATATATATATATACATATATATATGTTTGTTCGCTGATCAAAGTTTTTATGTGAATAAACATGTGAAATCCATCTGTTCATCATATAAAGCGATCGAGTCTCTTCAGAAAATATAGACTAAACCGCTTAATTCATATGGATTAGTTTTACAATCTCTATGAACTTTATAAAAGCGTTAAAGTGTCAGTTGTATAGCTGTCAATGGAGAGACAGAAGCTCTCAGATTTCATCACAAAGATCTTAATATAACTAACGACAGAATTTGCCTTTTTGGGTGAACCATCACTTTAAGGGGTTTTACCAACATTTGCCTTAAATAAATGAATACAGCTTTTGAATAGTTTCCAATTGAAAGTTGTCTATCAGCACATCTGCCATTGCTTCAGAGTGTATGTACTATTAATACTTACTGTTTTCTCCTCAACATTCCAGAATACCACAGAGCCTTCTCTAAAATGGTAAACAGCACAAAAAATTACTACAAAACAGAAATCAAAACCCAGAAATTCAAGTGACAAATAAATCATTCAACATTATACCTGAAGAAGAATATTGTGCCACTGTCATTTGTTTTTGCAGCATTCTCTGTTCCCATCGCCAAAACGTTAGAAGCGTCTGAAACCCACTACATTTCTTTACTTACTATAAATAAGAGACTGTGTGCAAACAAGCACGCAATGCATTCGTTTGTTTTTTTATACCAGCTCAGAAACATAAAAAAGTGATGAAGATGAACTGACCTCTGGGAAATTCTTTGATTTCACTGAAGCCGTTAGCTATGAGATCGTGACAGAGAGTTGGTAAATGGTACTGGTCTGCAGTTGCGTATGCAATGCACTGCATCATGTCCTGAAAAATGTCATTAAATACATAAACGGTTATTTATGTATGCCACTAATGATTTGATGATAACACACAGTAGACAAACCTCCTCCTGACTGGGCTGAGTGGTCCGTGATGGCTGTTTGGTTCTTGGTCCCTTAAAGGTCCTTTTTCCAGGCACACCTCCTTGTTTCAGCACTGATTTGGTGGCGGTTGTTGTGGACTGCAATCTCATTTGTACACTCCATGTTTTAGATATTAAATTTAGTGGAGTCACCACATTAAAGTGTGGTCTTTGAAACATCCCTCTTTGCAATAAGTGTCTGTGGTGATGTACGGTGGTGTGACCGCTGCTCTGGTCTTTAAGAATGGTTTGTGTGTGTGCACTGGATGCCAGTGTTGAGCAGTTTAATGCCATGGTCCTGCTGACACTGTTTAATCCATTTACTGTCCTGAGAACAGATCCAGGGGCTTGTGTCCATTTCAAGGGTTGATGTAACCTCCATAAAATCTTGAGAGACATGCCTGTAAGAATCAAACACTTTCAGCATTAAAACACTGTTAAATTAGGTCTATTTCTGACCTTTTTAGTGGGCAAGAGGCCCATTTCAACTGACCTTGAATGACAAGCATGTCAACTGCCTTGGTCATATGTAGACTATCTAACCTTTATGGTTCAAAATTTGCAGAAGATAATGCAAAGAAAGACAGAACACTCGTCTGCTTCTTTCTGATCAGCTGACATAAAGCTTATACGTTGTGAATATCTTTCTGACACTAATAGCTGCATACTAACTTACAATTGATTCTAATAATTCACGGTAATTCTGTCGTTTTAAAGGTCAGCGTAACTTAGCCTACCTGCCACGTACCGTCCCGGTTCCCGCCAGATATTAGAATGTTTGGTGACAGAAACTGTTACACTGTTGTTGATACATATGTCGCAACATTGTCACAGATTCACATAAAGTTTATTTGACAGTTCGAACAGCACGAGTGATCTGCGGCCACTTCCTGTATTTTGCTGACGTCAACTTCAAACGTAATGTTGCCCCGCCCTGTGGAGACGTACTACACATTTTGAGTTTGTGAATTTTATTTTAATATTTGTTAATTTCCATGTAAATAGCAGCAAATCTAAAGACTGTTGCAATATGTTTGTTCTCTTAAATGTAGAAAAAAAATCGAGATTAGACCATATTACACACCACGAAGAGAATATAATCGAAGATTAGGATTCAAAAGTGCAAAAGTTTTTAATTTAATTTATTTACTGGCAAATTCATAAATGTGTGAATGTAAAATACGCTTGTATTAACCCTAAAGTATGACCTAACATTTTATTTCGCGCCCCCTATCGGTTAATACATTAAATGTTGCTGTGTTGCTTGGATACTTGATAAACTACAGCTACATAATCTAGAAAACATATCGACGTGGAGCCACAAAGACAAGTGAGTTTTTGTACATTGTGCCAATAATAGAATGACACATACATGATTATTTTCTTCATAAAAGAGTCGTTGACTTCACTGCTACTGCTAACCATATCATTTGATTTTTGTCAGGATCAAAAAAATGCTAAACAGCTTCAGAACTTGTCATAAAGTAGACTAAAAACATGCAAACAATGACTAACTTAAGTCACAACTGATTAAAATGTGATATGTTTTAATGTATCTTTGTGATCATCTTGAGGTGCTTTTGTTGTTAAATCATAATCAAATTGCCCCTTGGTTATTAATAAAGTAACACAGCATTGTTTATAATTCAGAGTTACATAATATCCCCATACCCCCCTCTCTGATTTATTTCTATTATAAAAAGTTATGAATATTCATTGTGAATGCTACTATTGCTATGGATACATCATCTTCTGTCTGTCAACATTCAGGTTTGATTGACAGTGTTTCCGCAATGGAGGAGTCTGTGATCCAGCAGCACCTCACACACTATAAACAGGCCACTGAGACGGCCCGTGAGGAGCTGGCCGTCCTGCAGGCCAAATACAACAACCTCCAGTCACAGGTTTATATATTCACTGGCAATTCAGGGTGTTTTGGATGGACATGCTCTTTGTGAAATAATAACACATTTCATTTTAACAGTTCTTGGAAAGCCAATCCAAAGTTACATCTCAGGAAGAGACTTTGAAGAGCTTAAAGGATGCTATAGATAGACATAAAGAGAAAGAGGCGAGACAGGAGTCTCTCGTCAGCTCGCTCAGAGAACGCAACTACAACACAGAGCAAGAGATGATCTCCATCACCGCCTCCAAAAGCATCATGGACATGAGAATACAGACACTTACGAAGGAGAACGAGGAAATCAAGGAGAAAGTAATGGAACTCGATATCAAGTCAAAGTGAGCATTTACAGTACACCATGTCAAAAGTTTGCACACACAGTTAGAATAACAGTTTAGTAGTTTGTAAGTCATGAGGTGGATTCTGGGATGCTTTTTTATACATATTAGTGCTGTCAATCAATTAAAAAAAATAACTTGTGATTAATAAAACCTATTATAAATGTATTATTATTATATTGTAATAATTTCACATTTAATCTCCAAATTAACGTAGACACTACATAAAGATAGCCTGGCGGCGCCCTCCTACGCACTTCCGCTCAATTTCATTTTCCTGAAATGAAATGTACTAGAGTCTGGTTGAGCCAGGCTAACATAAAGACAGCCTTTATTTAAAATATTTGTTTAATGGCATATTTTTATGAATAAATGTCAGTATCACCATACCAACTACTGATGTCTATAGGAAATTGATTTTTCCCCTCAAGTTTATCCATTAATTATGGGCATTTAGCATTACTGTATAAATGAAAGCTATCATTTTCATTAGGATTTCAACAATATAACATCTTTTAATTCAAGTGAACTTAAAACAATCATCACATAAACCCATTATAATAAATGCCACATTTACCTGGCTGCGCCCTTCAATATTTTTTTCTATTGGCCCAGTCAGACCTGTTCAGATTTTACTTACCTGTGACAAACTGCACGAAAAGTTATTGTTTTCTCTGTCTTATGTCAGTAACATTAATGACAGACATCACAGCAGCATTGTTCATTCAATGTAATGTTTCCAGACAATCGAATTCACATTTCCATCACCATTTCCCTTTATAACCAAAACGCATTCAAACGAATGTCATATCTCTACGTGCAGTGGAAATTATTATTCTAACCCTCTGCCTCCCTAGCACAGCCTACCTAGACCAATTAAAGCATCAGTATTTTTTATTCCATAGATAATTTTCTTGTAATAATCTCTGTACACATTGTCAGACAGTATTTTTCAGAATGCAACAAGGCAAAGCAGGAAGCCACTGAGACCCAGAGAAGATGTGATGAGTTTATATCAACATTAGCAAACAAAGCCTCTGTAAATGTGGCAGGAAAGGTGGATCCTATGGATTATATTGTATCCGTGGTGAGTGTTTTAGGGATATGCTTTCTGCCACTACTTTAATATTCTCCTGATCTCTAACATATCTTTCGATGATAAGGTGGATGCGTGCTTCAAGGACAGAGATCGGCTGAAGAGCTGCAATTGTTCTTTAGAGGAAAGTGTGAAGTTGTATGAAGTGGAGTGTAAAGCCAGCAGAGAAACGGTAAAGAGACTGGTGACTGATGTAGACCGTGAACAGGCACTCTCAGCCTCCAGAGCAAATGAGCTGAACTCTAACAGACAGGTATCCTTCAGATCAATAATGTGATTAAACACACAACTGTAGCAACACAAGCACCTTTTAGGGTGAATCTGACAAAACCTGCGCAGAATATGTCTGGGTTATTATTATACACTATCGGTCAAAAGTTATTCCAAGACTGCATTTTTTTTAATGGAAATATTGGGAACATTACTACAATTAAAAATAAAAATTATTCCTGTGATAATTTATTGTGATGCAGTTATTACTCCAGTCTTTAAGTGTCACATGATCCCAACTAACAAAAATATGTTTTAAGATAATTTTTCTAACATTAACATTCCTGTTTGGTTCTCTGAACGTTCAAAATGTGCAGTTTTTTTTTAAATAGTTTAATAAAAATGTTTTCGTAATTTTACAAACATTAAGGGAACATTCCATTGTACCATTTTGTACACATTATGTGAACTTTTAATGTGAACTATTATGTTACTTTTGAATGTTCTATGAATATTCTGAAACAAGCAGTAACATTTAAAAAAAGAAATGTTTCAGAAAAAAAGAACGTTAAAAAAGAACTTTTTAGTGCTAACATTTTAAAAACATTAGTAAAGACCACTTTAACTTTAACCACAGAATGAAAAATAAAAAAGGTAATTGCGACTTTTTATCTCACAATTCTGACTTTTTTTCTCAACATTGCGAGATATAAAGTCAGAATTGCGTGATAAAAAGTCTCAATTGCGTGTTAAAAAAGTCAGAATTGTGAGATACAGTATAGTCAGAATTGCGTGATATAAAGTCGCAATTGCGTGTTATAAAGTCAAAATTGTGAGATATAAACTTTTCTGAGTTTTTTTTTTCTTCAGAATTGGCCTGATAACTCCCAATTGCGAGTTTATATTTCACAATTGTGAGAAAAGATGTCAAAATTTCGATATATAAACTCGCAATTATGTGTTATAAAGTCAGAATTGTGAGATATAAATTCGCAATTGTGAGAAAAAAAGTCCTAATTGTGAGATAAAAAGTCGCAATTCTGTCTTTTTTTCCTCACAATTGCGGCTTTATTTCTCAGAATTGCGACTTTATTTTCTTTTATTTCTACATAATTGTGAGATTAAAAAGGCGCAACTATTTATTTAGTTTGTTTTATTCAGTGGCGGAAACAAGCTTCCATACTTTCTGGTCCCATTGACTTCCATAGTATATAATGTTCCTACAATGGAAGTCAATGAGACCAGAAACTGTCTGGTTACTGATATTCTTCTAAATATCAAAAAATCATCTGAATACATTCGAAACGGTAAAACCCAACTGTTTAACTCTGAGAGAGCTGTAACATGAGCCTATTTCCAAAAAAAGTGGAGTAAAATGAAAATGATTTATTTTAACTTAATTACTCCAAACTTTTGACCAGTAGCTTATTTCACTTTTTAATAAGTAAATATATTTTGCACAAAGGATTTTTTAAAGTTTTTTTTTAAGTATATTTCCTGTAAAGCAAAATCAGTGAGAGTAAATCAGCAAAATATACTGAATGTTTTGTCAGGAATTAGATCTAATCTCCCTGAAGAAACTAAGTTTAGAGCGGGAGAACCAGGCCCTGAAGAACTCCCTGCAGGAGACTGAACTATCTCTGGCGTCTGCACAGCAGCGCTGCCGCCACTATGAAAATCTGTCTCAAGATCTGGAAAATAAACTCCACGGCTGCCAGAACGAAGCTCAGGCGTCTCACAGTCACCATGAGGTCTTTGTGAAGAATGTGGAAGGCCTACTGGACCATCAGTCTCTTCCTGTTCCACACACAGAGAACGACATATTGAAGGCACTTACAGATCTTTGTACCAGAGAGAAAAGTGCACGAAAGGTCATTTGCATTCCAATCCACACTATTATAAAACAGATTGCATTCTTATTTTTCAACCAGTGCTTTCTGCGTGCTCTAGTCTCAGATGGAAATGGAAGGCAGGCTGGCGGAGGTGACAAAGCAGTTGTCCAGCCTCAAAGAGCGTCACATCGACTCTGAACGGAGAAAACAGGAGCTGTTGGACAGAATACAGAGCCTGGAGGAGGAGCTGCTGACTTCTGGAGTCAGCAAAGATGGAATGATTCAGGACAAACAGCATGTGAGGAAGATTCATACAGCCAAAGCTTTTCTGGTCACTGTAACAACCTTATTTTGTAAGGAGAATATTGTTTTGAATGTGGGAGACGTCGGGGTTTATCATAGACCTGGGGCAATGCAGCGCCAGGCGCGGCACAAGTGTTTTTTTGCTAGGTTCAGCCCGACGCAGTTATCATTTTTACTTCCTGCGCCACTTTGTTTAAATGGCAAATGCATTTTTGCATTTGTGCCCATTCTTTTAGTTAATTGTAGTTAATAGATTGTCAATAAACTTTTTCAGTAGTTCTCTGGGAAGTATTAAAAAAATAGTAGTTATTGATTAGTTAATAGTGAACTACCACTTTCGTCTGTGCGCTATAACTTACTAGTTCGTTAATCAGAGTTTCTTGTTAGTTAATAATAGTTACTAGATTGTTAATATTGTGTTACTCATTGGTTCTTGTGTAGTTATTCATTAACGAAGGAACCATGTTCTAAAGTATTACCAGACAGTCTACTAATACTCTAAGGACTGCTAGTTGACATAAAGTATACTATTATAAGAAATATTAATTTGTAATATCAGCCAGCACAACATGCTGTTGTGTACAGCTGAAAAATAACTTTAAGAAAATGACACCGGAAGCCTTGCACAATTAAGTTACAAATGGTAACTTAACTGTCACGTTAAAACTAAGATGGATACCAGTTGGAATCAGATCAAGATTTGGATCGGAAAAATCCTGATGCATTGGATCAGAATGCATCATAAATGTCCTAAAATTACCTCTCAGTAATGTCATTGGTCTTCTTCCTCTGTAGTACTTGCGGTTTGTGGAGCAGCTCTCAGAGAAGTTAAAAGTGGATCATGTTGCTGCCGATCTGGGATTTGATATGAGACTTGAGGCCATTCTTACACGAGCACAACAGCTGACCAGGCAGGAAGGGACGGCGTTACTGGAGAGCAGGACACAAATCTACAGCCTTCAGAGAAAGGTGCAGACATGTCAAAGAGGGCAGTAATGAGCCTAACAAACAATCATTTAGTTCATTTAGTTAGTTGCATAAATTTGGGGGTTCTGAATGTAAAATAAAACGTTACAAATTACTGTCCAATTGTGTCAGATTTGACTGATTTAAAATTTACCGTAACAAACATTTAAAAAGTAAAATAAAATTTTTTACATTTCCAAATGACTAGTTTTGTAATATTTATGGTTTAATCAAAACAAAAAAATAGTAATTGATTTTAAAAAAAGCATTAGAATTTAATTTGAAATATAGTTTAACATTCAGTCAAAAAGAAAATTCTTCAAATTTATATTATAATGAATTATTTTTATTTTCTTATATGTTATAAATTTGTATATTTATATATATATTTATATTTTTATTATATAATAAAATATAATAATAAATATATAATAATAATAATATAATAATATATAATAATAAATATTTATTTATATATATATATGCAGTATATATATGCAATATATATATATATATATATATATATATATATATATATCTGCTTGTAACCACATCATTCTTTATAGAGAGCACAGCTGATTGGTTCCTGCTTTATCAGTAGCCAATGAGCTCGTTGCTCAACCTTCAAATAGTTGCTTAGCATTTGCAGTACGCTCTTAGAAACCCTTCAGCTCCAGCTGTATAGATCTGCAACGGCCAATTCATGTATTCAGCAGCAGCATAACAGATCTATTCCAAAACCAAATATATCAACAATGTCATATCCATTTTCATGCCAAACACTCTAAAATCTGTCATGACAGAAATGTACAACTTAAATATAAATCTTGATCTCATTTTTAAATATTAACCATGCAACATTCTTAATTTTATTAATTTTTTTTTTTATTATAATTGACTATCATTTCCATCCATGGCTACAGTTTAAAGAACAAAAGCAGCGTTCAGAAAGTAAAGAGCTTCACCTGGAGCTGATGAGGAGGAAGGTGGTCCAGCTGGAGGAGGAGAAGAGGAGCCGCTCAGCTCTGGCGGTGGAGAAAGATGACGCTGCTCTGGCCTGTAAGAAGCTCCAGAAGCGAGTGGATCGACTGCAGGCGGAGCTGAGCACCTTACGCTTCTCCAACACTGAGCTGAAAGCCCAGCTGTCCCACACCAATGAGCTCAAGGTACAGGGAAGAGCCCTGGCCCACAGACCCTCACCAAACAGAGTCATTTCAGCATAAAATACTAAAAATAAGACCATTTTTAATGACACAAAAGTGAATCTGTAAGTATACATAACTGTTTATCCTAAGAATGCTTTAAATGACCAACTCTGTATAGGCTCCTTGATTTGACTTTAAGTTTGTTTAGAGATTAGAAATGCTCATGTTTCACTATAGCAATATAGGTTCTTCAGATCAGTGTTTCTGAATCTGTTGCTTTGAATTAAAGTATCTGCCAAATCCATATATGCTCTACATCAATCCTTTATGTATAAAAATCACAAAATAATAGAAGTAGCAACGGATCTTTTCTTCCATATTGGATTATTGAAAAAGAAACACAGTATATCTTTCACCCGAAGATTGAATTATGACATTTTGATTCAGATTTATCAGGTTAAAAGATGAAACATGGATGAATTGTTCAAAATAAGATCAATAACATGCATTTAGAAAATAGATTGGGTGAATTGTGTAGAGTAGCGATGCTTATAAATGCTCAGTTTCTGCTATCTTTGGTGCAACAAGATCAAAGTGATGGAACAAAACCAAACCATAGAGGAGCAGGGTAAGAATCTGGGAAAGCTTGAGAAGACCAAGGTAAAGACGGAGAAGAAGCTGACCACCATCAAGTCAGAGCTGCAAAACCAGGAACTCAGAGCCAGAGATGAGATCCAACAAGCCCAACGACTCCTGGACACGCAGTCTAGTGCCATAGCAGATCTTTCTCACCGTGAGAAACAGGTACTGAAGGTGACCACATATCTGCACAAATCATAACCCAAAGTTTTGAATGGTAATATACAGTAACTCTGCAAAAAAAAAAAAAGAAACATCCTCTCACTTTCAGCTGCTTTCCCCATCAGAAAATTTGTTTTTGGGGTAGGGCATCTTTCTCCTGATGTTTTCCAGTCACTTGAAAGGTCTCTTTAGTGTGCTAAATTATTGAAACTGTGCCTAATTGTGTTGTGTCTTAAAGGGATACTCCACTTTTTTTGGAAATAGGCTCATTTGACCACTCCCCTAGAGCTAAACAGTTGGGTTTTACCGTTTTCTAATATATATATATATATATATATATATATATATATTTAGAAGAATATCAGTAACCAGACAGTTTCTGGTCTCATTGACTTCCATAGTATATTTTTTTCCTACTATGGAAGTCAATGAGACCAGAAAATGTCTGGTTACTGATATTTTTCTAAATATCAGAAAATCGGCTGAGTGGATTTGAAAACAGTAAAACTCAACTGTTAACCTCTGGGGGAGTGGTAAAATTAGCTTATTTCCAAAAAAGTGGAGTATCCCTTTAAGGACTGTCCCACAGGTGCATGTGCAATAATGTTTTATAGTTCAAGCATGAAAAACAATATTTCCAATTAAGACCTGTAATGCTTATTTGGATTTGACAAAGTTATCTTTAAAATACAGTATCCTGAAAAAGGGGACGTTTCTTTTTTGCTGAGTTTATATACATAAATACACACACAGACACACACTGTATCTGTGTATCTGAACATGGGAATCCATTAACGTTTTTCAAAGTAACAGGTATGCTTGTTCATTGCAGTTGCTGGACTTCTACACGGTGGTGTCTCAAATGTTAGGTGTTGACTGCACAGGCTGCGTGCCAAACTACGAAGTTCTCAGAAGGCTGGAGGTTCTGATCCAATCACGTCACTGTCCTGCTCATCTACACCAGCATCACACGCCTCGCATTTGGGAAAGTCCAGTTTCCTCCATAAATTTGGCTCATTCTCATGAGTTCGAACCCCAGGCTCTGCCAGCTCCCTCTAGCACATCATCCGAGAGACCAGCGGATGCGGATAATAACCTGCAGTTGTAGATTAATGTTCATCCTACTGTAGCTGCACAGCCTGCATGATGTGGACTGGATTCTGATGTTCTGGAATCTCGAACACGCTTCTAAACTAGCCTAACCTGCTCAATTTCCTTGGTTAAACAGCTTTAACAAGATATTATGAACAGCACCAAAGCAGCTGGTCTAAGATGGTTTTCCGGTCGACCACAATGGGACCTTATTTCGGAAAAATATTGAATGGTAGTCAATGGCGAGAGACAACAAATATTTTGATCTCGTTTGAATTGTGCCCTGAATTACACATATGATACATTTTAATGTTTGAAAGTCGCAGTTTGATGTAAACCCGTTGAGGTATAAGACTATGAAAATACGTAATAAACAAAGACTACAAACCCCAAAGGCGCACATTTTCTCTCTCAATGAATGAAGCTAACTTTACTGAGGCTGTCTGTCATTGTTTCTACAGTTTTACATTATAATCATAACGTTACGCCGTCCTACCTGAGTGTTTTGTACCAGACTGCACACACACGAGCAGCGGATCTCGTTTCGCTTCCCGGGAGATGTAGTTCATAGAGCGATTTTCACATAAAACTAAATGTTACTCTTCTGTTGTATGACAAACTGCGACGTTTTTGACTTTCAGAATTATCTTTTAAATTGACAAAATCATGTGTAACTGAGGGCACAGTTCAGACGGAATAAAAAGATAATATGTCTCTCGCCATTTACTACAATTCATAATAGGCTCTATGCACAACTGCACTACTTCCTGAACTTCAGCCAGCTCCTTGTTTCCTGTATACCATTATTGGACAATTTGATTAATTCAGGTGTGCTTGACCTCAGTAGTCACAGCAACAATAATCAAACACACCTGAATTAATCAATGTGTCCAATAATGCCAGACCGGAAACAAGAAGCTGGCTGAAGTTCAGGAAGTAGTGGAGCTGTGCATAGAGCCTATTTGATATTTTTTCCGAAAAGGTCCCCGGAAGTGGAGGGGCGGGACTTAGGCTCTCTATATTTGATTTTAGCTGGCAAGCATGTGCCAGTTAACACCTGCTAGTAGATTCTTTAACTTTACCTTTCTGGGAACAAAAAGTGTTAATATTTTATACAAATGTTAGACTTTATATATACATATTAGGGCTGGGAAAAGATTAATCGCGATTAATCGCATCCAAAATAAAAGTTTGTGTTTACATAATATATGTGTGTGTAGTGTGTATAATTATTTTGTATATATAAATACACACATATGCATGTAAACATTTAAGAAATATTTGCACGTATATACTTTATATATATTTATACAAAATTAATATTATACATAAATATAAATATTTGATATATTAATAACATTTTTTTTTTAATATATACAAGCATGTGTGTGTATTTATATATATAAAATAATTATACACACTACACACACATATATTATGTAAACACAAACTTTTATTTTGGATCCGATTAGTCGCGATTAATCTTTTCCCAGCACTAATATATATATATATATATATATATATATATTAAAATGCAAAATGAATTGTTTTACCATGTTTGTTGTGAACAATATGACTCCTACCACCTAATGGAAGCATGCGTCAATTGATGGCAGTGTTTAATACAACCCTGTGAATATTATATGCAAATCAGTTAAATGTTTAAGCAGAAATTTCTTTTGGTAAGAAAATAATTATGATTCACAATTAGATTACTGTCATTTAATCTTTTATTTTAATGAAAAATACTAATCAGCAGTATATGTGTATATCATACGTGTGTTTTCATTGCGAAGGTTTCTCAGGCCTCAGCAAACTGTACATACATAAATATCTTTTTCTTTGATATCAGTGGTTTACATATAGTAAAGCATATTCATGACAGTTAACTTGAATATTAGAGCAGGTTAAATTAAAAATCAAAAATGAAAAATCAACAACAAATCAATGATCGTTTTAAAACCAAAGGATGACCACATGCCAAAAATACATATAAAAAATAATTGCAATATAGAGTTAATAAATTTATCTTCTCTCTTTTTTTTCTATTTTTTTTTTACAAGTTATTCATTTGATCCAAGCAATTCCACACATTTCAGTTTTTTTTCCAATAAACTCAATCTTCCCATGATTAAAAAAGGCCTTTAGACCTGATTAACTCTTCAGAGTTGAGTTAATATCCTACGCTCTATTGTCCTCCCTCAGGTCAAATATGGAAGAACATCAGTAGCACTAACAACACCTGACCGCAGTTTCCAGTGCAATAGGCTTTGTTCAAACATCTACACGAGACTCGGTGACGTACTGTAAAATTAGCAGCTGCACAAGGACACGATAATAATTCACTTTGGCTGCCAAACTCTTAATTATGTCATTTTCCAATTCGGGGAGAAACCCAATGCTGAGCTGGCGGGGCTCATATGGGCGGAGGCCCGTTGGTGTAGCTGAGCATGGGGTGGAAGGAGCGGGCGAAGTTGTTGAGTTGGGCACAGCTGTAGTCTTCCTCAGACGTAGGCACGAGACAGGCCACGACCACCACCAGCAGCAGGATGATCTGCAGGGGTAGAGCGGCCCACAGGACACGCTTCAGGAAGCTTTTGCACCAGGATGGTGGTTCTTCCTCCTCAGAACGGGAGGAACCGGATCCAGCGGCGTTGCGAGACCTGCTAAACACAAGACGGCACAAAGAGGTGAAAACGCTCAGATGCAAAACTAGATAAATAAGACAAATGACATGTGTTGTGTGGCTATTTCTAAAACTAAATGGATTTTTTTTGTGTAGATTCACATCTCTAATTGGCTTTCATATTTATTGGATGGAATCATTTCTCCATGCATGCTGTATTTGTCTCTGCTGTTATATGATATTTGGAAACACATTAGAAGCTTGACACAGATAGAGTTAGTTTGAAATCTTCAGTAGCATTTTAAAGCAAAAGGGATATTTTATTCTTTATAAATATGCCATTTTGTCAAAGCGTTGTTAAACAGACGGAATGCTAACAGGAAAAAAGCACAGCTCAACAATGTTCAGTTTAAGACAGTTTAAGAGATTTCCTTAAAGGGATAGTTCACCCAAAAATAAAAATTCCGTCATCATTTACTCACACTCAAGTTGTTTTAAACCTCTATGAACCAGACAGTTGATGGACCCCATTGACTTGCATGGTATTTTTCCCCTACTATGGAAGTCAATGGGGTCCATCAATTGTTTGGTTACCAACAGTCTTCAAAATATCTTCTTTTGTGTTCAACAGAAGAAAGAAATTCATACAGGTTTGAAACAATTTGTGGGATAGTAAATTATGATTTTTAATGTTTGGGTGTACTATCCCTTTAAAATCTGTGTGCGGATGCTGTGGCCTAATGGTTAAAGAAATATTCTGGATGAAACCATGTTTCATGTTCGAACCCAACGAGGTGCAATCCATGAACGATCACCAACTCTGAGCAAGATACTTATATCTCGGTTCCAGCAGACAAACTGATTGTAATAAGTTGATTTAGATACAAATGAGATTGTAATAATGTTCATTTGGACTTCCTTGAAACACTAATCCCTAGTAGAAAGTGACTAGAAATGCAAATACCTCTTCAAATACCTTTAAATAATAGAATCCTGCAGTTCAATGCAGCATTGATCTGAGAAAAGTCTCCAAAATATAGAACGATATTATTTCATTATCAATTACTCTGCGTAAACTCATTTTTTATATGATTTTGAATATTGTATATGAGTTTGAAATTTCTCAATTTTGTATAATAATCCTGCAAATGATCTTAAAATAACAATTATCTTATTGTAAAAAAATATTCAAGGCGTTCTCCCAAAAATGAAAATTCATCCATGTTCCAACATCGAACGACTTTCTTTTTCTCTGTTTAATAATTACGTTTTACTAAAATATAAATGAAAACAAAATATTGCAATTCCATTGTGAATATATATATATATATATATATATATATATATATATATACTGTATATCTTTAAAGGGGACATAATGGGATTACATCTTATATTAATGGGACGATATTATTCTTTTTTTAAAACATCCTATAATAAAAATATTTTTTATTACAACAATGTAGTCATTTCATTATGAATATGCATCTTTAAAGGGGATTTAATGGGATTATTTTTTATATACATAAAATGATCTAAATCCTAATTATGAACAATTATTTTATAATAAAAAAGAAAAATATGTAGTTTCACCATGACCCACAACAAAATAACTATTTGTGAGTGACTAACCATTTTCAAAGAATAGGAAACCAGATTTCCGCTTCTTTTAATAATCTAGGTCTGTCAAATGATTAATTGCGATTAATCACATCCAAAATAAAAGTTTGTGTTTACATAATATATATGGGTGCACAGTGTATAATTATATATATATATATATATATATATATATATATATAAATTAGGGCTGTCGAACGATTAATTGCGATTAATCGCATTCAAAATAAAAGTTTGTGTTTACATAATATATGTGGGTGAACTGTGTATAATTATTTTGTATAAATATAAATGCACACACATGCATGTATATTTAAGAAAAAAATATTATTTATATATATAATATTTATATTTATATATAATATAAATTATATATAAATCTATATACAGTATATACATGAAAATATTTATTAAATAAATACAAGCATGTGTGTGTATTTATATATATAAAATAATTATACACAGTGCACCCACATATATTAAGTAAACACAAACTTATTTTTTATTTTGGATCCGATTAATCACGATTAATCGTTTGACAGCCCTAGAAATTTCACTACGCCTGAATATAAACATCAGTTTGTGACTAACCACCAATAATGCTGACATATCATGAGAAACGGGGCTTAGTCACTCCTTTCAGAACTGTCCCAGCAGCTGAGAACCGCTGGAATATGTTATCGTGTGTTCTGACACTGAGTCTATGTACGGCACAGTGATGTTTCTCTAGTGTCATCAAACTGCACGGACGGCAGATCGGAGGAGGGGGAAGGTGATTGATTAGTCGGTGACACACACCAGAGAGAGAAAAGGAGAGAAACTGCAGCCAAGATTGTTCATTGCAGACGCTTGCTGAATAGACGAGAAAACCAACGGCTCAGCAGCAAAAGCAGCCTAGCGGATCCATATTTACAGCCAAGCATCAGATGAAAAATACACAAAACAAGGTGTTGTGCCTGGTGCACGAGCTCCCTTCGTGGTGTCTATCTCAGCTCCCTAACCTGAGCAGTGTCTAGAATCACAGAAGATGATGGAAGTCATCAGCATGAGCCTTTCTCAAGCACTGGGCCACTGCAAGGGGGTTCGGACAGGTTTAGGGGTCAACGCAGACCCATTAGCGCTAGGGGCCCGCGGTCAGGTCATGGGATGAGTTCCATTATCTTCCCAGTGTTCTAGAAACCAGGAGAAAGGTACCTTTGAAGTGGACTGCTCGCACAGGCTCCGGGCTGTGACAGACTACTTTTGCCCCGTGGCTGTTTGCAATGAACAGGGGGTAAAAGAAAGAAAGAATGTTTCAGTCCAGGCAAATAAAGACAAAGCTACTGATGAAAGAACCCAAAAAAGAAGAGCACCAACAAAATCAAATGACGAGGGGGGTGACAGCACCTCTATGGTGACAAAGAAACTGGTTCTTCGTGAAAAATGAATGCTTTGAAGAATTTTTAAGCTCACTTCATGCATTTCTTCACAGGACAAATGGCTTGTTTTCTGAGAGTGACTCACAAAATCTGTGTGTCAAAGGTCATATTTAGAATTTTTTCTTTTTGCATTTCGATGTTATTTTGACAAGCAAGCGTATATTACCTACACATTCTTGGTAACACTAGTTTCGGGTACAATTCTCACTATTAAAGGAGTAGTTCACTTTTAAAAAAAGTTCTTTTGAAAAAAAAAAAGGTTTTTGATGAAAACAATCCAGGATTTTCTCCATATTATGGACTTCAATTGGAACCAAACGGTTCAAGGTCCAAAAGACAGTTTCATTGCAAACTGTTCAAAGGGCTTTAAACAACACCAGGCGATGAATAAGGGTCTTATCACGCATAACAAAGTTTAAGTTTTAAAAGCTCAAATGCTCGCCTTGCTCTGTTCTGTAACGCACGTTTGTGACTCTCCTGTTCGAAGTCGTTCATCAAAATGAACAAATCTTTTTCCGAGTCAATTCGTTTGTTTCAATCGTTGAATGAACCAAATGACTCGTAAAAAGTTTCATTCATTTTTATGAACGAGTTCGAACAGTAGAGTCACAAACTTGCATCATCAAAATAAACAAGTCTTTTTCCGAGTCAATTCGTTCATTTCGTTCGTTGAATGATCCAAAAGACTCGGAAAAAGATTCGTTCATTTTTATGAACGAGTTCGAACAGGAGAGTCACAAACTTGCATCATCAAAAAAAACAAATCTTTTTCCGAGTCAATTCGTTCATTTCGTTCGTTGAATGATCCAATTGACTCGGAAAAAGATTTGTTCATTTTTATGAACGACTTTGAACAGGAGAGTCACAAATGTGCGACACAAAACAGAGCAAGGCGAGCATTTGAGCTTATAAAACTTAAACTTTGTTATTTATTTATTAAATGAGTGATCGTTTCACTTGATAAGACCCTTATTCATCTTCTGGAATCGTTTAAAGCCCTTTGAACAGTTTGCAGTTTGCACTGAAACTGTCTTTTGGACCTTGAACCGTTTGGTTCCCATTGAAGTTCATTATATGGAGAAAATGCTGGAATGTTTTCATCAAAAATCTTAATTTTTTTTCGACTGAAGAAAGAAAGACATGGACATCTTGGATGACATGGGGGTGAGTAAATTATCAGCTAAAGTCTTTTCAAAAGTGAACTACTCCTTTAACTAGTTTTATCATGCATATTACTAGGATATTGGCGGTTTATAAGTTATTATAAAGCACATCTTAATGCATTATTCTGCATGACCATATTATAAATCGCTTCATCCTACCCAATAACTGAACTTAACAACTACATTACTAACTATTAGGAGTAGTAATTAGGAGGCATTCATTTACTGAGGCAAAATTTTAGTTATTTAATATTGAGAATTGGACCCTAATCTAAAGTGTGCCCAAAACCATTCATAATATTATATTCATTATACAGTATGTACATTGTAATGCAAAATAAAAGTAACTAATATATTATAACTAATACTAATATATACAATATTATATTATTATTAATTACTATAATAAATATGATTTATTAAAATATTATTACATTAGAATAATACTTTGTTGATTTATGTCATTTAAAATCATTATATTACTGTGATGAGAATCTGACATGAATTCTTATAAATAAAAATAAAACATGTGGGCACATTACAGTATTAATTTAAAGAGAACGTGTGCTGAAAAGTCATGAAAATAATGTTTTTTTTTTGTTTTTTTGATTTTGAGGTTAAATATGACCTGGACATTTTGTTTTTTTCATAGAACCAGTATTCCTTGAAGACTAAAGTGTGGGAATCTAGAGTAAACATGAATGTGGGGAAATGAATAGAGGAATCAACCAAACCAGAATTTGGGGTTGACTAGTTGTTTTAAGGATGTAAAACGCACTTGGATCAATCAATGGGATGTGGAAACAGGGATGAATCACATCTCCAGTCCTGATGCGGCTCTTGCATTAGAGGAGAGCATGCTGGGAAAGGTTCTGAGTTTTGGAGGAACTCTGAGCAATATGCTAATAAGGTGTCAAGTGTGTTTTTGGAGGCCAAGTTTCAGGGACATTCAAGTGTCAAACTAGCGCCTCGACGTGACAAGCAAACACTGATCTTTGAAGGGCCCAACAGAACATGAGGGTGATGTGTTACCGATCGCTGGCGACTGGGAGTGCTGCGTCCAGACACGGGGCTCAGGGAACCAGAAGTATCCAACTCATCAGCAGACGACCACGATGACAAGTCCTATGGAGAGAGTGTGTGTGTGTGTTGAGGGTTGGAAAAAGAGTGTGAGAAGACTTAAACTAGACATAAACCTGGATTGAGTTTAGTACTGCACATCAGGGTTATTATTGTTAACTAAAAAATGTAAATCCATAAAAACTATTCCATTACTTAAAATTTAATAATCTTTAAAGGGATAATTGACCCAAAAAATGAAAATTCTGTCATCATCTAAAATTTGTGCCCCAAATTTCTTTTGTGTTCAACAGAAGAAAGAAATTTATACAGGTTTGGAACAACTTGAGGGAGAGTAAATGGTGACAGAATTTTCATTTTGGGGTGAACTATCCTTAGGAAAAAAAAAAAAAATTTAGAGCATTGATTCTCAACATTTTTTACTTGAAGGCCAATACTAACCCAATACTAAGGCCCCTATATTATATAATACAATATTCAAATAAATTTACCGGTAATATACTATACTTATTTATTAATCAACTAGGGCTGGGAAAAGATAAATCGCGATTAATCGCATCCAAAATAAAAGTTTGTGTTTACATAATATATGTGTGTAGTGTGTATAATTATTTTGTATATATAAATACACACACATGCACGTATATATTTAAGAAAAATGTGTTATTAATATATCAAATATTTATATTTATGTATAATATTAATTTTGTATAAATATATATAAAGTATATACATGCAAATATTCCTTAAATGTTTACATGCATGTGTGTGTATTTATATATACAAAATAATTATACACACTACACACACATATATTATGTAAACACAAACTTTTATTTTGGATGCGATTAATCGTGATTAATCTTTTCTCAGCCCTATAATCAACATAGGTTATATGTAATCAATAAGGTAAATTAGTTAACCACAATTGAAATAATGTATGTTCTACATAGCGGAAAGAAGAATTTTTAAAACATGAAGTTAGGCCTTGTGTCCACCAAAGCGTTTTTCACGCTCCTGGCCTACGTTTTCAATTGTTTTCAATAGTAGCGTCACATTTTTTAAACGCCATGAGCGTATCGAGGCGCTGAGCGTTTTTTTTTTTTTCACGCTGAAGCGCCGAACGCCCGGCGTTTTTTACTCGCCGCCGACCTCGAGAGTTGAAAAATGTTCAACTTTGTATAAAACGCAGCACTAATCACTGTCACTTCTTACCCAGCCGTCCAATCACAGTGGAGGAGGGGCGGGACTAAACCACACTGACCAACTGTAATAACATTATTTCTGTACAACATCAACCAGCAGAGCTAACCGAACAATGTGGATGAAAATTAATTTTTTAGTGTAAAACAAATTATCAGCGAAATCAGTTACAAGTAAACTGTGGTGCGGATATTCTGTATTATAGCAACGAAACATCTCCGCGGAAAACACGCTGCGCTGCCAGAACGCTCTCAAGCGCCCACAGCATGGTGTCTTCAGTAGAGCGTCTGGTGTTTTCACATGGCTAAAAACGCTTTGGTGGACACACGGCCTTAGATTGTTTGAATATATTACTAACTACTACTATTATTATTCATTTAAATAATTTTAAGTCATTCTGTGACCCCCGTTAGATGTTTGCTGAGCCTCGGTACCCCAGTTCATTGTGCAACAAATTGAATTTGATTAATTTAACGCTTTCCCGCCAGAGTTTTTTAAAGTTGCGCAATAACAGCCCCCTACATATAATAATAGTGAGACATGGCCGTAAAATTTCGTAAATGGCGGGGAAAGAGTTCACTAATATAATTTTGTTCAAAAACCGGCAAACTGATGACATCCATGTTTCTTGTGGCAGTGTTGGTAACTAACCTGCTGACTGCTGGTGATGTCCAGGGTCTTCTGCAGCTCTCGAATGTCTCTCGTCACCTCCTTCAGCAACAGCTTGAGTCTGTTCCCGATCACATGCACCTTCTCTTTGGCCTCCAGACAGTCGCTGCCCTCCGAGTGGACCAGCAGCTGAAGGGACATGTCCTGCAGGGACGCCACCTTCAGCTGCGTGTCCAGCAACTCTCGACGGATTTGCTGTGGAACGATCGAGTTTAATCAAAGCAAGCATAGAAAGTTGTAGCTCAAATATGCTGTATAAACAGAAAAGAGAAATCATTTACCAGAAGCGTTTTGTGATGCTCCTGTAGTGTATCGCTGTCCCGAGTGTGGTCAATCGGGACAATCTCGTTCCTTCTGCGATCGATATTCTCCAGCCACAGAAGGAGACCGTGACTCATCTCGTGGAAGTCCTGAGCAGTAAGAAAAACAAAAATAAAATGATTTTTGTCACAATAACGTTATTTTGTGAGAGAAAAAAAAACTATGTGATGGAACGGGATGTTTTTAAACTTAGCATCATCAAATTAGGTAATATTAGATATATTTTCTGCAAATCAGCAGCATTTTTTCAAGATGCACGGTTGATATGAAAGCAGATGTTATGAATGTCTTCTGAAAGTGCTTGTTTCTTGCCTGGCACTGCATGAGAGCGTGCTGGAGAGCATTCCTCCACTCATCCAGAGAGCCGCTCAGACGCTCCCAGCGATTATTCATCTCCTTCAGCCGCCGCTGCAGGTCTCGTGCCTCCTCGCTGTCCGACTGCACAAACTCAGCGCTGCAGAGGTTAATGGACAGCACGATGGCCTTCCGCTTATCCAGAGCCTTCTGCAGCTCCTGTGTGGAGTCACAGGTCCACAGAGGAAAAGTGTTAATAATGAACAAGCTGGACAACAACAAAAAACATAACCCTTTCAAAGAATATGGCATTAGGGATATTTTAGTATTTTACGCTATTATAATTTTGAATTAGCTTTTATTCTTATGTTTTCATTTTAATGATCTAAATGATCAACATGCTCAAAACTTTGATAAATAATAAATAAATATCAGCCCCTATACAAATTAGAGAATAACGCATTCGATCAGTGTTCATAGCCAAAGGACATGGCAGACATGGATCACTAGCTATAGTTTAGACTTTATTTCAATAACAAAGAAATACTATCAACTTTAGCAGTAATGTATGGCATTAAAATTGTCACTGAATTTGCTCGTGCAGAACTTTACTGATAAAAGACGTTTGAGCCATCACTTGACCAACGAACAGCGCTGGCCCAAATGCACTCTGGAATATGGACTTTGATCAATTAAAACCGTATGTACTGCATTGACATTAATGTATAGATGTATACAGTCATTACATTCTGTGGATGGAGACGTACACAACCAATAACGACCCTAAAGTAATAGCCAGTTAGCTACTTCATAAAAACAGTTAGCCTACTACTGGCATAGGAGGTTCTCCCGAGAGCTACGCGCGGACATGAGGACCGAAAATGGTAATGTAGCAGCAATACAAAGGTTTTTACAAAGTAACCTTGGAGACAGTTTCTAGAAACACGACTTTACTCTCAAAATTTAAAGAGTTTTTTCCCCGAAGCACGACTTTATTCTCGAAATTTAATGAGTTTATTCTCGAAATTTAAAGACTTTTTTTTCCCCAAAACACAACGACTTTATTCTCGATATTCAATGAGTTTAATTTCGCATTATAATGACTTTAATCTCGATATTTAATGAGTTTATTCTCAAGATTGTATTTCGACTTTTTCTCGAAATTTAACGAGTTTAATCTCGCATTATAATGACTTTATTCTCGATATTTAATGAGTTTAATTTCGCATTATAATGACTTTAATCTCGATATTTAATGAGTTTATTCTCAAGATTGTATTTCGACTTTTTCTCGAAATTTAACGAGTTTAATCTCGCATTATAATGACTTTATTCTCGATATTTAATGAGTTTAATTTCGCATTATAATGACTTTAATCTCGATATTTAATGAGTTTATTCTCAAGATTGTATTTCGACTTTTTCTCGAAATTTAACGAGTTTAATCTCGCATTATAATGACTTTAATCTTGAGATGGTTTTATTTTTTTATTATTGCTTGTCCCTAATCCACTTCCGTATTAAATAAACTGTTGAATTAAAAAAAAAAAAGTTTAACAATTTAATTTGTCAGGCTTTACACGGTTACGTTCTTGTGTCTATATTTCCATATAGTTTTTTCAGTTTTAGAAACTTTAGTACTTAAAAGTATTGGTAACACTTTATAATAAGGTCTTATTTGTTAAAAGTAATTAATGCATTATCTAAAATGAACTAACAAATGAATATATTTTTGCAGCATAACTTAAATTTCAAATTTTATATTAAAGTTTGTTTAGTTTAGTTCACAGTACATTAAATAAGGTTAAGATACAACTTCTTAAACATATATTAGTAAATAGATTAATAAATCTGGTAGAAGTATTGTTCATTGTTATCTAATGTGGTTAACTCCTGTTAACAAACCAAATCTTATTGTAAAGTGTTACCAATGTTTTTCAGTTAGTTTTTCATCTAATATTTATATCTTATTTCAGTTTTAGTTCATTTACCGTTCTTTAAAAATAATAGTTTTCGTTAGGAACAATAACTGTGTCTGTGAGTGTCTGACCTTGAGTTTCTTGATGCGTATCTCGATGGATTGTATGTCGGTGCTGAGGTCCAGTCCCCGCTGCTGCTCCAGCTCTTCTTCGGTCTGGTCCATCCATCGGCAGACGCTGTTGAGATCTGTGTTGAACTGCTGCCACTGCTGCATGTTCTGCTTCATGCGCATCTCTTTACTGAGCGCCTGAGCCTGCAGCAGCTCCCAGCGCTCGATCACACCTGCACAACACAACATCTGTTCAGAGCTCTGTATACTGTATGACATCTGGGTTACACGTTACAGGAACAATAATATTTAATAACACTAGCAAACATTATTACATTACATAATGCATCAGACGAAAGGAAATCAAAATCCAAACATTTATTTAGACTTCATCCTTCCCTCGGGTCATTTTGACCCGGAAAATATTTTCCTAAATATTTTTTTATTTAAAAATTGAGAGTTTATCGGGGGCCAAGACCCTGGGACATTTGTCACACTTAAACCACGAATACACACACACAAAAAAAGTATGGATTCGAGGAGTGTTTTGTGGTTGAAATTTAAAAAAGTAACAAATCCTTCCCTCGACCCCAATAGGAATGAATGGAATGCAAGGAATGCTTCAGTACACACACAAAAACCTAAAAATGCTCAAAATGCAAACTTGGTAAACATTTACCAAAAAAATATTTTAGAATGTCTATGTGTGTCTCTGAACGCATAATGAAGAGAAAACGACTTTAGGACCCAGCGGAACAGCTCATTTGCTCCAACTAGATAGAGCTATAAGTCATGACATATCATGTTTAAAAAAAAAACAGGAGGTCAGCAAAGACAACCATTGTAAGATATTTAAAACTGAATTTAAATGTTTATGCATGAAATTATGAGTTATTTTGAATTTAAGTTGAAAGAATGTGAGGAATGTGCTAACATTACTCAGTTACTATTTATTTATTATTTATTGACTAAATCTAGTAATTTAAAGGTAAATCAAATAAAAATAACAAAAAATCTCATTAAAAAAATATTATCAAAATGAAATAAAATGATATTTCTTTCCTTCAAAATAAATAAAAAGAAATAAAAAGTATTATTTTAGGGCTTCAGGTCATTTTGACCCACAAGGAAAGGATTTCGCCGGTTCCAGCCTCATTCTTCCCTTATCATTTATAATGACATATTCTTTTTTTCCCCTCTGCTCTATTGCTATAGGATACAACCAGCATTCGTTTGTAATGATTAGTTTGAAGACTACATGTGTTTATGTGCCCGGCACAGTGCATGATATGGTCTTGCACCTGAGGTTTGGGACTCGGAGCTGTTGGGGTTGACGAAGCCTGATGTCTTATCATCGTCCTCTTTCAGCTCAAACCCCACTCGCTTTACTGCATCTATACTGCCACGACATTCTTCAAGAAGACGCATCTGAGAAAATAAAATATGACAAACAAGTCATTATATTCATCTAGCAAATGATTCCTTATTCAAAGCACATTTTTACTACAGTGACAGTTCCCCAAATATATGATTTCACTCACATAACCCATGTATGTGGCATCCAGCTCCGGGCCTGTGGGAGTTCGGCTGCGTATGATGTTCTCCGTCTGCTGCAGATGGAAGCAGCTGGTGTTAAGAGCTTTATCCAGTTGTCTGATGTGAGTCTCCAGTGAGCCAGTGTCACCTGTAGAGGAACACCAAAACACTTATATTAGTGCAGGAACAACAGGAAGTTACATTGAACTGCACTGTGGAAGTGTGTTGTCGTTCTCAGGCCTGATGCAGTGCATGATCAAGAGACAAGACATCACAACATTGCTTTCTCATTAGTCAAACACACTAGGAGCTTCTAATCAAATTGATCATTAGTCAAAGCAGTTTACAATCAGAGTGAATACTGCTCTTCAATATTGATATAATATTGCATGTTTGTTTGTTTGTTCAGCATTATTTATCTGGGGAAGTCAATTAAGAAATATTTTCTGATATTTTTTATGTTTTTGATAATTATGGACCGACCGATTGGCTGATATTTGGCATCTGTCGACCTCAAGCATTAAGATCATATTTTCAAGGCAATTAAACACATTGTGCCACAGAATTGTCATTTGCGTAATAAAATATATCCATTCTTATTATTACTGTAATGCAAAAAAAAAAAACATAATTTAAATTGTGTAGTATTTATAAACCCCATTTTTAAACTAGTGTTGTTATTGGTAAATATTTTGAATTGAAATAAAACTGAAATAAATATTATTAAATATTATATTAGTATAAAGATTAACTTAAACTTAAAAACTTGATGCCTTGGCAACTAACTAAAATAAAATCAATTGAAAGTAATACAATTAATTAAGCTAAAACAAAAATAAAATGAAATAAACTAAAATGAAAATTAACGCAAGTTAAATAGAATAATACAAAAAGCGAATGCAAATTACAAAAAAGCAACAAAAATGACTACAACTTAAGCTACTAAAATAAAAAACAAAAAAGCTAATTCAAAATGAAAAAATAAGGATGAGAATCCAATTACAAAACATATGCATGTTTAACAGTAATGAGATGTGTTTTATCGTCATGAAAATGATATCGAAATTAAGTAATAAACAAATAAATAAATCCACAAATAAAATTCCCTCTCATTTTGAACCATGTGACCTCTAGATATTGGCATTGGCCATTAAAAAAAAAACATTTCAGTCTACAACTAATACTCAAAGAGTAAACAATTGATTTTAGATTAGATGACAAACTATCGTTTTTTGTAAATCACAGTCTGCTCTGATTGTAAAATACTGTGAGTAATGCTGTTGATTTGGAAATCCAAAAGCATTAGAAACTAAGGACAAACACCAGAGTGAACTCAGTGTGCATCAACCTGTGACACTACATGCAATCACTGGAAAACTGATTATACTGTGCGAAAACACAAATCAATAGACGAGGGTTAGAAAATGCAGCCGGTGGTCGCAGCACGAGGCTCTGTGCTTTGATTCGGCTTGTGAGTAGAAACTAAAGATCAGGCAACAGACTAGTGAGTGAGTCCCAGACTTCTGTGACTGCTGTTGCCTACCAGCGCTGGACCTCAGAGTTTGCTCAGTAAGTTTTAGAAATGCCTCGGGACTCTCTGGAATCACTACATCTGAAAGAAACACATCACGCATACAGTGCAACACATGAATGAATGCTGAACCACACTAAAAAAAAACCTTTCTCATCTCAGGATTCATTTATATTCTCTTATTACTTGGCTCACTGAAAAACTTGATTATTATTGGTCAGTCACGGCATTCAAAGTGACGTTAAGCCACCAAAGTGTGGACTCGGAGGAAGCCTGCGTTGTCATTTTGGAATGTGATTTTTAATGGTTAAAGGAATAGTTCACTTTGAAATTAATTTTTGAAATATTTTAGCTTACCTCAAGGGCATCCAATGTGTCTTTGTTTCCACTATAGCTTCAATTTTGATATTTTTAGGTCAAACCGTTCGTGTCTTTCAGTCATATAATGGAGGTCTATGGTCACCACCTCAAAGAGCATGCACAGAGAAGTCCAAATTAAACATGATTTAATGACTCATAAATGTAAGTACACATTGATGGCCTAAGACACGAAACGAGCGGTTTGTGTGAGAAAACGAACAGCATTTATATTGTTTTTACCTCATGTAACCACAGCCACATGCATGTGATCTGAAGGCATGAGCACATCTGTCTGCACAAACGCCGGTATTGCAATTTCCTGTATATCTAAATATGTTTAGATCTTCAGAGTACTTGGACGTGACTGTGATTACAAGAGGTAAAAACGATATAAATACTGTTCGTTTTCCCACACAAACCGCTCGTTTCGTGTCTTAGGCCATCAATGTGTACATACATTTATGAGTCATTAAATCATGTTTAATTTGGACTTCTCTGTGCATGCTCTTTGAGGTGGAGACCATAGACCTCCATTATATGACTGACAGACAAGAACGGTTTGACCTAAAAAATATCAAAATTGAAACTACTGCGGAAACAAAGACACCTACATCTTGGATGCCCTTGAGGTAAGCTAAAACACACCAAAAATTAATTTCAAAGTGAACTATCCCTTTAATCGTGCATCTCTGCCTGATGGATGTACAGTACATTATCCCTTACTCATTTTCTCTCATGTGTTTATTAGACTAAAGAGCCCACACTGACCTGAGAGCGCAGAAGCTGAGCGCTGCAGGTATCCATCCTCTCCTTGATCTCCTGGTTCGGAGGACAAGGCTCTGCTGGCGCTCTCCAAACCCCGGCTCAGGTCATAATCATGGTCCCACTCCAGAGGGATGGAGTCCACGCTAGCCGGAGTGTCTCGACCCGACCGTTCGGCCCGTAGAGGAGCTGCCAGCGACGCAGACCGACTGGAGGATGGCAGTGGGGACAGAAAACCATCACCGAGGCGCTCACTCCACGGAAAGCTGGACACGTCCCCAGGCTCGTCCAGGTCAAACTCCCGGTCCGAGTACGAGACGTCATGTTCGTCGTCTGTGAGCTGGATATAGAAGTTATGATCATTGATGACTGAAACTTTGACTAAACATTGGCTACATTTATTAAAGGGGTGATGAACTGAGAAATCAAATCTTCCTTGAGCTTTTGACATCTAAGAGGTCATCATATTATAAGAATATCCTGTAAGTTTCAGAACTAAAAACGTTTTTGTTAGTCCAATAAAAGCTTTTATTGACACCAGGCTCAGCAAACGACTCGTTTTTCAAAGTGGGGAACTATGACGTCAAAGAGGATAAAACACCACCCCCGCAGAAGAAGATCAACGCCTACTTCAGCACGACCGGTTTAGCCCCGCCCACCGATTCGCGCATTACACGCATAGCTAAATAACATAGATGCCTACCTCGTGATGACAAACCAGATCGAGCTACGGAGCAATACAAAATATTGTGCAGTGCCTGGTTGTGGAAGAAGACAGTCGCTGCATACGCTTTCTCTGGATTCCAATAGGACTGCATGGATAAACTTTATTTTTAATGACGTTCCAGCTGATGAGGTAAAACATCGTCGTCTGTTCGCTTCATTTGACTGAGGATTGTTTTGTAAACAAGACTGGATTTGTAGACCGATTAAGAGTAAAGAACGTGCTGTGCCGTCTATATTGGATCTGACACGAATTGTGCAACACACAGACTCTGGGTCAAACATGAATGGGCGAATCCGGTTGCCATTTTACAACATTGGACGTTTTCAAAACAATTTCTCCCATGTACATCGACGGGTGAGTTGAAACTCATTATAATATGCAAAACTGTTACCCACTCACAGCAGTGGGAGTTTACTTCCAAGTCTTCAGTGCGAGACGCCCATAAAAACCGAGCGTTTTTGAGCTAGGCTCAAAACTTGGGTACAAAATAGCCTATTACTTATTCATTTTGATGTTTTTGAATGCAAAAACCAAGCGAACGTCATTAGTCGACCTCAGACAACAATATAATAAAATTTAAAAAGCCACTTCATGACCCCTTTAAAGTGGATGAAATAAAATGAATGAAGAATCTGCAAATGAAATGAATGTAAAAAGAAAGACTGCAAATGAATATCAGTCAGGAAAAAAAGGCATCTGATGTATTCAGTGTACCGGTAATCGTATAAGTTTCTTGTAGTAGCGTTCCACGCGTCCAAACACTTCCTGGCAGTAACGCTGCAGTTCTTCAAGCTCTTCCTCGATCACAGCAGCATCTATCGGCTCGCTCTTTTCTAGAAGAGCTTCACCCTGCTGAAATATGTGGTCAATCTTGCCCGTGTTCAGAGTGATCTCCTGCTGGAACGCCTGGATGGGGCAGAAAACCTCCATAAGAGAATGACACGGGAGAGTCTGTGCAGGTCTGAAGGTCAGATACGTACCCTTAGCTGTTTGATTTTGGCCTGGACGTCACATTCGGAGAAATGCTCAATGTTGGTTAATTGCAGGTCCATCTCAGTCAGCCAGACCAGGATACAGTCTCGCGCCGTCTCAAACTCCTCCCTCTGACATATAAAGTGCTGTGGTGGACATTAAAAATGTTTTGCGATCAAAAAGATTCAGAGTAAAAGGTTACTTGTATTTACCCATATTCACTGTAAGGTTCATTTACAAAATAATACTAACAATAAATCATTTAAAATAAGCTTTAAATAATATTAAAAAGTATAAAAAATAAATATTTATATTATTAAAAAAATATAATATTTAAATTATATATAATAAAAATATATACAAATAATATATATATATATATATATATATATAATAATAATATAAATTTTTAAATAATATTTTTATTAATAATTATATTATTATATAAATAATATAAAAATAATAACAATAGTTGTATTACTATACAAATATTTAAAACATAAGTTTTAAATAATAATCCACCTTTGCATCATGGTCATTTTCTTCTCTTTAGCTGTTGTATATTTCAATACAAAATATTTAGCTTTTAAAGCTTAGCTTTCATTTGTTCATGTCTATAGTTTCAGTTCAAAAAAATGGTTACAGTTAGTGCTGGATCCAGTTATGCATTTGATAAATTCACTTTAATTTAACTTTAACTTGGTCTAATTTCAATAAGCAGCTAATAGTAATTACATGAATGAAACATTTTATTAGAATGTAAACAAAAAGGTATTTTCACAGACTTGTTTTTATAATATATAGTGATGACTATTATATTTGTATAAATGTTGGTTAAAAGGAATCAAATGTCTCTGTACCTTTAACCTGCGTAGGACCGAGAGCACTCTTCTCTGTAGGTTATCCCAGCGCTGGTTGGCATCATGGGCCATTTCTCGCAGACTACTGGACGCGTCAGTGCGATTCTCACGTGCCAGTCGCTGATACTGTTTATTGATCAGCTCCAGCTGCGTCAAACCTTCATGCACTTGCCGCTGGAACGTCTGCAAAAGCACATAAATGAGTGTCAATATCATAAATCTGTTCACTAATACTACATTCATTCAGTCTGGATGAATCTCACCTCAAATTTCTTGAGCTCCTCTTTGGCAACAGTGTAAAGGACACCTGAAGAGTTTGGCAGTGCGGCTGTCTTCTCCGACACCATGAGCCACTCCTCGAAATGAGAGAAGTCGTCGAGAAACTTCTGCCAGAGACGCCATGTCTCCTCAATCCTTTCAAAAGAGCAAGATTCAGGTTTAGGTTAATTGTCATTTAGCACATACATAACACATTTTTACATTTACACGCATCACACACATGACCAGCGCCGGCCAATAGTAAGCCTACGTGTGACTGTGACGTACAACCCAGAAGAGTTTCACTACGTTAACTGACTCGAGGCCCACAGAGAAGGAAATGAATAGTTGAATAAAGTAGTTATTTTTGTTTGTTTTGTTTTTTTTGCACACAAAAAGTATTCTCGTCACTTGATAAACTTAAGATTAAGCCACTGTAGTCACTCAGACTATTTTACTGATGTCTTTAATAACTTTTCTGGGCCAGCAAGTTTCAATCCCTTTAGAAGCGTATGGAGGAGTGATCCAGCTCTCTGATTTCATCTAAAATATCTTCATTTGTGTTCTGAAGATGAACGAAAGTGTTACGGGGTTGGAACAACATGAGGGTGAGCAATTACTTTTTAATTTCCTAATGTTTCGGAGAGAAATGTAGAAGCATGTTGATCTCCCACTCATGGGTCTTTAATGTGGAGAACGCTCGTCGTGTTTGCATATCGATGCATTTAACCTTCAAATGGTCTTCGTTTCCTGTTTACACTTCTGGGCTTCGGGGTCTATACGACCCCAACAATTGATTGAGCAATTGTACAAAAAGTATACATTTCTAATCATACAAATAATATTTCATTTTTTTATTACTTCTCATCTATTCATTAATGCTGTGTTTTTGGAGTTATAATTAAAGTACTTTTGTATCCGTATACCACACAATTCCTCAACTACACCATTAGCTTTAGCATTAGCATATGAAATGGTTTTTTTTTATGATACATTGCATTTATGCTCTAGTACTAGGCCTTCATTTCTGTGTAAAAATTTTCAGATTTATGCCGGATTTTTTTTGTTTTTTTTGGGGGGGAAATATATTTAGTTTTTTTTTTTTTTTTTCACATTTCCCATTCATTTCAATGTTGGGTCATACTGACCCCGAAGACCAGAAGTGTACTTTTTTTTTTTACATACCTTCAGAACAACCGAATCAAACCCAGGTTTTGTGTGTGTGTGTGTGTGGATAGATAATGTATGAAAAGTAACAAAATCTTATTCTACTGAGATGAAGGGAACCTTTTTTTTAAGTAAAAGTCGATAGGGGTCGTATAGACCCCATGACCCGATTGAGGGCTACAAGTTAATGACCAAAAGTATTTTTTACAAAAGTTCACAATGCTGTTTAAGATTCAACATAATGTGGATAACATTGAATAAATATCTTTTCATCAGGGTATATCCTGATAATTATTCACTCAAACCCCTTATTTAAACCTCTCTACTTGACTGTTGGACTTGCACATCCACCATGTTTGTAGTTTTTGTAACACTTGCTATTCGTGTTTGTAGTTCTAATCGAATCCTCGTCCAACACTCAATGGGTTGTGGGCAATATTAGCCATTAGAGCGTGCACAGATCTGCACTTCAGATTCTAGCTGGGAAAAGCAGACCTTCCAGGTATCTTTGGAAAACTCATTTCAGCATACTATGATTTGTAACACTTCTAATACTATTTAGGACTGATTTAATGCAAATTGGGATGCAGGATATGTGTATGAGCTTCATCAGCTGGTCATACTTGAGTCTCCTCTCCATGGACATGGCACAGATGCTCCTCCAGCGCCGGTCCAGGCTGCGTGTGGCCTGCTGGATGGAGTCACACTCGGCATCCGTGGCACAGGCATCGCAGTCGTGCAGCAACACCTCACACAGGTTCAGCACAGACGCCACACCTGTGCTGTGCTTCTCGATGTCTCTCTGCAGCTCCTGCGTGAACAACAGAAACCATGTTTTATCCGAAGTAAGCGCATAATCTTGACCGGTTTAGTTTTGAATGCATCATGTGTTTTTGTACCTGCTGCAGATCCAGTTTCCTTTGGATCTCCTGGTAGTCGCAGGTGTCGTACACGATGGGACGGGAAAGTTCGGTCTCAATGTGGGCGAGCCACGTGCGCAGACTATTCATGTTCTTATCCAACTGCTGAATGGCCACCAAAGTCTCCCGTAGCTTCTTCGCTCTGTACAGACAAAGAAATGTTCACCTTGTTGATGTACAAAATCAACATCAATGCACAGCATACTACTCGTTTAATATTCAAACGTATATTAAATATCATTAAAAACAGGAGACTTATGAGGTAGGGAGAGGAAATCGCACACAATGAAGATTTAAACCTCCATCTCTCTCATGAGCACCATGGCTCAACGTGACCGGATAGGTGCTCTCCAACATCGAGTAAATATAGTGAAAAATAGTGAGGATAATCCCAATGCGGTGTGTGTTACCTGGCCCCTATGAGGTCGACGAGGTGCTGCCAGCGTTCGCTGACTTTACCGAGTTTGTGTTCTATGTCAGAGGCTTTGCTCTCGTGACTGGCCCGAGCTAAACGTTCACCCAGCTGCGTGAGCTCATCTTTATTCTCCTGAGCCACCGCCACCTCCTCCTGATAGTCCTGAGAGACAGAGAAGAAAAAGTACTTCTTAGACAGAGACATGGACAAGCATTCTTAAAGTTACTATACAATTCTGTTCAATTCTAGTTGCTTTTGAAGGAGTGGCAATCGTTATGCTGTTACAAACTCCTCATTCAAAAAAGGGGTTGCAATGGAGTTTCCTCCAAAATGAGCTACTTTGTTGTAAATACTATATTGAGTATTAGGCAACCCTAACTTTCTTAAAACAATAGAGTTAAATGAAATAGAATAAATTAATATAATCATATAATTTATCCTTGATATTATCATTTCAAACAACTTATAAAATCAAATATACACTGCCAGGTCAAAAGAAAAAGTCCGTGTTTGGATTTGGAAATGCTTAAAGGAGTAATTTACTTTTAAAAAAAAGTTTTGCTGATAATTTACTCACCCCCGTGTCATCCAAAATGTCCATGTTTTTCTTTCTTCAGTCGAAAGGAAATTAAGGTTTTTGATGAAAACTTTCCAGCATTTTTTCCATATAATGAACTTCAATGGGAACCAAACGGTTAAAGGTCCAAATGAGAGTTTCAGTGCAGCTTCAAAGGGCTTTAAACGATTCCAGACGATGAATAAGGGTCTTTTAAGGAATAAGGGTCACGCATTTGTGACCCTCCTGTTCAAACTCGTTCATCAAAATGAACAAATCTTTTTTTCAGTCATTTAATTTGTTGAATTTTTTTAACGACCAATAGTTTCGCTTGATAAGACCCTTATTCATCGTCTGGTGTCGTTTAAAGCCCTTTGAAGCTGCACTGAAACTGTCTTTTGGACCTTGAACCGTTTGGTTCCCATTGAAGTCCATTATATGGAGAAAAATCCTGGAATGCTTTCATCAAAAACTTTAATTTCTTTTTGATTGAAGAAAGAAAGACATGGACATCTTGAATGACATGGGGTGAGTAAATTATCAGCAAAAGTTTTTTTAAAAGTGAACTACTCCTTTAAGTCTTTGGGATTTGCTGGAGGAGACTTTACAGAGCACTGGACTCTTGCATTCTCAATACAAGATCTTGACCCAAAAATTGATGCACCCCTTGATGTAAATAACATCGCAACATTTATTTCCATCAAGAGGTGCATCAGTTTTTGGTCAAGATCTTGCATTGACAATGCAAGAACTCTGTAAAATCTACATAATAATCACTGCAATAATGATCCAGTCATAGACTCTAAAACATTTGCCTATTTAAATCAAATTATTTTTGCCGGGTAGTGTATATTTCAATAAACTGTATGTATAATATGAAATAAAATAATGTATAATGTATAATAGATAAACAAAATGATATTATATAATTATTATACATAATATAATGACTTATTTATTAAAAATATACATCATTAAAACATTTTTAGTGACGAGCGCAACGAAGGCAAAGATTTGATTAAACTGTTACCTTTCGTAGTTTCTCAATCATCTCTTCGATGCTGACGTCTCCATTCTGGGATACTTTGCTTTCCATCTGTGTCAGCCATTCACACAGCTCCTTGTATTTATCATTGAAGATGGCCCATTCATTCAGCTTCTCACTCACCTGCTGTCTGCGCAGACACAACTGCGCAGACAAATACGCAAAAACATAGGCCTTCAGTGATTACAAATATGAGCATTTACGCTTAATTTCGGTTTAAATCAACCAGTTTAAATCAAATATTTAGCCACAGCGTCTTTCTGTATCCTTACAATGTGCAAAACTAAAGAGTAAATAAACGCACTGTTACACATGCCCAAAACTACTTTAAAGCAAATATCAGCCCAGATCATTATTAAAAATAACAGCATGAGAGAAGAGTTTCTGACGGTCTGTCTGAATCTACAGTTAAAGCTGTCTACTGAGATATGAAGCGTATTTTCACATCCTGTGGTGTCTCAGCTCACGCACCGGATGCCACAAAGAGCATGCACAAATAAATCATACTTGCTTTGCATTTGAGTTTCATTTTCAGCCAAATGCTGCTGCTTGGTGCTTTGCATTACTCTCTACTAACAAAAATAATACATATATATTGGAATATAAGTAAATTTAAAGGGATACCCCACACTTTTTTGGAAATAGGCTCATTTCACAACTCCCCCAGAGTTAAACAGTTGAGTTTTACCGTTTTCAAATCCATTCAGACGATTTTCTGATATTTAGAAGTATATCAGTAACCAGACAGTTTCTGGTCTCATTGACTTCCATAGTATATTTTTTTCCCTGCTATGGAAGTCAATGAGACCAGAAACTGTCTGGTTACTGATATTCTTCTAAATATCAGAAAATCGGCTGAATGGATTCGGAAATGGTAAAACTCGACTATTTAACTCTGAGGTACTTGTAAAATGAATTCCAAAAAAAGTGGAGTATCCCTTTAACTAAAGCTACACAGCAAATATCTACTCTATCTGCCCAATATTGAATTATAAGAATGTGTTTTTGAAGACTATCTGTGGATGCGTTTTAAAACCCAATGAGCTTCCTATGGAGCAGGTAGCAAAAGGCATGTGCCTGTGATGTCTAGGAGAGTTGCCTTTCGTGATTTTAAAATCTGCACCAACAACAATGTGCATATGTAGTCAAACAGCACCACCTAAAGGCCTGTGTACCTGGTGACAGATCTCCTCCCACTGCCGGTGCAGGAGTTCAGTGCGTTCCTGCAGCACACGCAGATCCTCTGGGCTGATGTAACTGCACAGAGACTCTCTCAACACAGTCAGGTGGGTCAAATCCTCCTTCCAGCCATCAAACTTGCTCTCCAGATCCTGTCAGGAATGTAAAGTTCATTTCCCCCCTCATTTCATTGTTTCACATGAATCTGAACTTTGCATACCTTGCAGCGCAGTTGTTCAGACTGCAACTCCTCGTGGCGATCGGGGAGCGTCTGGGAGAGCTGTCGTTTAAATGCTCTCAGTTTCTCCAGAGATCCTCCGATACCTTTTTCACATCTCTCCCAATCCTACATAGAGTTTGAGTCCAGTCAAAAAATGCTTTCTGGGTACATATATCACAAAACTAATGTAGTGACGTCTGATTTACAAATTAAATCATTCTTGTGAGACGATTCTATGTAATGATTTGGTCAAACTCAAGTGTTTGGTGCAACATTGAATAAATAAAATCTGTTTGAGAACAAAATTAAAGGATTAGTTCACTTTATAAAAAAAAAACTTTTGCTGATAATTTTTCTTCAGTCGAAAAGAAATTAAGGTTTTTGATGAAAACATTCCCGGATTTTCTCCATATAATGGACTTCACTGGGAACCAAACGGTTCAAGGTCCAAAAGACAGTTTCAGTGCAAACTGCAAACTGTTCAAAGGGCTTTAAATGATTCCAGGCAATGAATAAGGGTCTTATCAAGCAAAACGATCACTCATTTAATAAATAAATAACAAAGTTTAAGTTTTATAAGCTCAAATGCTCGCTTTGCTCTGTTCTGTGATGCACGTTCGTGACTCTCCTTTTCGAACTCATTCATCAAAAAGAACGAATCTTTTCCCGAATCAACTCGTTCATTTTGTTCGTTGAATGAACCAAATGACACGAAAAAAGATTCGTTCATTTTGATGAACGAGTTCGAACAGGAGAGTCACGAACACGCATCACAGAACAGAGCAAGGCGAGCATTTAAGCTTATAAAACTTAAACTTTGTTATCTATTTATTAAATGAGCGATCGTTTCACTTGTTAAGACCCTTATTCATCGTCTGGAATCGTTTAAAGCCCTTTAAACATGTTTGCACTGAAACTGTCTTTTGGACCTTGAACCGTTTGGTTCCCATTGAAGTCCATTATATGGAGAAAAATGCTGGAATGTTTTCATCAAAAACCTTAATTTCTTTTCGACTGAAGAAAGAAAGACATGGACATCTTGGATGAAAATTATCAGCAAACGTTTTTTTAAAGTGAACTACTCCTTTAAAAGTGTATGATATAAACTTTAAGAAAGCAATGTTTGACTAAATTAGTGTGACAGCATCAAACATCACAATAAACTAAAAACACACATATTTATATATTTTTTATTTAACTAATCATAGTGAAATATAGCACTTTTTAAATATTATCTTAATATGTTATTATTAGTAGCAATACGATTATTAATGTTGTTATTATTTAACTAATCTTTATATTTACATTTTTATTTATAGTATTGCTTATATAGTTACTAAATATAAAATAATTATATAAATATATTAAATTAGGCACAAACAACAATACAAGGAACACTATTGGGTAATATTCAGGGTTTTTATGACCAATAAATTATGACTATGAAAAATAATTATAATTTTCCATTACTGATAATTGGAATATTTTTACTATTAGATATTTACTATTTAGGATTTTATTTCCAGACTTGGAAATTGCAGTCAAAAAATACCCTGATATTTTGGAGGTGTTCCATGATCATAGCATGGATGAATAAAATTAATAACATTTTAGAAGACTCTTTTTAAAAGAAAAAAAATATCACTAAAATGATCCAGACAATAATGACTGCAAATGAAGTCAACAGGTGTTGCAGTGACATAAAGAGCCTTATCTACCCTGAGCAGGACGGCCAGCTCTTTCTTCTGCTCCTCCAGGCAGATGTTGGCGTGTCTCCATCGATCCTGTATGTTGAGCAGCTCGTCCTGTAGAGCCGCTTCGGCCCGTGAGTCAGCAGACAGAAGCAGCTGTCGTCCTGCCTCCACCGTCAGGATATAACTGCCCTGCTGTCTCAGCAGAACCTTCTCTCTCAGCTGCAGAACAAGAGCATCAGACATCACAAAACCCTCGTTCAGACAGTCATCACGTATGTGTGGAAGGCATGGCCTGTTTGCGCAGCTCATTTGCACATATAACTATATTAATGCGTTATTTTAGCATCATTGAGATACTATTATAGTTAAAAAAAAATAAAATGTAATGCCTTTTTCCTTTTTAATTACCATTTTAGTAATTTCGTTGTTTTTGTAATCATTTAATGTTTTCTCTCTTTTTTAGTTTTAGATTTAGTTATTTTTCTACATCAAGTTAAGCTAAATGAAAATGAGAACATTTGCTTTGGCAACTAATTAAAATAAAACAAGATTTGTTTTTATATATTTTATTTTATTTCAATGAATGAAAATGTTTTTATGGTTTTAGTTCACCATAATATCCCTGCTGCCTATTTATCTTCACATTTTCATAAATTATGTTGAATTTTGGCACTCATATACCAGAGATTCAATTAATTCAACATCATTAATAAAACTGGGAATATAAATAGGCAGCAGGGTTATAATAGTTAAGTAAAACTAAAGCTAACACCATTTTTTTCCAAAAAGTGTTATTTTAAAAAGTATAAAAATGAATTAAAATAAAATGCTCTCCAGTTGGCGTACACATAATAATAATTTGTTACATTTATAAAACGTATTTAAAATACTGTATACAATATATATATATATATATATATATATATATATATATATATATATATATATTTAAAATACTGTATATATATATATATATATATATATATATATATATATATATCAGCTAGTTGCAAAGGCATTGTTTTCATGTAATTTAATTTGATAAAAAAATTTAAATTAAATAAAAATGAATAAAAACTATATAGACTTTAAAGTAAAAATGGAAACTATAAAAATAAAAATGAATTTAAGATATTAATAAAAACTATAACATCTCAATGGTAACAAAATAACATTATATTTATTTTCAGTACCAAGGTTTTTTTTCCAAGGAAAAAAAAGGATATGCTAGTATATAAAATTATTTATTTATTTATTTATTTAGTTTTATATGTAATAATTTTTTATTACGTAAAATAATACTGTATACTATATATATATATATATATATATATATATATATATATATAAGCTAGTTGCAAAGACATTGTTTTCATGTAGTCTAATTTGATAAAAAATTTAAATTAAATAAAAATGAATGTAAACTATATAGACTTTAAAATGAAAATTGAAACTATAAAATAAAAATTAATTTAAAATATTAATAAAAACCATAACATCTCAATGGTAACAAAATAACATTGTAATTATTTTCAGTACCAAGTTTTTTTTTCCCCAAGGAAAAATAGTAGGATATGTTAGTATATAAATTATTTATTTATTTATTTTTATATCTAATCATTTTTTATTACCTAAAACATTTAAAAAAAATGATTACTATGATACGACAGTTTTTTTATAAAAAAGTATTACTAGCGTGGTGCACATGAGATTTATGAGGTTCTCAGAGGTCAAAGGATATTTACCTGAACTGCGTCCAGCATGGCTCGTGCCTGCTGTAGTGGGACAGGTGCGCCCGCCTGCAGGGTCACGGCCTGATGGGACACTTCCACCAACCACTTCCGAAGCTTCTCCCCCATCTCCCTGTAGCGCTGCCACTGACGCAGGAGACTGTCTATGATGCCCCGTCGCTGCTGTGCGCGTCTCACCACCCCCTGCCACTGGTTACTGAGCAGAGCCAGCTTCAGCTTGAACTCATCTCTGAAAATACGCTCACCGTGAGATTCAAATGAAGTACGCTAACAACTTAATAATGAGCACATTTCAGATGATGATGTCCCTCACCTGTCGTCCACCTGTCCCTGCTCCAGCATTCGCTGTCCATCGCTGATGATGGAGTGAAGGATCTGCTGTCTGCTGAACATCTCTGCCTGAAACAGCTATAACAAACAGACACAGCTTTGTTTATTCATATCAGCCCTTTAGTAGTATCTAGACAAGATTTGAAACAATGCACGTCTCAGTTCACAGCTCACCTCATGAGCTCTCTGTTGCTCCATCAGGCTCTGGAAGTTTCCAGAAATCTCCACGGTAAGTTTCTCCTCCGTCTGCTCCAGGAACTCCATCCACGTCTCACACTTCTCCAGAAATGTCTGCTGTTGCAGTATGAGGGCCTGAAGTTTACTGAGAAGAGAATTGACACACTTTAGAAGGTATCTTCTAAAATATATTGTACACTCACCTAAAGGATTATTAATAACTGGCCCTAAAGTGAGCCAAGAAAACATCCCCACACCATTACACCACCAACACCAGCCTGCACAGTGGTAACAAGGCATGATGGATCCATGTTCTCATTCTGTTTACACCAAATTCTGACTCAACCATCTGAATGTCTAAACAAAAATCGAGACTCATCAGACCAGGCAACATTTTTCCAGTCTTCAACTGTCCAATTTTGGTGAGCTCTTGCAAATTGTAGCCTCTTTTTCCTATTTGTAGTGGAGATGAGTGGTACCCGGTGGGGTCTTCTGCTGTTGTAGCCCATCCGCCTCAAGGTTGTGCGTGTTGTGGTTTCACAAATGCTTTACTGCATACCTCGGTTGTAACGAGTGGTTATTTCAGTCAAAGTTGCTCTTCTATTGCTCTTCTGTTGCTCTTCCACAGGACTGCCGCATCAATTGCATTAATGAGATATTGAACAGGTTTTCCTAATAATCCTTTAGGTGAGTGTATATTCCCATAAATAGGGGGATTTAAACCTATAAAGCCTGCATCATATTTAACACAGAATTTTGTTTTAAGTAGTCTGCTATACTGTTATAAAGATCTCATTGATTTACATTACAAGTTATCAGAATTTCATGTTAAATTTTTGGTCCAATAAATTTCAGTAACTGCATCAAATTGTACAATTTTCGCCTGATGTATCAAGTATGATTATTTTAGAGCTTGTCTAAAGGTTCAATAAATTGTTTAAATTTCATTTTTCGGACTATTATTTAACACATCAGGATTTATAGGGATAAGAACGGGTTATGAGAAGGAAGTGCTGGAGCTCACCTGAACCTCTCCGTGGTCTGAGCTGAGGTGGTGGACCAGCTTCTGTTGAGGTTCTGCATGCGTTTGATCTCAGAGTCGTTGAGAGGGAGTCTGTAACCCAGTTCACTCAGCCTCTCCACATCAGGAGACATACTACTGAACTTCAGCATTTGTTTCTGCACAAAAAAAACACATTGGTGGTCAATCAATATATTGGCCAGGTCAGTTTAAGAGATTGCACACTTTCCATTTTTAGTTGAGTAGTTCACTTTTGAAAACACTTTTGCTGATTATTTACTCACCCCCATGTCATTCAAGATGTTGACATCAAATCTTTTTCTGAGTCATTTGATTCATTCAACGAACGAAATGAATGAATTGACTCGGAAAAGGATTTGTTCGTTTTGATCGAGTTCGAACAGGAGAGTCACAATCGTGCATCACAGAACAGAGCAAGGTGAGCGTTTGAGCTTATAAAACTTAAACTTTGTTATTTATTTATTTACTAAATGAGTGATCGTTTCACTTGATAAGACCCTTATTCATCGTCTGGAATTGTTTAAAGCCCTTTGAACAGTTTAAATAAGATATTTTGAAGAAAGATTGGAACCAAACAGTTGTTTGGCACCATTGACATCCATAGTAGAAAAGAAAATACTATAGAAGTAAATGGTGCCAAAGTTCCAATCGTTCTTCAAAATAATCTTCCTTTGTGTTCAGCAGAATAAAGAAACTCATACAGGGTTGCAACAACTTGAGGGTGAGTAAATGATGACACAATTTTCATTTTTGGGTGGAGTATCCCTTTAAAGCTACACTGTGTAACTCTTTTAGTTTATTCTTAGCTAAAAACACTTGGTTCTTTCAAAAATATGTGTGCTCATTAATGTATATTTACTTTGTTCAAGTGTTGAAGTAATAAAGTATTCTCGTGAGTGTATAAAATGCCATTGAAAATAGATACGGGTAAGGGGTTCTAATGTCGGTCGCCATGTTGCCCCTCCATCTTGAAAGTACATTAGCCAAAGAGGGACATACCCGTTAATTAAAGCTTCGCCTTTCGTGTTTACGTTTCAGTTAACACTCATGGACAAGGTCGAACTGGAAGCCATGTTAATCTTGGACTACATTGGCCACCGTAGGAGTTAAAACGAAATCGGAATTGAGAGGAACAGAAACTAATATTCACTGGATGGTCATATACATTTTCACCACTAGATGGAGGTAAAAATCCCACAGTGTAGCTTTAAGCTTTATTTTTATTTCCGTTTTAGTAATTTTAGTACTTCAACTTATTTTATTTAGTTACCAGCTATTTACATTTTTCATTGGATATTTATATTTTACTTCAGATTACCAACAACGATTTTAATAGTTTTAATTAACAATCACAACACTCTGCCCATCTCTCGACAAATTAGCAGAATTTATCCATTCCGGCTTGCATACCTTGAGTTCCTCCATGCGGTTCCAGATCAGTGACAGGTCAGAGGAACCGTTGGGATCCTGGCCTTTCAGAACCTCCTCAGCTTCCACAATCCAGCGGGACAGAGAGTCCAACTGTTCATTAAATGTCTCATAGTCCCGAACTCCAACCTGGGGAGAAAAGGCAACAGAAACCGGACACTAAAACACTCTCATACAGCACCGAAGCGCTCGGGTATTTGTGATCCTCTCCACTCACCTGCAGCGCCACCTGCTGTCTGCTCAGGCTCTGCTCCACGGCACTGAGGCGTTGGGTGAGGGACAGGTGGTCAGACTGGATGGAGGCCGCGGCCGATGTGTCCACCTGCTGTTTGAGCTGCGCTCCCAGCTCCAATAAAACCTGCAGAGACGCCTGGATGGGAGCCTGAGAGCGCAACAGCTCCTGATGGGACATGAGAGGAAATTCAGCCATTCAGCCGATTTTCTGATATTTAAAAGAATATCAGTAACCAGACAGTTTCTGGTCTCATTGACTTCCATAGTAGGAAAAAAATATATGGAAGTCAATTACCCCTTTTCCACCGAAAAAAGAACTGGTTCGGAACTGGTGCTGGTTCAAAGTTGGTTCGGAGCTGGTTCAACTTGCGAACCCGTTCAGAACCTGTTTGCTTTTCCACTGACTAGAGCGCTCAGGGATCGACGTCGTTACGTCACTGTTTACGTCGCTTGCAAGTACATTGCTTTGGGATTATCTCTAACTCGTGTACCGAGAAAACTTTAAAAACAATTGAAATATGTAAGTCTTTTAAACTTTTCGTTTGATATGTAATCTTTTCTGATAAGTTATGTACCCCTAACTTGTGTTTTTTTTCTTTCCATTTATTTGTTCAATCGCGATTGTTTTCTTCTTTGCTTATGTTTAAAAAAATAAATAAATAAAAACGCTTGCTTGTTTCTGCAGTTTCGATGCGGTTTCGACCATTTGCGATGGTCAGAAAATATGTTTAGAACGCATTAAAACCCGCCCCAGCCCCCGACGTAAACATGACGTGCTAAAAGAACGGTTCTAGTCCAGCAAAGAGTTGGTGCCGCTTTGGAACCAGTTCTCGCGGCCGCGAACCGGTTCTTTGGCTGTCGAAACACAAAGAACTGGTTCGCGCGCGGGCACCGGCTCCGAACCGGCTCTCAAAATGCTTTGGTGGAAAAGGGGCTAATGAGACCAGAAACTGTCTGGTTACTGATATTCTTCTACATATCAGAAAATCGTCTGAAAGGATTTACAAATGGTAAAACTCAATTGTTTAACTCTGGGGGAGTGATAAAATGAGCCTATTTCCAAAAAAAGTGGAGTATCCCTTTAACTAATGTTAACAAATGCAACCTTATTGTAAAGTGTAACCACATACTCATATTTCCATGCACACACAGACAGGCAATCTGAGTTTCAACTCACAGCACAGTCTTGAATCCAGATGGACACTTCCTCCTCTGTGATGTCTTTGTGGCTGGCTGTCTTCAGCATCTGGTTTGCTCTCTCCTCGAGTGCCTGGACGCTGGAGTCACTCTGTCCGTAAAGGTCCTTATAGCTCTGCCAAAGCTGCAGGAGACCCTTACTGCTCTTGAGACGCTCCACGATCTCTTCCTGCAGACTGTTCCACCTGCATACACACAGAAAACATTGACATTACAGGTTTAAAGGTTTCATTTAAAGGTTACCATATTAGTATGCCTAATGCTATTTACATGTTTCTAAATGATCCTTTCAAAAATACCAAAGTGATTACCATGATTAATGTTCAAAAATTGTCAACTGAATTGTCCTTTTGGTACTTTTTAGATAAAAAGACATTGACAATAAAGTCATTTATAATGTAACAACAGATTTCTATTTCAAATACATGCTGTTCTTATGATCTTTCTATTAATCGAAGAATATTAATAATCAGAAATGTTTTTGAGAGGCAAATCAGCATATTAGAATGATTTCTGAAGGATCATGTGACACTGACGACTGTAATCTAGCTGTAATGAAGCTGAAAATACAGCTTTACCGTCATAGGAATAATTTACATTTTTAAATATATAAAAATAGTGAAGAGTTATTTTGAACTGTAATAACACAGTATTACTGTTTTTACTGCATTTTAGTTCAAATAAATTCAGCCTTGGTAAGCTAAAGAGACGAACACCAAACATACAAAAAAATATATTTTAAAGTTTTGACCAGTGTATGAGAGAGAGAAAGAGAGAGATCAAGTTATTGTATTGTTAGAAAAAAACGAAAAAGGAAAAAAACACTGATGAAGCATCAAATTTAGCACCACACGCACCTGGCGTTGATGTCTTTTAGTGTGTTGTTGAGTGTGTCAGACACAGACGGGTGACACTCCTCCAGAAGCTGATGTGTGACTGATCCAAACTTTCTCAGACTGCTCTCTTGTTTCTCAAGCTCCTCCTGCAGCTTCTGAAGACGTCAGAAGAAAAATAGCAGTCATTTTCCCCCTTCAGATTCAGAATGTACAGAGTAATAAACGAACAGGAACTTGATTTACCTGTAAACTCTCCACCTGCAGCCGTGAAGCCTCCAGAGATCCCGTGAGCAGACGATAGCGGGACACGGAGTAGCGTCCCTCCGTCAGGTAGCCGTTGATCTCTTCAGACGCCTGTTTGTACTGACTCCACTTGTCTTGGAACGACTTCAGGCTGATCTTGAGCTGCCCGATCTGAGACAAACAAAAACATAAATAAATCAAGTTCTGTTCAAAACCTTAATTTACTTCATTTAAATTAAGGTCTAATTAAAATGAAATACAAATGAAATACAAATAGTAATACCAGGTGGTCCAGATTGGCCCATGTGTTATTCAAAGCTTGTAGGGACTCCATGACAACAGCACAAGCCTCATCCGTCTTGTTTTGGACAAGAGCACAGGCTTGTTCCTCCACTCTCTCCAGCTCTCGCTCCTTTTCTTTCACCATCTCCTCCATCTCCTGTTACATATACGACAACAAACAATCTGTATTCCGGTGCTAGAGAAAGCCTACTCACAGAGGTCAAGTTGGTTAAAATAAGACCATGTGTCTGGTCAAACAGGCAAACCTGACAGTCTTTGAGTGCGTTCTGTACGGAGGATAAATTCTCAATCCTGTGTTTTCTCTTGAGTCGGTCCTCCTGAGCGTTCAGCCACGCCTGAAGACCCTGAACTTTACCCTCGTATTCAACCCAGGATGCCAACAAGCCTTCCAGATATTGCATCTGAAACAGCAAAAATGAAATGTAACAAATGACACATTCATTATTTTACAGAATAACTATTATACCAAACAGTACATTATAAATCAGTATATAATCACAATTTAGTATGCAAAAAAGTGGCACTTTTATACAGTGGTTCTCAACCAAGGGGCCAGCAGGATGACTTAAAATGATGTACTATATACTATTATTTATATACTTACTCTAATTGTGTATTAAAATAATAATAATAAATAAATAATAATAATAATTTAATATAATAATAATTTGAAATAATTAATAAATAATAATTATTATATAATTCATATTACTATAATTGCTAACAAAATAATGTATTATTAATTAAAATAAATTCTTAATAAATTCATTAAAATGCTAAAAAAGTAAGGGTTAGGGTTAAATTAAAATTAAATTAAAATTAAAATGCTAAAAAATTAAGATGTAAACTAAAATAATATGTTTTCACCCCTCAATAACTATTATTTTTATTGAAGAACATACAGTTCATCAATAGAAACAATAATAATTGAGTGGTAAAAATATATTATTTTATTTTACATCTTAATTTTTTAGCATTTTAATTCATTTATATAATGTATTAATAATGTATTATATACACACAGTTCACACACACACACACACACACACACACACACACACACACACACACACACAAGTACAATAGAAATTGTAATTGTATATATAAATATATATATATATATATATATATATATATATACACACAAATACAATAGAAATTGTATTTGTATATATAAATATAAATATATTTATAAATAAATAAATAAATAAGTAAATAAATATATATATATATATATATATATATATATATATATATATGGGAAACTCTGTATACAATAACAAAATTAATTTAAAATTAATATTTGTTATGGGAGTGTTGATAGGTAAATTATTTACCTATCAACTTTCCAATTTACGTATTACTTATTAATTTACCTACCTACCTATTATTAATTCGGTCAACAATATTATGTAGAGAGAGTTTGAATATTGTGTTGGAGGGGCCTTCAAGTCAAAAAGGTTGAGAACCACTGCTCTATTAGTATTGATTTTAACACATAATATGGATGTGTACCATCATATAGCCATTAATTGTATCTCGTAGAAACATGTAGTGTAAATATCATGGCACATAAAAATGGTAATGCCATTTCTAATCATTCCTGTGTCATGATACAGCTACAAAATCTTTTTATGGGTGATTCTGAATGGCAAACATTTAATCAGTCTAAAGTAAAGCGAGATTTAACATTTTGAATCTTCTTAAAAGTACAACATTTCAGAATAAAACGATAGAAAAAGTCTGTTTGAGAGTTGTGTAGAAGTATAATCTGAAGTCTCACTTTCTCTGTGATGTGTGTCTGAAGTATCTGCCAGTGGCAGTTCATGGTGCCCAATTTCTCAGCGAAGTCAGTCTTATCGCTGCGTTTGCTCTCCACATCCGCACCGCTGATCTGGAGCACTGACTGATTCACAAAGTCCACAGTGAGCTGTTTGCAGTTGACGTCCACTCTGAAGCCCTACAAGAAGTAGAGAAACACAACAGTGTGTAAAAACATAAACTAGGCTAGTCATTTGTCATTACTCTTCTGGCTATCGTCATAAAACCCTGGTCTAATTGCGAGTATGGAACACATCACTTCACGTTTGATGAATCTAACAGGTAAAAATAAAAAATGATGTCACCTTGTATCGCTGCAGGTACTCCTGGATGACCTTTGACCCAACAGCCCCTTTGAGATTTTCCTCATCCTCTTCTATCACTCTCTCCATCAATGAAATCCAGTTCACAAGCTCAGAGATAGCATGACAGGATGCCAGCTTATCCATCTGAGACTAAAACAAATGAACAATATATCTTTATAAGATTTATAAGACTAAGAAAGAACCTCAGAAAGGAATCCTACGTGTTGGAGCAGATTAGCCTGTTTAGAAGTGCTGGTCTGTACCTGGTGGAGCTTCTCTTGAACAACGGGAATGCGGGCGAGCAGTTCAGACCACTGAGAGTCCAGACGGGTGAGTTCAGACCGCAGAGACGCAGTGTCCATCTTCTTCAGTCTCAGCAGCTGGTTTCCCTCGTTCAGCACTGAGGCCTTTAGACTGGAGCGAGTCTCCACCTCCTTACTGAACTCCTGAACAGAACACAACACAACACATGTATATTGAGGTTTTCAGAATTATTTCCATAATCGACATGAAGGGATTTAAAATAATATAGAAATAATAAAAATGTATTATTAATTAAAGCTTCTATTGAAACTATTTGATCATTGGCTAACACATTAAATTGTGAATATCATTATATAATAAAACAAATAATAATGTAAATTATTATAAATATGGCCCAAGATGCTAGGTTAGGCACCAACAGGACAAGCAGTTTGAAGAATGAATAAATTGGTATATTGGTGGTTGGATGGAAAATAAATTAATAAATGAACAAATAAATAAATAGGCTCCAGCATCACCACAAACGTACACAGGACAAGAAATAAAATAAAATAAAATACATTAAAAAAAATCATATATATATATATATATATATATATATATATATATATATGGAAAATAAATAAATAAATAAATAAATGAACGAATAAATAAATAGGCTCCAGCATCCCCACAAATGTACACAGGACAAGCAATAAAATAAAAATAAAAAAAAAATAAAAAAATAAAAAAAATAAAAAAAATAAAAAAAAAAATAAAATAAAATAAACAATATAGAAAAACTAAATTAAAAAAAAAAAACTAAATGAAACAAATAAAAAAATACATGTCATTATATAATAAAAAAATAATAATGTAATATTATTATAAATATGGCCCAAGATGCTAGGTTAGGCACCAACAGGACAAGCAGTTTGAAGAATGAAAAAATGGGTATATTGGTGGTTGGATGGAAAATAAATTAATAAATGAACAAATAAATAAATAGGCTCCAGCATCCCCACAAACGTACACAGGACAAGAAATAAAATAAAATAAAATAAAATAAATATATATTTATACAAAACAATATAGAAAAACTAAATTAAAAATAAATAAATAAATGAAACAAATAAAACAAATACAATAAATCAGCAGCAGCATTCTGTTCATCTATATTTCAGCATTCTGTTCACCAATGTGTAGGCCAGTATGGTTGTTCAGGTGAAACTGGTTTACCAAATGCATCAACATCCCAAAAACATCCAACGTTTGTGATTTATTAACAATAAGAAAGCCTAACTAACCAGAAAGGCCGATAGCTGGTCTTTAACAGTGTCCAGCTCCTGAGGACCAGCAACAGTCTGCGTGTTCCAGAACTCCAAGCGTTCCAGAGCTTCCTGTAGCCAGCGACTCAGTTCAGCAGACTCATGCTTATACCTGTGACAAAGAACAAGCACATATAACCATGAAGATTACAGAATAAAATCAATTAAACAATTAATTTCAGTCTAAAACTGAGCTCCTGACCTGGTAGAGTGCTTCAGGATGGAGTCCAGGTTGTGTAGCTCTTTGTTAATCTTGGTGGAGTTGTTGAGCCAGTGTTCGCCCAAAAGAGTGAGCTGGTTCTCCAGGCTGGAGCAGCTCACATCTGACAGAAGATGTTTCCCTTCCTCCAGCACCTGATGCAGCTTGTTTTGGTTCTCCATCAGACTCGCCTTCAGGGCCTTAGGTGAAGATCATGGAGATCAGGTGACATGTCCATTATCTATCCTAATACACTAATCATACCCATTTTACTACAGATATCTAATTTTAACATGCCTGAAGATTCATTACTTATTTTAAGTACCTGATAGAGCTCTATTCTTTCCTTCAGTCTCTCCTCGGTCTCCTCCACCAGGCCGACCCTCGGCAGACTGCCCTCCACAGCCTCAAGCAAACGGTACAGGGTCTGATAGTCCAAAACTAGACGACTCCATGTCTGATAAAGTCACAAACATACAAACACATAAGTATGTAGGAAACAGTTGCATATATAAATGCTACTAATATAAACGCTTAGCATATAAATGCTAATATAAATGGGTGATTCTTTAACTATGGTACTTTTCTTGTCCCTGGATGAAATAATAAAATCTAAAAAAAACATTTCTTCGTTTTTGTTTTTGTCAGACTTACTTCACCCTAAGGGGAACTTATAAAAAAATTATCATGGTTCAATCATTCTTTTTATTATATAATATGAGGCCTTTTATGCATGATTTTTACTGTTTTCCCCCTGTCCCTCAGCCAGACTTTGTGCCTTCAACCTCAATAATTCTAAATTAAATATTTAAAGAACGTAGATTTTAAGTACAAATTATAAAATAATGTCTATTTCAATTATAAATATTATTGCAATATTTATTCACATTTTCTTATATTTTTCATACGTAGAACCCTTGTCCCTTGGGTTCACTGTCATTTCCGCCACACTGTACAAAATAGAATCCTGGGATCATTGTTTTAGGTTTTAATACTTAGTAACCATAGCAATAGAAACTCCACAGTGAACACATGGCTGGATGAGAGGGTGACCTCTTTAGGGGGTAATATATATAATCAAGGTTATATGACTTAAAACTGAGAATATGCTTATTGACCGTCATTTCCAAACGGCTCATATTTTCACATGGACGTAAAAATAACTGGATAAAATTAATTTAATAATGTGTAATTTGTGTATATTAAATGCTAACTGTAAAACTAATATTAACAGGCAAACATAGCATGATATTTTAGAGGAAAAGAGGGGAAATGTCATTTCCGCCACGGTGTTCATTGTGGTGTTAAAGACAGGATGTGGTGGAAATGACATTGTTCGTGCTAAACAGCAAATTATTTTGGGCTATAATACTAAAACGTTAATGTAAAAACAAAAAAACCATACAATTAATTAAGTTAAGGTAGTAAGAAATATTTTCTTATTTATTCTTGCTACAATATTGTTGGTAAATAAGAGAACTTGGGCGTTTTCTTGGGCTGTCAGATAAAAATGCCAATATATATATATATATATATATATATATATATATATATATATATATATATATATATATATATTATTCATTACAAATCATCGCACCCAACTTAGGGTAGATTTCTAGACAGATTGAGAAACCAACTGATACTAAAAAAAACAGTTTGTAGAAATGTTATCACAAAGAGTACCATAGTTGAAGAATCACCTAAATGCTACTATGCATGCAGAGATGTATAAAGTACTAGAAACCCAGGCTTGAGTAAAAGTACAAGTGCTCTATCAAAAAAGTGACTTGAGTAGAAGAGTGTCGGAACAGTGATTTGAACAATAGTGTGTGTGTGCATATATATATATATATATATACACAATAAAACTCATGTTACCTCTGAGATGCACTCCAGCTCAACTCCTTTTTTGTGCGCTTGCTTGAGCACATCCTGAGCGCGAGCTAGCGTCTCCTCCAGAGTCTGACGCTCACGTGGCAAAACAAAGGCACTAATTTTCTTGTAGAATGTCTCAGTGAGGACCATGTGCCACTCCAAGCCTTGGAAAAATTCCTGGAAATTAAGCATTTAGGGACACAAGTTGAAGTAGGGTGATATACATATTTTTCAAGATGTGTTTAGGAGTTTGGTGTACCTTGTGTTTGTCTAGAAGGCTGTGCACGTCCTCTACTGAGCTGGCAATCATCTTCTGGTCAGCGGTCATCTTATCCTGGGCCGTGTCCACCAGATCAATAAGATCTTGCAGAACTCGTTCATACTGATTCTTCAGTGCCATATTCTGATTCAGCCCGCTCCGCCGAGAGCCCACCGTCATCACCAGCTCCTCATAAGCATCCTGTCCAGCACACAGAGAGACAACTTTGAGAGGACCCAGGTGTTTCAGGTCTTAACCATTCTATTTTAGGACTATATTGTCTGCTTCTCTTTTTTACAATAATACAGTGCACAAAAGTGAATGTAAGAACGAAAGTGCTTATTTTTGCCCACGCTGATGCCAGTGATTGGTCGTGTACCTGTAGCTTCAGCAGCTCATTGGTGGAAAACTGGTCCGGGTGTAGCTCCGCCCCTCTGGCTTTCAGCTCTGTTATTCTGTGCTCAAAGTCTTTCAGCGTCTCTTCTACCTCTGCAATAGTCTGTCAGAACAAAAGTGACACAGCGATGACACAAGAGTTCACAGCGATAACTGTGCTACTGTGTTGTTATTGTTAAATGGATTTTTTCATTAGGCGTTAAGGCGTTTTTTTAAATTAAAAAGTCAATGGGGTCCATCAACTGTTTGGTTACTAACATTTTTCAAAATACCTTTTGCGTTCAGTAGAAGAAATTCATGCAGGTTTGGAACAACTTGAGAGTGAGTAATTTAAGACACAATTTTCATTTTTGGGTGAGCTACGCCTTTAATTTGAGGTAATAAAATTACTTCAAACGTAAATTACTAAAACTGATCTTTTTGTAATTATTTATTTTTAATAAGCCTGTAAAAAAAAATTAAACTAAAATTGTCTGCAGCACTTTACAAAATGACCATAACTTAAACTAACATTAAAATAAAAATGGAAAAAATTAAGATTAATGAATATTATAATATATGAATAATACTAAAATGACACCAATACAACTAAAATCACTGTTAATCCAATACATTAATTAATAATAAAACAAAAATCTTACTTCAAGCTGTTTAGTTGTTGTGTGGTCAAGAACTCCTGCCATTTTCTGGATAACCTGAAACTTGCTTTCACTAATCGCTGTAAAGAGATGCTGCAACTCCGTCTGAAAAGAAACAGGAACTGAGATGATGTAGCAGCGTTGCATTCATGTACCGAACTGAATGATGCCCTTCAGGCCTGATTCCCACCTGGAAAGCCGTGAGCTCCCGCATTCTGCTCCGCATGGTGTCACAGCGGCGGTCCAGAGCCGAGTCCAGGGCTCCCAGGCGTCGCGTCAGACAGTCCAGAGTGTCCTTCATCAGGGTTTGCTCTTCCTCAGAGAGACCCACAGAGCTGGTGATCTGGCCCTGGCTGTGGCTGGTCACCCTGGTCACCTCCGTCACTTCTTTTCCCAATGTCTGCGAGGCAAGCAAAAAATATAGATATTTATAAATGTGTTTCAGTTAATTCTACAGGTCTATCTACATGTATAGTTTCACTTTTCACAGTTGGCAGTGTTGCTAAAAAAAACTTCAAAGAGAATTTTTCCCTTGGCATCAAATTCAAATAAATAAGTACTAAATTTACTAAAACTAACATGAAAATTGGAAAAGTAATAGATAACTCAAAATATTAACTTTTAAAATATAAAAATGTTTTGCACATAACTGTTTTCAACATCGATGATAATAATAATAAGTGTTTCTTGAGGAGAAAATCTGCATATTAGAATATGATTATGATAAATATATGATTTCTGAAGGGTCATGTGACACTGAAGACTGGAGTAATGATGCTGAAAATTCAGCTTTGCATCACAGGAATAAATTCCATTTTAAAATATATAATTAAATACAAAACAGTTATTTAAAATTTTAATTATATTTCACAATATTACATTTTTTTTATCAAATAAAAGAGACTTCTTATATATATATATATATATATATATATATATATATATATATATATATATTGACTAATCTGTATATAATACTATATAAAATAATATAAAACATAAATATCCTTTAATAACATAATTAATAGTTTTAATAATACAATTATAATTTAGGCTTAAATTATTGTCCAGAACTCATATATATATGAGGATATGAGGATATATAATATTATATTGTTTAGTGTAAAATGCCTTTTATATAAAAACAAAAATCCGGAGACAGAATGTGGGCGAATATGATGTCTCAGATAGGAATCGGATATTATCTAGCAAAATTTGCTGCTGAAAGTTTAGACCTCATAATTGGACAGTTGTGTCTCAGCGTTCTCCGTCAGCAGTGCAGGGCCAGAAAACAGTGTGTTCTCCACATCATCCACCCAAGAGGAAGAGGCTGTGACAGCCGAATAAAGCTGCTGCTCCATCAGAATGACCTCGCGCTCTGTGGCCTGTCGAAACAATAACACATCATACACACGACACACACATACTGTTATGATAAGCTGTCAAGTTAAGCAATAGGTTGTCCATTATAGTGATTTTACCATGGTTAAATTGATTTTTGGATAATTTTTGGTAATAAAATTTAGTATGAATACTGTTCGTTTTCTCACACAAACTGCTTGTTTCGTGTCTTGGGCCATCAATGTGTACTGACATTTACGAGTCATTAAATCATGTTTAATTTGAACTTCTCTGTGCATGCTCTTTGAGGTGGTGACCATAGACCTCCATTATATGACTGACAGACAAGAACGGTTTGACCTAAAAATATCAAAATTGAAACTACAGTGGAAACAAAGACACCTACATCTTGGATGCCCTTGGGGCAAGCTAAAACATATAAAAAATGTATTTCAAAGTGAACTATCCCTTTAAGGTGTGTAAACATTCATAACAATAACTACAGTTCTTTAGCCTAAGTGTTGTTAGCAGGCTGTTAATACAATTCAATTCACCACTCAATTGTTGTGTCGTCACAACTGCATGCATCAAAGCACCAGAACTGCGTGATATAAATGTGTCTACCTGAGGGGTTATTTCCTTTACTGTCTGACTGAATCCATTGTGCAGGGACATCAGGCTGGACTTGTCCTGGACGTGAGTCTCTCTCTTATAAACCGGGGCGGCAGTCTTCACACAGGCAGTTCTGGAGTAAAACTGATAGAAAAAAATAAAACTTTTACGAAACACTCCACCAACAGAGAGAGTTTCCGAGTATTACAACTGTGCTCCAGTTATGCAAGAATTTTTGCATTCCCTGAAGGCAGCTAGGCCGCATAAAGAATAGTGCTAAAGTTTAAAGTAAAATGATAGTTGAGAACCCAAATGCAGAAAAAAGGAACGAAAGATTGATAGTATTATGCAACATACATTGATAAAAAGATTTATGAGATGAATGCCAAGGTCATAGGTTTGATTTCCAAGAAACTAGTCACATTTATGTCTTAAATGCAATGTAAGTTGCTTTGGATAAAAGCATCTGCCAAGTGCATTAATGTAAATGTATACTCACTGTATACAAGTATACATTGTAAATGTACAGTTGTTACGGGTGGGAGAAAAAAATAGAAAATCTCGATACTCTCTCCAATGATTCAGGATTGATTCTGAATGTAGTTTTTAACCGCAAATGCGTGTGTGTGCTTTAGAAACACCCGTATTCAGCTTGCTTCCAATTCCTCACACACCACATGAACCTTACATCAAATAATCTTTCATAATCTTTCATTCTCGGACTTCATTGCACAGGATATTCACTGTGAGAAATGCGGGCTTTGCTTGATGTTATACACTTGCAGTGTGCGGTCTCGGTCGCCGTTATTTTCCTTACAAACGCTGTACGAAGGCATAATTTATGTCATTTGTAATGCAGTGGGCTTGCATTGGGTAAGTGGTTAAAAGTACTTGCATCTCAAAATGCTCTTATAATAATCAAACAACAATAAAGCTGAGGAAGAGTAAAATCACACAGATCCTCTACTGAACGCATTCTTCGTTTATTGCTTGTAATATATTTCTTTGTTCTTCTTAAATATTAAGGGTACTTCTTGTTTTACATTTTGAAGCTATATTAGTTTATGTATTTAAAGGAGCTGTATGTAAGATTGTGGCCAAAAGTGGTACTGCAATCACTTTCAAATTACTGTAGAGCGGTGTATCACCTCCCCCTCCCCCCTGACTCGAGGTTGCCAGATTGGCTGAAGGTCCAACATTTTTTTATCCGACACGTTTGTATCTGCAGCTGTGGTAACTAGAGCAGAGCTGGCAACCCGAATGCTGCAACACTACTGACTTCGTGATTGGTAGATAGGTGGAGGGTGGAGCATCACTCCAAAACACAACATGACAGTTCAGGGCTGCAACTTCACTTTAATCGCTGTTTGGGGTCATTCTGACCCCGCTGGACTTTTCCTTGAAAATTTAAAAATGTTCCCTTCATCTCAGGGACATGAAACTCGGTAACTTTTCCTAAATAATCTATCTAAACATGCACAAAAAAACTGGGCTTGATTTGGTTGTTCTAAAGGTGTGTAAAAAAAACTTTACCATTTAAGCTGTTTGGGGTCAAAATGACCCCACATTGAAAATGAATGGGAAAATGAAAAAAAATCATTTTTTCCATTTTGATTGTCAAAAAAATAAAAGTAAATCCATTATAAATCTGAAATGTTCCACATATAAACCAAGGTCTGGTCCTAGAGCACAAATAGAAAGTAGAACAAACTTTCTATCTCATACACACACACATACACACACACACAAACACACACATGCCATGACTGCAACAGAGAGCATTTTTACAGAAATTGGCAAATAAAACAAACAAAACTGGCATAAATCTAAAATATTTTTTTTTAAATTCAAGGGCTGGTCCTAGAGCATAAACACAAAGTGGAATGAGCTTTCTATCTCACACACACACACAGCCACACACACACAAACACACACATGTATGCATCCTGTTCATTACAGTTTATTAGTGCTGTTGTTTTGTATTATATTGGTTTATGTACTTGGTTTATTAAATTTATTTGTTCTAAAATGTCTTGTTCTAAAAAAAAAATAATAATAGTTGATAAATAATTTTCTAAAATGAAGTGTGTGTATACAGTCATGTCATAGTGCTGATTTGTAGTATTTATGCAAATGTATGTATAATAATTTGCATAAACAAATAATTCAAAATGTATCAGACAACAACAAACTCTAATTTTAACAAACATATTTTGTGCAATTCACAAAATATATATATATCATATATATCAAGTTGTGATGAGGATTTGAAGCATCAAGAAAAATGAAGTGAAAATGAATGAGTCTCTATTGGCCCCTATTGGAAAGATGTGGTAATTGCACTTTAATTCCTTAACTATAAGAAAAACTGTTTTTCGACTAACCACCAGATGGTAGTATTCTATCCCAAACACATAAAGCAATGTCCAAAAACTGTTTAGATTTAATTATCATCATAATTTAAGTGTTTTTTTCTTTAAAAAGACATTTTTCATGTGTCAATTTATGGCCTAGTTATGTAATTGTGCAGTAAATAGGTAGAAAACTTAAAAAATTCCAAAAAAACACAGCATAAATGATTAGTTGAGAAGTGAATTTAAAAAATGATATATAGTTTTCCATATAAAAATGTTTATTTCCTTATGCAATCACTCTTTAAAAGTCTGGGGTCATAATGACCCCAAACCCTTAAAGTGTCGTAGTTTTTAAACAGCGATTAAGGGTTAAATGACAATATCCTGGCCGGACAACTGTTGTCAGTGATTTAAGTATTTGAAATGAACATGATTTACTGTGCGTTCACACCAGACACGAATAGCGCGTCAAATTCGTGCATGATGCGTCTAGTTATACGCTTGATCACTTTGTGTTAATTCGCGTGTCAAGAGTGAAACTGACGCACGTGAAAACAAAAGTTTGAAGCGGAATTCACGGGCGTCAGAATCGAAATCCGTTGGCGGCCATTTTTTTATGTCGACTGAGCATTCATCGAGAGAGTCACCACTCTGTATTTACTCTAGAGAGCAGAACAGCGGCGCGGGGATCATCGTCGCCATATATTTCACCATTTCACCATTTCACCATTTGCTCGCCCCAGGAGCTGTGCCTGGATGACGGCCGCTGTCAGCGGTACTTCCGCTTGTCACGCGCCCAGCCAACCTTCAAAAGTTATTAAGCTGTGTCCTGTGATTATTTTCTCTCTCACGTCCAGACACGAACTTAAGCACATGTATGTCTTTACATCATAATACTATTTTATATAATCCAGATATGGAATGAATAACATTCAATACAAAATGAACATGTGTCGTATATAGAAATAAACTTTGAAGTGATAAAATATTTGCTTTGTTGTGCATAATCCCACCATGCATTTAGTCATATTACAAAATAATTTATTGAAGCATCCAGATACTTCACCATGTGAGCAAGCAGCTAGGCTCTTGATTGGTTAACGTGACGCGAATTGACGCCAAAGTTCAGATTTTTCAACTCGGGCGGCAGGCGCGAATTCGCGTCAAACGCGTGAATGCAAAAATGGCACTAACTAAATCATTCGCGCGCAAGACGCTCAATTTGCGGCATTCACGCGAATTTGACACGCGAATGAGGCGTGTTCGCGTCTTCCGCGTCGCGCTCTATGCCTCATTCGCGCCACAGGAATTTTTTTTTCGCGTGAAATGCGTCTTTGTGTTGACTTAACATTGAAATCATTCGCGCCTGACGCGCTATTCGCGTCCGGTGTGAGCGCACCATTAATTTCTAGTGACATATCAGACATATCATTCCATTTTATGATTATTTGAAATAAATTTCTTACATACAGCTCCTTTAAAATTCTTAGCATACAATTTAATTACGTTTTTTAATTTGTAATTATTTTGAAAAGTACTTATCATTACATATGCAATTAAATAAATAAAAAAGATTTTGAGATTTATTTCCAAGTTGTAAACTAATGTAAAGATTGTGAAGAATGACTGCATTGAATATATGCACTTTCAGAAATTCACTTGCCACACTTTATAGCTAATCAGCAAAAAAGCTAAAAGTTGATTAAAAATTGTTGACCAACAACATGCATGTTAATCTAAAATCGTGATGTTTAGGTCAACTGCTCTACATTTGAGCGATGTGGATACTGTAAAGAAATCAGTGTACCGGTTGTTTGCTGTCTTGTTCCAGGGTGTTCATGAGCAGCTGTAGTTTAGTGAGCATGTCTTTTTTCAGACTTTCCCATCTCTTTCTCCTCTGCTTCTTCACGGTCTGACTGTCTCCCTCCAGCTCTATATCAGGGGACGGGGTCTCTGTCGCACTGCAGAAGATTTGACGGACAAGAATTGTAAAGAGAGCGTCAGAAAAGGAAACAGTGAGAGCGAAATGCAGGTTAATGGTACCTTGTTCTGACGGGCGATGCTTGTTGGGTGAGTATTTCCTCTCCACGACTTGCAACAGATTTCAATAGCTTCTTTTGCTCTGCAAGTTGCTCTTCAAGCTCCTGAATGAACATAATATATTATCGTCCCTCATTTAGTAGACGCTTTCTTAATTAAAAGATCCTACTACAGCTTTTTACAGATTACAGATTTTGATCGCTCTTCTTCTTGTGAAATGTTATGTACCTTTTGTTTCTGGAGGGTGTCCTGGTGTTGTAGGCTACGTGTGGAGCGGGCCTGGGCCAGCCAGTCCTGCATGTTTGGACTCTGGGACAGACTGGAGTCTGATTCACTGGAGTCTGACGTTTCCTGAAGGGAATCCTGCGGGAGAGGGACAATGCAAACAAACAGCAGATTAATAGTCTTTAATACCATAAATACCTTGTTGGAACTGAATTACAAAAGAATCAAAAGATCCTACAATCATGAATCAAATAATCAGTCGTCATTCTCATATTCTGCAATATTCTTGTGAATAACAGCAGGAAAAGAGGAAGCCATGCATTAGATTGTGGTATTCAGACCCAGAACCCAGTGCTGCTGAATTATTCTGCACATAGAGTGACAAGAAAAAAACAACAACCCTATGCTGTAATATATCATTATTACACATGATGTTTGAAGGTCTTTCAACTCCTCCCAAATTAAAGTCGCCTGCAGGAAATAAAAACAAAACTTTTAGAGAATCTCACAAAAAGTGTGTATAATTTTACTCAGAAAGAAATGAAATGAAATTTATTATAAAATATCGATTTTATTTGAATAAAACCTATTATTTTATTTTAAAGGTGCATTGTGCAAGTCTCTGAGTTTTTGCAGAACTACGCCCCCTCTGGCGACAAGTGAAACTGCAACCAGATGTGCGCACGCTCACGACCACGCGCATGCTTGCACGAGCTCTTCATAACCACAGCCGCACAGGACCGTCAGCCGCACAAATCTTTTGTTACAGTAATAATGTCTTCAGAGGTAAATCTGCAAGTCATTTTAAATATATGCAAGGAAAGCATTTGAGTAAATTATACACTTATGAAAACAGGGGTAGTAGAAAACTTCGCTTTTTGTTTCCATCTATCTCCATGTTGAACTGTTTTATGTGTTTACTGTATCCACTCATGATTGCTTTAGTATGGAAACACGTTCATGAACAATATAAGTTATTACTTTGTATAGGACCCGTTTGAGCCCTAGAGCAGACCGGAGATCTCTCCATTTGTTGAAAGCCTTCCCGATGTTGATCTCGTCTTATTCCGACGCCTGGCACTAGACAAAAGTTTTACTTTCTTTGTCTTACGTGGAGTTTGTGTTGGGGTTTGGAATGAACTACAAGCCGGTCTCTTTGACTCCATCTTCTACTTTTGTCGAAAGTTGACTAAAGTTGTGTCGCTCGAGTTGTCTTTGCTGATACGGCGAATGGCGGCGAATACATAAACCTGCCAGGTAAACGTGAACGCGCATGATGTCACGCCCAGTCATAAATTCCGCCCCGATTCCCTCTTATTTATTTTACTGTACAGGATTATACAGGCAATTGCAGTGATCAGGCAATTGTTTAAGCATGTATGGGTTAGAAAAACGAGTATTTTTAAAATGAAATGTTGCGCAATGCACCTTTAATATTTGATGTCATTTTATTACAATGAAACCTTTATTTTTTTCTTATCATTTAACTACATTAGTTACTGCACTTTTACAGCATTTATTATCCATTGTTCGTGTTAATTTCCACATTTACTAATACATTGTTAAAATAAAAAGTTGCATTTCTTAACATTAGTTAGCACATTAGCACATGAACAAACAATGAACCGATGTCTATATGCTGATAAAATATTTAATAATAATAATAATTTCATTATTTTATGAACGATGCTATACAAATATGTATTACTATTATTATTATTATTATTATTATTACTGTTATGTACCATTATTTTAATGTCCATGCAATTGCAAATTTACTAATTTTTTAATTAAAGAACCTTATTGTAAAGTGTTACCAAAATTTAAATAAAACTATACAAATATATTACAATTGTTTTAACATAAGATTGAATAATAAAAATAATGCTTTTGTTTCATTCCTCCTCACTGTCAGAGATGGTGTTAATAGCTGATAAAATATTTGATAATAATAATAATTTAATTATTTTATGAACGATGCTATACAAATATGTATTACTATTATTATTATTATTATTATTATTATTATTATTATTACTGTTATGTACCATTATTTTAATGTCCATGCAATTGCAAATTTTGGTGGTCCAAAAATTTGGAACACCAAAATGTACCATTTAATACTATTTAGTATATAGATAAGGAAATCATTCAGTAGCATGACATATATAAATATATAAGTAATATTTTAGGGTTTTTGAGTACTTTTTTAGGGTTTCCAAATGAACCTCTAGAACAAACATGTCAAAGTTTCCCTTGATTCAGATGTCCAGTCTCACCTGAATGTTGATCTGCTTGTCTTGCAGCATCCTCTGCAGCTCTAGCAGGCTGCCTTTCAGCGTACGCAACTTCCTGGAGAGCTGCTCCGCGTCCTCCCTGTTCTCCGGTCGGCCCTCCAGCAGAAGAGTCTCGCTGTGTCGGGAGAGCTCGGAGAGAACCAGCACCTTCTCCTCGATTTCCAGCAGCATGTTCTGCAGGAGCAACAGAAGAGAGGCCAGCTCAAACATGGTTCTGCAGCTCTCATCCCAGAACCTTACCAACACCTACGGCGCCGTACGTTATCCGTAATCCCTCACGAGCCATGCTCACAGTAAACATGCATTCTTGAGGAACGTATAGAAGTACTTCAAATTATATCCAAAAGTCACTTGAAAATTGTCAACACAGGGTTAGATTCAAGGTGTTTCGCATTGGGACATCTGCCAGGTTGTAACCTTCCCATAAAATCAAACGAAGCCCCACCCCTTTCACCACTAATGCTGCAGTCACCCTCATGAATATGCAATGAGAGGTGGAAGTAGGCACCAATCCTCGCACAGGAATCCTCTAATATCCTCAAAGCCAACTGTAAACAGTGTTACGCTGATACATTTGCATAATCTGATTATGGCTCGTGCCACAAACGCTTAAGAATCAACCCATCTGAACGCTCAGAGGCCTTGTAATACTTCTGTGTACGGATATACGGATAACAAAGTATCCTGTTCTCTGAGAGGAATTAACAAAAACTCATTCGTTTAAAAACACAAAGCAGGCCTAAATGTCGATAGATAACAAGTCAAGTCACCTTCATTTATATAGCGCCTTTAACAATATAGATTGTTTCAAAGCAGCTTTACGGTGATAATAGACCATTTCACAAGATGTAAACAACACTGGTCCAAAAGCACTTCCTGTTTCAGTTTTTTAACACTACATAAAAGCTGGGATAAAATACAACCAACAGAACATTTCAAACTGAATCAAAAAGTTAAACAAGCATCTTTAAGATGTTTTCTTTACATGTGAAATAAAGAAAACAGTTACAAACTGAAACAGGAAGTGCTTCTGGACCAGTGTTGTTTACATCTTGTGAAATGGTCTATAGGAAATTAAAGTAACAGAGACTGTTTTTGGTTTTACAGCAGCTCTAGAATAAAGTTATTGTCCAGCTAAAGTTCATTTTCAATTGATTCACTTTCATTGCAAAGATCATTAGTTATTAACTTAGGGGCCGCTTACATGACACTGTTTTAACTGAAAAGAGAACACTTTTAATGTGTTCTAGACGTTCCTTTGCGGGACAATTGTTTGGTGGCTCGAGAATGTAAACTTTTGAATGCAACGCAGGGATGTGCAGATTGAGGGGCAGGGGATCAAGTGAAAAAAAGGAATTAAAAAAAATTTATTTAACTTTTTTTAAACAAAAAAGTATATATATTAACACAACTCATGTCATTTTACTTTATTGCTCATATAGTAAAGATAATATTAAAAAAGTTAAATAGCCATAAAGTTATGAAACCTCAAAAACGTTTTCTTTTTTTGCCATGGAACAACCTACAGTTCAATGAGACCAAAGATAGACTTATACAAGACGAATTATTATACGTCAAGGTTTATCCACTAGACTCCTGGCGGCAAACGTCAGAAACACTAGCCGAGGATAAGCTGTTCCAGTCGGGGTTGATCTCGCTGAGTGTCCGCTGAAGGCTTGGATGTCAGAACTCCGAAAACGTCAGATGCATTTTTCAAATAGGCGCTATCTTTATAAATAAACTACAGATTTGAGATTTAAACAACCACATTCTCGCCTGAAACACTCTTAAAATTACATTTCATAACTCAATAACAGTAGTATTTTGATATTTCGCGGATTTTCTCCGCTCCCATTGACGCTTGCTGGTTGGTGCGAGGTGCATTCTGGGTTACCTGGCTAACTCAAGTCCACACAAGTCACCTCTCGATGCATCCTCGGTAAACGGGGCGGATCAAGAACACATCCGGGGATTTGAAGTGGACTTGGCTAGATGCGAACTTTGAATTGGAACAGTACTTGGGCAGCGACTGATGACGTTTCACAAGTCCACAAGAACACAAGTACAGACAAGTACGCATATTGAGAAACGGCTATGGACTTCACATTTGAGGGAGAACTGTATCATCATCAAATAAAACCTTCAAAATCCACATTTCGCGTTTGTTTCTGTTTGCATCTGTAGATTTCTTCTAAATTCACCAATTTAGATTTCTAAACTTCAGGGGACAGACTCTTGATGTAGCTCATAGAAATGTCCGGATTTTCCATACAAGGCCATAAATTACATTTAGCCATGTCTTAAATTGATATGCTCATTCATTCATTATCACTAAACAATTTTTCGCGATAAAACGATATCAAGTTTGAGTCAAAATCGTCAATACTCGATATCAATATAGAGTTCGATAAACGTTCGATAATGTTTATGTGGCAAAAGCACAACGAAACTCATTTGATGCGCGCGCCTCACGGACTGTTTATCCACTCGGATCAAAGTCCAAATGGCAGCGCGAGCTTGAGGTGACGTGTTTACTCTGATCGGCGCTTCAGAACTCCTGACCTGATATTTAGATACACTATGCATTAAATATATTTGTTTGACAAGAAAACTGTGCGCAAATAGTAATATGTATTTTCTTAAAAAATAAAATAAAAAAGCACCCCAGAAAAAAAGGCACTTTCCACAAAAGGGATGGTGGCCTTCACAGGAGAACACAAGATAATACATTTTCTTTTTTAGTAAATCATAAATAATTTATGTATTTTAGTAATCGGCAGTAGAGGGCGCTCTAACCTGACAGTCTCTGAGTTGCTCTTCCATGTCTTCCGAGTCCTGAGAGCAGGAAGTGATGTTACCCCGAGTGCTCCACAGCCATTGGTCCAGCTGGTCTGCCTGGTTCATGTAGCTCTGTAAAGCCTGCGCCTGCTGCTGCTTTTCCACTCGTTCACTCTGTCGCTCCTATAAACATCACCATAAACATCTATGAATATATACTGGGCATTTGTCAGGACTCTCGGCTGACCAGCCGGGTCTGTCTTTCTTTTGTGTTTTGTGCTTTATGTTTGTTATGTTCGCCATGTGCTCCTTTGTTTGTCATGTCTTTACCCCTCCTCCTCGTTTTCTTTGCATTAGCCTACGCCTCACCTGTTGCCATCACAGGAATTATTTACATTTCAAAATATGAAAATAGAAAAAAAGATTATCAAAATCGTAATCGTAATCAAAATGTTATATATATATATATATATATATATATATATATATATATATATATATATATATATTTATATTTATTAGGGCTGTCAAAACGATTAATCGTGATTAATCGCATCCAAAATAAAAGTTTGTGTTTACATAATATATGTGGGTGCACTGTGTATAATTATTTTAGATATATAAATACACACACATGCTTGTATATATTTAAGAAATATTTTCATGTATACTATATATAGATTTATATATAATTTATATTATATATAAATATAAATATTTTATATATAAATAATATTTTTTTTCTTAAATATACATGCATGTGTGTGTATTTATATATATATACAAAAAAATTATACACAGTGCACCCACATATATTATGTAAACACAAACTTTTATTTTGGATGCGATTAATCGTGATTCATTTGTTTGACAGCCCTAATATATATATAAAAATTTTATATATAAATAATTTTTTTTTCTTAAATATACATGCATGTGTGTTTTTTTATATATATACAAAATAATTATACACAGTGCACCGACATATATTATGTAAACACAAACTTTTATTTTGGATGCGATTAATCGTGATTAATCGTTTGACAGCCCTAATATATATATATATATATATATATATATATATAACATATAACACATAACATATTTAAATACCTCAAGAAGTTGTCGTTTTCCTGAAGCCTTCATATGTATGGTGGCCATCCTCTCCGCCAGCACAGTGAGTGTGGACTGCATGGCCAATTGATCCGAAGAGTCCGATTCCACAACATCAGACATCAGCTCTTCAGTCAAGCTGGACTGAAGCCCATCTATATCATCCTGCAGTCTGACGATTTCCTCCATCTGATTCTGGAGGAATATGGCAGTATGATGATTTTGTTTTTGTCCTGCATCCATTTTCATATAAAGCTCCAATAGTCTACAGCTGGAGCAAAGGCAAAGGAAAAAATCCTTCAAAACTTCAACTCTACAATTGGCTCACCTGATATAGGAGCATTTGTCTGTCAGGACTGAGATCATGCATAGGGGGCTCCAGCAATCTGGTCTCAATGGACTCCATTTTAGTAGAGATGGACTGTAAAGATCCCTGATAGCGCTGTTGCTTCTCCAGAGCCTCGTAGAGCGTCTTCTGCTTTTCACTTATCTGCAAAACATGAAGGATAATCACATCTCAAAGACCAGATTTGAAATACTGATGCATTTGACTGTTGAACACTAAAGACCAACGTACCACATTTTTCAGGGTCTCCCACGAGCGCTGAAGATCATCTAAACTGGCCACAGACTCCAGTGTGGGATTGTACAGCTCCTGGAGGGGAGCTCTGGTGAGAGTGGCTCTTCCCATGGACATCTACATTTAGGACAGTCCAAGTAAAAATCTGATTAATATGTTACAAAAGTCACTGCACTGCTGTCTGTCACTGATTAAAGGGATACTCCACTTTTTTGGGAAATAGGCTCATTTTACCACTCCCCCAGAGTTAAACAGTTGAATTTCACCATTTTCGAATCAATTCAGGCGATTTTTTGATATTTAAAAGAATATCGGTAACCAGGCAGTTTCTGGTCTCATTGACTTCCATAGTATATATTTTTCTTACTATGGAAGTCAATGAGACCAGAAACTGTCTGGTTACTGATATTCTTCTAAATATCAGAAAATCGGCTGAATAGATTCGAAAACGGTAAAACTCAACTGTTTAACTCTGGGGGAGTGGTAAAATAAGCCTATTTCCAAAAAAAGTGGAGTATCCCTTTAAGGTGAAACAGATAATTTCAAAAAGGCAGCAAAGGAAAAGTCTGCGAGAAATAAGATCAACCATCAAACGCTTTGGCATTACTGCTAATACCTTGCTAATGGCTGCGTCAGTGTTAGTGACAGGAGAGGGAGATCGACAGAAAGCAGGAGAGCAGATCTCACTGCTGGTGCCCTCCTCCCCAGACTCCTCTGTCACAGGAGACAGGAGAGACTGACAGCGACCAGCCGACATCTGACAGCGTCACAATCAGAGAGAGTCAGGGAGCAGAAGATATTAGTCAGGCAGTTCACAGAGCTGTAACGTTCAGTCATTATGACATGCAAAGATCGCTGAGAGATGAGGAAATAAAGACTAGTGTTCAGTCGAGAAGGTCTGTTTTTGATGTCTTATTTTGCTTTTTTCTCAGTACTTAAGTGGTTTTCATGCAAAAATATCTCAAATAAGTTTAATTTACATTTAATAAATATATTTTTAAAAGCTAAACAGTGTAAAATAATGCATGCTTTGTTTTCAAGGAATATATTCACAGTATAAAAAATATAAAATATAAAAATAAAAAATATATTCATATTTTTTTCCTTCTTGTTTTAGGTCTAAATCTGGTTAGAAATGCAAGAAAGCAAGAAATGCTAAAAGGGTAAGACATTTATGTTATATATATATATATATATATATATATATATATATTAGGGCTGTTAAAACGATTAATCGCGATTAATCACATCCAAAATAAAAGTTTGTGTTTACATAATATATGTGGGTGCACTGTGTATAATTAATTTGCATATATATATATAAAAACACACATGCACGCATATTTAAGAAAAAAACATCATTTATTTATAAATATTTATATTTATATATAATATAAATTATATATCAATCCATATACAGAATATACATGAAAATATTTCCTAAATATATACAAGCATGTGTGTGTATTTATATATCTAAAATAATTATACACAGTGCACCCACATATATTATGTTAACACAAACTTTTATTTTGGATGCGATTAATCGCGATTAATCGTTTTGACAGCCCTAATATATATATATATATATATATATATATATATATATATATATATATATATTAGTTGTTTATACCATTAAAAATGACTAAATATTTTAAAATTAAAATATAAAATAGAAACTAAAGATATTAAAGATTAATTTCTTCTTAAAAGTCTTAATATCTTATGTTATTTGTTTCTCAAGTAAATTGACCTTGTTTTAAGGATGATTCTATATTTTTAATACAAGACAAATATTCTGATTAAATGATTAAATATGATTAAAATGGCTTTTGTAGTGCACACAATTATTTAGAGTACAAGAACAAATAGCAATCACTTTTTGAGACATTTATTACTCAAGTTAGTTCGCTTATCCCACAATTACACTGGCACGCCCACGTTCAGACTAACGTACCGATAATTGTGATTGGGTCTTTCTTTTAATAGCATCACCGTCCAGTTCCTCCAGACTCTCGGTTAAACCCTCTGCATCACTCACTGTCAGAAGAGTGGTGGCGTGTTTAGCTTTCACCGTCAGCATCTTACACTTGGAGTTCAGAGATGCAATCTGCTCCTGGTAGCCCTTAATTTTATGGGCCAGTTCCTGTTTAGATAAAAATTAACACAGAAGAGATTACAAAAGATGTTTTTGAGCTGCCCTTTACGTTAATGCAAGAACCCGGAAGGATCAGTATGGCTAACCACAAACAGAAGTCAACAAAAATGAGATTTGAGGACAGTAGCTATATTTCCATCCAAAGTCGCAAATTTAACTTGTATGCAAAACTTTAATATTAGGGCTGTGAAACGATTAATCGCGATTAATCGCATTCAAAATAAAACTTTGTGTTTACATAATATAACTACTAAACTAAAACTACTACTGACTAAAACTATTAAAAGTTTTTTTTTGGCAATTTAAATAAAGCTAAAATAAAATATAAATATTACATGAAAAACCTAAACTTAAATAAAAATTAGAAAGGTTGCCCTGACTGAAATAAACAGAAATCAGAAGAACTAAAATGACCAAAACTAAAACTGAAATAAATATTTTTTAAAAGTCAAAAACATAAATGATTAATGAAACTTAAAAAAAAATAATCTAATTCAAAATATGAATGAACACTATGACAGTAATATTAGTAAATACTATAATAGTATAAATACTACTAAAATATCACTGCACCTCATGATGATTAATTTGTGCCTGCAACTCTTGGATGTTGCTGGTGTTCACGGGTTGGTCCTGAATGACCCGGTGAGCATCCTCAATCATGGCCTGCAGGTTTCTGACTTCCTGTTCATACTGTTCATACTGCACCACTGCCTCCTAAAACAGATACAGTATCAAACAAATATATTTTTATATCATGATGAGTCCTAATGGAATTCTATTGCTCTTAAATTGGGTTAATTGCTACACCCTAACCTTAACTAACCTCTTTCAGACACCTTTGAAATATTTAAATGCAAATAAATACACTATTTAGTTCCTTTACAAAGCTGTTACATCATGTAGACTCAAAGATTTTAGCCTGGTGTTTGTGGGGACATTTAATATAGCAAAACCTGACCCATTCTACAAAAGAACCCATCCCAAATGTATAATCCTCACAGATCACAAAACAAAGACAACATTTGTGCCTAATAAGCTATAAGCACTCAGGATTCAGGATAATTTATGGTGTGTTCCATATGTACTCGGAAGTCAGAAATTTCGAGTTCCCAGTAGGAACTTTTAACTGGGAAACTCAGAGGAACAGCAACAACCCTGACTTCAAAATCCAAAATGGCTGCTCAGGGCATCAACAGTAGTGAAACAGTAGTAATATATTCTTTATTAGCACTTCAGTTTGTGTCTCAAACTTGTGGTGCACACAGTATCATCCAACATCTATCTGGACATGATTCTCCAGCATTATCTGTCCAAAATACTGTTTGTTTCCTGAAAGAGCAAGCACAACGAATGCTTACCTACAGTAGATGCGTTTTCTGACTTACCTGCAGGATGTTGCACTGCTGGATGGCGGTGTGCTGCAGCTGACTGGCCTCGTGTTGCAGATTCAGAGCAGTGCGACAGATGGACAAACTGGTCACCACCTCCTCAGGGACTCTTAGAGCGCTATGACACTCCTGCACGTCCTCTACCTGCTGCTTGAAGCTCTCCATGTCTGCCAGCAAACGCTGAAAAAAACAGGAAAAAAACAAACATTTTAAGAACAAAAATTGCTCCCCTTCTTTCCACACTAAAATAATGGATAACACTTTAGAATACGGTTCCTTCGTTAATGAATAACTACACAAGAACTAATGAGTAACACAATATTAACAATCTAGTAACTATTATTAACTAACAAGAAACTCTGATTAACGAACTAGTAAGTAATAGCGCACAGACGAAAGTGGTAGTTCACTATTAACTAATCAATAACTACTATTTTTTAATACTTCCCAGAGAACTACTGAAAAAGTTTATTAACAATCTATTAACTACTATTAACTAAAAGAAACTCTAATTAACGAATTAGTAAATAATAGCTCACAGATGACAGTGTTACTAGATACTTCTGTGGGAATTACTAATTATTTGAAATAGTATTATAAAGTGAAGATCATTGGAACTAACTAGTAATGACTCAAGTGTTACTAAAGACATTTTCTAAAAGTATACTAAAGTTCACCAAAAATCTCAAACGTTTGCAAAAATCATGACTAGATCATGTAGTGACACTTGAGTCATTACTAGTTAGTTCCAATGATCTTCACTTTATAATACGGATCCAAATAATTAGTAAGTAATAGCTCACAGATCAAAGTGTTACTAGATACTTCTGTGGGAATTACTAATAATTTGGATTCATATTATAAAGTGAAGATCATTGGAACTAACTAGTAATTACTCAAGTGTTACTACATAATCTAGTCATGATTTGTGCAAACGTTTGAGATTTTTGGTGAACTTTAGTATACTTTTAGAAAATGCCTTTAGTAACACTTGAGTCATTACTAGTTAGTTCCAATGATCTTCACTTTATAATATGAATCCAAATAATTAGCAATTCCCACAGAAGTATCTAGTAACACTTTCATCTGAGAGCTATTACTTACTAATTTGTTAATAAGAGTTTCTTTTAGTTAATGGTAGTTACTGGATTGTTAATTCACTTTTTCAGTAGTTCTCTGAGAAGTATTAAAAAAATAGTAGTTATTGATTACTTAATAGTGAACTACCACTTTCGTCTGTGTGCTATTACTAACTAGTTTGTTAATCAGAGTTTCTTGTTAGTTAATAATAGTTACTAGATTGTTAATATTGCTTTACTCATTAGTTCTTGTGTAGCTATTCATTAACGAAGGAACCGTATTCTAAAGTGTTACCAAATAATGTATTTATGTAACAAAAACCAGGTTCACAGAAAGCACTCATAGATTAAGCAGAATAACTATTCTCTTACCAGATCTTCAACGATGTACATTACAGCTAGACTACTAACCCAGACAGAAACATAGTGTCGGGCGTGATCCGATACATGTGGATTCCATGAGTACCAGATGTGGGCCAGATCTGGGCCGACACTATGTTGATGTCTGGGAAGCTACAGCTACTGCTTAAATTCTATTTTATTACCCATATCAAGAACAGAGATCACTGCCAATGCAGTCAAGTAGACTGTGCATGGTATAATAGGGCTCAAATAAATGCTATATTCCTGATCAAAGCAGATAAATGTACCTGTCTTTGAGTCAGTTGTTCTTTTAGACTAAGTCGGGCCAGTTCAGGAGACGTGAGAGTGGCTTGAACCTGCTCCAGAGACACATGCAGGGCCTTCACTTCATTCTCAAACCTCTCCATATCCTAAAAGAAATTACAAAAGTGAGTCATGCTGAGCTACTGTAGTTAACAGAATATAATAAATAGATTTAAACGCGAGGAAGGAGGAAATTGTTTTATTCCTGGTTCAGATTACACAATTTTTTTTTTTTTGTCTGTTACGATAGTCACTGTGTCAGATTACGCGATTTTGGCTCCTAAAATCTTGTCGTGTCATGATCGAGAAGGCGAAACTCGTAGTGAGTGACTTCCTGGATTGCTGGGCATTGCCTTTTCAGCGTGAGAAATACACAGTGTGGCGTGTGAGTGTGTGAACTGGTTGAATTGCGTGTGTTTCACGGCCATTGTGTGAGACTTGATGAGCTGTCAATCCATCAAAGAGAATTTGAGGTAAAATATTGTTTTCTTATATATTTTAACTTCTAGTTTTAATGTTAGCACCATTGTCTCTCTTTCGTTTTGTCTTTTTTGAAAGTTGTGTACGGAAAAGCTTGTGCTCCTATTAGTCAAACTCATACATGTGACGGAACCGTCGTGGACGACCGTTAAAAAAATTAAACTAGTCTTGCTAGTCTTTTTGTCGTGATGTCGTGAAGCATCGCATACGCGACGTAGGTTGTCGCCCACTATGACAGACTATACGAGATGATACGATCGAATCTTGCGTCCAGACGCCCTTTGTCGTTTACGAATCCCCACGAAACCCTACGTCAAACGGATCGTGCCAAATCAGGCTAAAATCGTGTAATCTGAACCAGGCATTAGGTGCTCAAACCTTCGCTGCGTCCTGTAGACTCTGCAGTCGCGATCTGATGCTCTGCTCCAGCTCCTCGGTGTGACGGCTCAGCTCTGACACCTGCTGGCCCATGGCCTCCACCTGCAGCGTCTCAGACAGTATCTCCACCTTCTCCTGCATGGCCTCCATGTCACCATGGAGCTCACGCGACTCACGCAGAACAGACTGCAGGGTCAAAAACACAGATTTTGTTGTTGTTGTTTTTTTACTGTAGACAACAGGTAATTGCACCCAAATGTACTTAAATGTTATATACACATTTGATTTGTGTGTGTTGTAGTCCACCTGATACATCCTGATCTGTTCTTGCAGGTGCGAGGAGGAGTTCCAGATGATGTTGGCCTTCACCAGGCTCCTGGCTCTGTCTGTCCACTTCACTATGAACTCAAACATCTCGTTGTACTCATCTAAATGTGCATCCGCCTTATGAGGAAAAACGCATCATATCACATACAATGTTTGAAAGACTATACAAAAGAAATAAATGAGCATGTAGGAAATTGGTTCATTTTCAGTGTGATTCTCTCTTATTAGATGAATGTTCATTTTGTCTTTTGGTAAAACATTATGGGCCCTATCTTGCACTTGGCGCAAATGACTTTGTCCACTGACGCATTTATCATGCCTATTTTGCACCCACGCAAAGCGGACTTTTCCCTCCAAAGACTCACGTCGGTAAACTAGGAAATGAACTTGCGCTACCCGGGCGGATCGCCACAAAAAGGAGGCATGTTTTGGTGCAAACAATCCCTGGTGCTATTTTGCAGTTCCAGAAAACAATTGCGCCAATGACCAGAAAAAACCTGGTCTATAGTCAGTGGCGTGTTACGCGTGCATGCATGCTTGGCCATTATACAGAGTTTGAACAACGCACATACGCTGTAGATGATTCTCTCATCTACACAGATGCATTTTACTTTTTGCAAATGATACATTATTATAAAGAAAACTATTTAAACACGAGGGAAATCATTGTTGTGTCCATGACAATGAGAAAAATAGGCATAAAACTTACACATTTACCCTAATTATTATGTGCATGTTTAACCAAAGCTAATTTGGGTGGGTTTGTCCCATCCCCAATGCCACTTCTCTTTCTTTTACGGCCCTGACGAGAACATCGATCGATCATCGATTGTGAAGCGCACCTGGTAAATGCGCCGTTATAGTATTGCGGAATGGAACAAGCGCACCTCGTTCATCACGCTCTTAAAGGGATACTCAAGACAGTTTCTGGTCTGATTGTCTTCCATAGTAGAAAAAAAAATATACTATGGATGTCGATGAGACCAGAAACTGTCTGGTTACTGAAATTCTACTAAATATCAGAAAATCGGCTGAATGGATTCGAAAACGGTAAAACTCAACAGTTTAACTCTGGGGGAGTTGTTAAAGGAGCCTATTTCCAAAAAAAGTGGAGTATCCCTTTAAAGGGAATGGGATATGACGCTCTTATTGGTTTGTTTCCCATTACGCCCAAACCACACCTATGAATAATGAAGCTACTTCAGACCAACCCCTTTTAAACTTGCGTCGGGCGCAAGAGTCATTCCCGCCGGTAAAATAGCAACAGCGCCCAAGACCCGCCTATAAATTTACTTGTGCTTTGTGCTTGATACTTAAAATAGGGCCCCATGGATCTTACCTTCTTCAACCATATAGTCTTATATTCAGCCAGTCGAAGAGTGTGATGATGGATCTCTCGTAATTTGGCAATTGCATCAGCTAGCTGTCTGGCTATCAGAGGGTTACGGCGACCAAAGTCCTGCACTGCGGCTTCTAGCTCAGCGAGATTTCTTCCGCAGCCGTCAAGTTCATCACAGAGACGCTAGTAATACAGCAAGGAGTTCAAGTAGCCATTTAAGGCAGTGAACATTTGTTTATAGAAAACACATTATTAGGATGCAACACTTACTCTGGCCTCATCTTTGGCCTGGTCAATGTCAGTGGCCTTTTCCTTCAGAGTGCTAGAGACGGCCTTCAACTTTTCAGACACATCATGAATTCTGGAGTTGAACTCTTCTTTGATTACTCTGGTCTTCTGAATGTCTCTCTCCTTGGCTTGAACCTAAAGGTATGGATTAATTCATTTATATCTTATGTTAAAAGGGATACTCCACTTTTTTTGGAAATAGGCTCATTTTACCACTCCCCCAGAGTTAAACCGTTGAGTTTTACCGTTTAGAATCAATTCAGACGATTTTCTGATATTTAGAAGAATATCAGTGACCAGACAGTTTCTGGTCTCATTGACTTCCATAGTAGGAAAAAAATATACTCTGGAAGTCAATGAGAGCAAAAACTGCCTGGTTACTGATATTCTTCTAAATATCAAAAAATCGACTGAATGGATTCGAAAATGGTAAAACTCAACTGTTTAACTCTGGGGGAGTTCTAATATGAGCCTATTTCCAAAAAAAGTGGAGTATCCCTTTAAGAACGGTAATCCAATTCAAAACATTGGTCTCCTATGATTTAGTAAGCAAATGCCAATTAATACACTATGAAAACAATAAAAAAGGGTAATTATGTACCTGGTCCTCAATGGATCCCAGAGCCAGGGACACTTCAGCCAGCTGCATTGAGATCTCGGATGGTAAAATAGTGTACAGGTCCAAGTATTTACTTTGCTGCTGCTCTGCAAGCTTGTCCACGTTCTGACGATGAGTGATCAGCTCTCCATGCATCACCTGCACAAATTTAAAATACAATTAAGACGAGGATGACTCACTACATTTGCTCAAATGTGTAGTATCATTACTGCATTGGGTGATGAATCCCATAATGCGATAAGCTCAACTTCACTTAATTATGCAAAACTGTTTCAACAGTGTAGCATACTGAAGTTAAAAAACAAATATTGTTGGATACTAAAGACTTTCATTTTTTGTTCACCTCCAATTCTTGAGTGAGAATATCCAGATCAGATGTGGGGTTAAGCAGGAGCTCCCTGGAGTCCTGGATCCAGCTCTTGACCAGACTCAGTCCTCTCTCCACACCTTCCCTATCCGATAATTCCTGGTGGACCCGAGTCTTTGCTGTCCTGGCCTTCTGCAGTAAACTACAAGAGACACATATTGTATAAATTAGCATTCAGTCAATATTGCTGGTACAGGCTAATTATCATCAGCTTTGTTCCGTTCAAGCCATTAATTAACAAAACTACACTGACATTAAACTGGTTAGCAATCAATCACTTTTTACCATTTGCACAAGCTACAAATACATTGGTTACTGTAGACAGTTGAATTAATAGTTTAACTATAATTGTACAAAAGATATGTCATCATATTAGCAGTGATGCTTGAAAATCAGACAAAAACAGTGTACTCTTTTCTTTTGACAGGTTTTAAAAGTACTAAACAGATTACATAATATTTTGGTGCTGGATTCCATATTGGTTTGGTGAAAGATTACACACCTCTCGAGCTTATCTTGCACGGCTTTGATCTCAATGAGACTTGGCAATTGCTCATGATCAGCCGTTGGCACAGACACCTCCACATCATGTAGCAGGCTGAGAGCATACTGTCGTAGGAGAGTTAGAGAAGACTGCTCCCTCTCTAAATCCTGAGCAACCAGCTCGTATTGGTCCAGATGTGACTGCAATGTGGCTTTGGAGGCTTTTTCAACGGTGCAATCAGGAATACGGCTCTTTAGCTCTTCTGTTATGGCTCTAACCTTCATCATCTGAAAAACATGGTTGTCTTGTTTAAAAAACTATTACATTCTTTGGGACATTAACCTTTGTGACATTTGATATATGTTCAATATACCATTTCAAACCATTTAATTTGTGATTTCAATTTCATTATAACATTTCTTTAATTTGTGTAGGGACAGAGCATCAAAACTTTAAAGGGATACTCCACTTTTTTTTGGAAATAGGCTCATTTTACCACTCCCCCAGAGTTAATCAGTTGGGTTTTACAGTTTTCAAATGTATTCAGCCGATTTTTTGATATTTAGAAGAATATCAGTAACCAGACAGTTTCTGGTCCCATTGACTTCCATAGTAGGAAAAATATATACTCTGGAAGTCAATGAGACCAGAAACTGTATTATTACTAATATTCTTCTAAATATCAGAAAATCGGCTGAATGGATTTGAAAACGGTAAAAATAAACTGTTTAACTCTGGAGGAGTGGTAAATTGTAGCCTCGTGAGACCATCCTGATCTCGCGAGCTTTCAAGGTTTCACTCGCAGATCAGTCTGGATACTTTCCGTTAAGGAAAATTTGGGAGCAGTTCACAAAACGAACGTCCAATCAGCGTTGGCTTTGAGGCGGGTTGAGGTGTGACGCGACGAGAAGCGCGACAGTTCAGTCTAAACAACATGGCGGCTTCAGCGGATGAAACTAGCATCAGCGTGGCTATCGAGCAAGTTTTATCGGAATTACAGAGTATTTCTTCACTGAAAGAAGAGCAAAACACTGCTCTGGAGGCTTTTCTCAGAGGAAAAGATGTTTTTGCTCTTCTCCCGACTGGTTTCGGCAAGAGTTACGGTACGTCATATGCTTCGTTGATCTGATTGGTTGATTTGGCCCGTCTATCACCAACATAGGCCAATCAGCTAACCAGTATTTTCGCCCCTTCCCAAAACTACGTCAACGGAAGGTTTCCAGATGGATATGGGGAGCAAATCCATCTGGCGGAGTCAGGTTAGGTAAATTGAGCCTATTTCCAAAAAAAGTGGAATGTCCCTTTAAATGGGAGTCCAACAACATGGCCACAAGTGAAACTGCACCTTTTCCCTGAAAGTTCTCCATTCATGAGCCGTATCCTCCAGCACCCTCTCTTGGCCTCGTGCTACACTGCGTAACCTGGTCCAGCGCTGCCATACTGTGGTCATGGATCGACTTATGGTGGCTTTACTGGCGTCACTTCCAATCAGCTCTAACTGGGACGCTTGCTCTTCCAGACCAGTCAACTTTTCTTGGAAACTGTTCACCATGGATACTAACGACTGCCAAAGATGAAGAAATTCTGAATTGGTTAATCATCAAGTAGACAGTTGAATAAGTTTACTTTCTCAAGAAAGAGAGTCAACATGGCATGCTTAACTTACCTTATGACTCCTGAGTTTCTCTTCAGCTTCCTGGGCCGTTGCAGCCTTGGCTGTGGAAAACTCTGTGAGCTTCTTCTCTGCCTCATTCATCAGCTCAATGGCTGTCTGTCTGGCCTCCTGATATGAATTCCACTGGGCAACACAGCTGAAAAGGTCACATTATTACAACAATAAGTAGTCTTAATTGGCATCAAACTTGGGTCAATTTACAATAACAAACCCTTAATATATCCAAGACCACAAATGTTCTGGAAAACTGCTGTGTTCCAAAATGTACCTGTTTAAAATGTCTTGGTGGCACTGCAGCTGGTCTCTGACCTCCACACCTCTCTGCTGTGCAGACTCCACACTAAGTCGAAGCTGTTCTTTGGATGTAGGGTTGACCAGGTTTTCAAGTTGAGGTGGCAACGATTCCAGCTCCTCAAGAACACCCAGGAACTCCTGTTCAGTGGCCATGATATCTTCTTGTTGCCTCAAACACTCCTCGTAGTTCTCCACGTCCACCCCGAGACTGGCCTGTTGCAAGAAGCCCACCGCGTCCTCCAGCCACTCACATGCTGTTTGCATTCTGGAGTGATACTTCTGACACAAGCCAAGAGCTTGCTCTAATGTAATCTATAAGACAAACGTTTGGATTCATTGGTTAATAGAGAGCTACACTATTAAAAATCAAGGTTTCAAAAGGTTTTATATGCATTGAAGGACCATTCCCCCAAGAATCATTCATGGAACAGTTCTTAAAAGAAAGTGTCTTCACTTTTTCCTCTATAAAGAACCTTTTGAACAATAGAAAGGTTCCATGGACACTTAAAGAAGCATTATTTTGAAGAAGAGTAGGGTAACCATTGGTTGACTAGTCACTAAGGAACTCTTGCTGGCTTAGCCTTATTGGCACACCAGAACCCCATGTTGTGGCACAGTATCTAAAACACAACATAACGCTGAAGATGTATTGATCTTGTGCTTTAACTAATAGTCTTGGTTAAATTGATGGTCTCAATAGAACTTGCCTGTTTAGAGCTCAGGGCACGTTGAACATCAGCCTCCAGCTTGGCCATCTCTTGTAGACTCGAGTCCACGTGAGCGGGAACGAGCTCATTGGCACTAGTGTACTTCTGCTTCTCTCTGGTGCTAAGAGCTGCCACTATCCTCAGCCTTGACTGCACTTCCTCTTGCATTATCTGTTGCTTCCGGATTTCCTCCTGGACTTTCTCAATCTTGACGTCTACCACCACCTCAGAGCCAAGTTCATCTTTGATTTGCTGGAGCCAAGTTAAGGTCCGATTGACTTCGGTCTCAAAGTCTTTACTCTGCACAAACCTGTTCTCACACTCCACAATTAGTTCTCCAACAGCTGACTGTAATGACTGAAGCTCTTCCTGCCAAGAGGTCACCCGCTGCTTTGAAGCCTCGTGTGCAGCGGTATCCATGTGGGACACCAGGTTATCCATCTGCTCCATGAGCCGAGTGAGGTGAGAGCTGGCACCTTGAAGACTGGCGGCCAGGGAATGATAGTTTTTCAATCTCTCCTCAGCTGACTGTGTCTCCGCATTAACTTTCACCAGTTGCTCTTTGGTGGCCTTTAGCTCGGAATCAACCTGCATAGCCATGGCTTGGTGGTCCTCGAAAGATTCCAGAGTCTCCTCTAGATGTTCTACCCTCTGCTCGATCAATCTTTTGAGTCCGTTGTAAAGGCTAACAAGTTGAGTCATTTCTTCAGGTCTCCAAGGTTGACCAGTGCTTCGAAATCCCTCTTTCTTCTGGTTAAGCTCACTGACGGCTTGTCCGAGATTGGTTAACTCCTCTTGGAGGGCTTTATAATCTGCCAGAAGACTGACAACTTCCTCAGTCTTAAGGCTGACAGACTGTGTCCCCAAATTGTAGAACTGTTCCTCGAGTTCTTTAAGTGCTTTGTGGGTGATATCAATAAAGGAGGCATATTCCTGTCGGGCAAGAATGGCTTGCTGTATTTTCTCTTGTTTCTCTTTGGCTAGTCCTAAAATATTATTGTACTGTTGAGGAAGAGCAATCAATTTCTCATCTAAGTAGCAATGGTCGACTTCATTCAGAGTGGGAAGTATTTCTTGACCCGTTCTTTGCACAGTTAGCAGAAGGTTCTCATATTCCATGGCTTGATCCAATATTTGTTGGTACTTTGTAAGTTGCGAGCTTAATTCTGCATCTCCATTCATGAGGTTGATCTCTGGGAAGGTCACAATATCAGCTTGCTTCAACCACTGGCATATCTTCTCGAGATCTACCTTGAAATATTTTCTAGTCACCAAGACCTTTTCCAGCTCCTGAAGCCTCTGGCTACACTTCTGTAGAGCAACCTCGAAAGTATTCTGCAGCTCTTGGAGCTTGTTTAACATCTCGGATTTCTCTTCTTCAGAGGCATCTTTCATCAAATCCCTACCTTGGGACCATAGGGAGGTCAGCTCACTCTGGTAGGCCCTCAAGCTAGTCTGGATGTTCCTGCTTGTCCTCACCTGCTTAGATAGGTCATCGGGAAGTAAGGCTATATAATCCTCTGCTTGTGCTTTCTTCTCGTTCTGTTGGACCCAGGTGATGGCTTGATTCACAGCCAACAGGAACTGGGTTCTCTCAGTGAAGGCTTTGCTTAGGTGTTTCCTACGTTGAGCCACTTTGACGCTCAAGGACTCCACTTCTGCTTGAGTTTCAGAGATGAGCTGCTGCAGTCTTTGCCTTTCGTTTAGCCCAAGATGTGCTAAAACCCTATCTGCGTCGCTCATAGCCTGTGCCAGCAGAAGCTGCTTAACTTCCAGTTCACTACATATGGTGAGATGGTCAAATAGGAAACTCTGTGCTAGCTCAGGTGGAGGACTCATCTTCATGGCTTCAGACAGGGCAGGCTGCTGCTCCTCTGCCCATTCGCGAGCTTCCCTCAAACGGGCCTCAACTTGACCCATGTCTTCAAGGGTCACAACGGAGTCTTGGATCTTCCTCTCAATGAGGCTCTCTAGATGGGCCCATCGTTGCTCAAAGTGGCTGATCTGCTCCTTCACCAGCTCTTTGTCATCCAGGTTTAAGTGGTACATTACTTTTTGCTTCTGTTCTTTGAGGTCATCAAGTGTGTTTATCTTTTCTTTAAGAACAACAGAGAGTTTCCGAAGAGCCTCCAAATGATCAGATGAACTCTCAGCATCGGTTCTACAAAACCATGAAAGAATATTGTAAGTTTCAATGTAGCACTAATACTGATAAATTTACACTAAGTCCTGAATAATAGGTCTACCTGGCCAGGTTATCCCATTCCTTGGACACCTGTTCAAAGAGGGCTTCCATGGCACTGATGCAGTCATGATACTCTTTAGTCCTTTGCAGATCTTCCTCTCTCTGAGCATGCAGTTTGTTAGCCTGATGGCACAGTTCCAGCCATGCATGACTCAATCGACCAATCTCTGTATGCTCAGGAGAATCCTTCCCTTCTGTCAGCTTACTCACAAGCTCTGTCATTTTAGTCAGAGTGCTTTGTCTGCTTTGTAAGTTCAGGCCAAATTCCTACAGGCAACATGAGCACAGAAAAAAAGACAAACATAAAAAGAGAGACAAGATGAGAAATGAAAATCTTTTACGTTATAAATAAATGGGTGGACATTATTCTAAAAATAAAAAAATGTCTGTTGTCATAGTTTGTCATTAAAATGTAAAAAACTTTCTCCGCATTAAAAACATTTAGCTTTTGTCCCCGCTTTTGTTTTGCTGATATAATCAAGGCCAGGACAGAATAAAATCATAGCCAACTTTTTTTCTCAACCCACATTCAATTTTACCTATATACAGTATATACAGTATATTCCTATTATAGATATATAATGTAGTATTTTTATTTTAAAATTAAATTAAAATATATAGAACCATTATATGAATCGAGATCAGGCACATATATTTACTTTGGCTTGATCAAGCATGTTTTGAGCAATCTTGGGCTCCAGCTCCGCAGGTCTCCTGGAGAGACTTTGCAATTGCTGTTCCATGTCCTGGAAAAGTGTTGTGAGTTCCTGTTTCTGCTCTTTAATCTCCCTCCAGCTATCTGACAGCTCTTGAGAAATGGTCATCCTCTCCTCAATCTGTAGAATTGATAATATCAATCATATTTTTAATAACTACATTCATTTTAAACCCCAAAGCAGCGTGATCAAACTCACCATTGTTTTGGTTTGCTGTATTTTGGCAGCTGTAGCCCTTACAGACTCATCAGATAAATCACACACTGAACAAACCAGGTCAAGATATGTACTGGCCTGCTCCTGTAGGGCCCTGAAGTGCTTCACCTGTGGAGTAAGTAGTCAAAATGTAAATAAATATCATTAAAACATATATGTGCAAAAAATAATAATAACGACAACATAGATACAATAGCTCTACAAGTGCTGTAAACAATGTCTATACAATTCCCTTCACTGTAAAAAAAATATTGTTGGTTTAACTTAAAAAATGAAGGTTGCTTTAAAAATTAAGTTCACTGAAATGGAAAAATTGAGTTAATACAATGAAGGAGATTAATTTAATCATCAGAAATTCAAAATATTATGTTATCTGAACCACATAAATTATTTAAGTTGATTTGACAAAAGAAAAATGTTGTGACTACAAATTATGTAAATCTTTTGACAGTGTTTTTAAAAAAATTAAAAATGTTGTGAATACAAATCATGAACATCTTTTGACAGTGTTTTTAATAAAATTATATATGTATTTTTATATATTTAAATTATATATTTTATTAAAAACACTGTCCAAAGATGTTCATGATTTGTATTCACAACATTTTTATTTTTTTAAAAACACTGTCAATATATATATAAAAATATATATATATTTTATTAAAAACACTGTCAAAAGATGTTCATGATTTGTAATCACAACATTTTTCTTTTGGCAAATCAACTTAAATAATTGTTATATATATATATATATATATATATATATATAATCTGTGAAACGGTTGCAAAATAAAAGTTTGTGTTTACAAAATATATGTGTGTGTACTGTGTATAATTATTTTGTGTATATAAATAAACACACACACGCATATATATATAAATTATATAATTATAATTATATTTATTAATTATAATTATATAATATAAAAGACAAATTTGCTTATGTATACTGTATTTATAGAATTTGTACGACACATAAATATTTTATAAATAAATAAAAGATTTTTCTTAAATATATGTACGTGAGTGTATTTATGTATACAAAATAATTATACACAGTTAACACATATGTATTATGTAAACAACCTTTTATTTTGGATGCAACTAATCGTGATTAATCGTTTCACAGCCCTAATATATATATATATATATATATATTCCGCTCTCCGGCAACAATTATATATATATATATATATATATATATATATATAATTTTATATATAATGTTATTAATATAATGTTATGTATAATTTTGTTCTAAGCTGGTTTGTAACAGTAAGCACAGAATCACTCTCCTGCTCTGTGGCATCTACCTGTTTCAGAGCCTCCTGAAGGCCATAAGGAGTCTGCGTCTGTAACTCGATCTCCTCTTTAACGCTGGACAGCCACGTCTGACACTGCTGCAGGGTGTCCTGATGGCTGACGTGCTTCTGGAGCTCACGGTCAAGACTCTGATACACCTGATGATGCCAAACATTAAACATTAGACTATGAAATAAACAAGGCGACATTTCTGATAATGCAATCCTTTATTAGCAGGGGTGCTCACACGCTGAGTCGTGCTGCAGATAGCTGAATAACTGTCTCTGGTTCCCTGCTGGTGAGCCTGGATCTGCTGCCTGATCTTGGCCTGCACCTGCTCTGTGCAGCTACTGGCGAGACGTTCGCCTTTGTCCTTCAGGCTGGTCAAACGCTCCTCAAAACCAGCTATCTCCTCCATTATTGCCTGAGAAGAAATAAGCATAATCAGAAATATAATTGACAAAAATTAAGCTAAGTAAAGTCAGTAGTTACGAACAAAATATGTTTATGCATATGTATATAAAATACATGCCATGTGATACAAAAGGAAACAGACTATGATTTATGTGACTTCTGCATGTTTTTTTACGGTAGTTTTATGGCTTGCAAGTTGCAAAACTATTGTTCATGGTCCAGAAGATATGAATAATAGCTATAATAACAACGCACACACCTTGTGTCTGGCTAGCTGTTGTGTGGCCGTCTCTAAATTGCCACTTTGCGTGGAATCAGAAGTCACCAGCCTGCTAGACATCTGTAACAGCCATTTCTCTACTTCTTGTAGTTCACTGTTATAGTCCTCATGCTCTCTCACGCTCTCCGTCAAACTCTGAACATGAACCTACAAACAGACCAGCAAAACGCATGGAACACAGGTAGCAGAGAGACATTTTCAAAGTGTCTAGTATTATGCGTGACCATACCTTGGCATCCTTGCATAAGTCTTGATAGTCGGCTTTCAACTTGCCAATGTTCTCGCTGACAGACGGGTCCCGGATGGTTTCAAGAAGTGCGTCTCCCTTCTCTATAACCGATTTGACAGCTGACTCATGGGACTGGATGGTCTGCTGGATTGTCTAGAGGAAGCATTTGACATAGAAAAGGGTTTACATGACTCTCTGAAGACGGCTAGAAACTATGCATAATTGTTCATGCTCATACAAAAGTTATTTATCATATTGTTCCTGTTTATTCCTCACTCTCTGAAAAAACAAAACTCCTTATAATACATTGTAATGATTTCACTCCATTTGTCTTCGTTCTCTGACAAAAAAATCTGTTTTGATTACCTTATATTTGGCTAGCTGAGCCTTTTTTTGGTAGAGTTCAGCCTTTGGCTCCACAGGGGACGCCAGTAGTGATTTTGTCTCTGAAAGCCATTGTGATTGAGTCTTGTATTTGTCCAGGAAGTCTTTGGAGAGCTGTATGGATTTCTCTGTGGCACTGAGCTCTGACCGCAGAGCTCTGATCAACGCCTCCAGCTGGGAGAGTCGGGTGTCGACTTCTTCCTTAAGCTGCTCTGCCTCAGGTTCCTCCAGGAACGTCATGGCACGATCAGTCTTTTCACGCATGGTCTTCAGGAAGGTGTGACCCAGCTCCATATCACCCTGCAGAGCCTGAGACATAAATAAAGAACTTCATATGAGGATATGCTCTAAGGTCTGTGAAAAAAAAATGATTTTTTTTATATCTTTTTAAAAAGTCTTTTGTGCTTAGGATGCATTTCAGTGTCACATGATCCTTCAGAAATCATTCTAATATGCTGATTTGATGCTCAAGATATATTTCTTCTTATTATCATCAATGTTGAAAACAGTTTGTAACATTTTAAATGTACTGTCCCTTTTGATCAATTTAAAGTAGTTCACTTTTGAAAAACTTTTGCTGATAATTCACTCACCCCCATGTCATCCAAGATGTCCATGTCATTCTTTCATCAGTCGAAAAGAAATTAAGGTTTTTGATGAAAACATTCCAGGATTTTTCTCCATATAATGGACTTCAATGGGAACCAAACGGTTCAAGGTCCAAAAGAAACTTTCAGTGCAAACTCCAAACTGTTCAAAGGGCTTTAAACGATTTCAGACGATGAATAAGGGTCTTATCAAGTGAAACGATCGCTCATTTAATAAATAAATAACAAAGTTTAAGTTTTATAAGCTCAAATGGTCGCCTTGCTCTGTTCTGAGATGCACGTTCGTGAATTTCCTGTTCGAACTCGTTCATCAACATGAACAAATCTTTTTCCGAGTCAATTTGTTCGTTTCGTTTCTTGAATGAACCAATTGACTCGGAAAAGGATTCGTTCGTTTTGATGAATGAGTTCGAACAGGAGAGTCACAAACGTGCGTCACAGAACAGAGCAAGGCGAGCATTTGTGCTTATAAAACTCAATCTTTGTTATTATCTTTTTAAATTTTGTTATCTTTTGAACCTTGAACCGTTTGGTTCCCATTGAAGTCCATTATATGGAGAAAATCCTGGAATGTTTTCATCAAAAACCTTAATTTCTTTCAACTGAACAAAGAATTACATGGACATCTTGGATGACATGGGGGTGAGTAAATCATCAGCAAGTTTTTTTCAAAAGGGAACTACTCCTTTAATGCATACTGAATAAAAGTATTAATTTTGTCAACCAGAAAAAAAAATTGACTGGATCACTGTACATTTTTTAACAAAAGTGTAAACTTGCACATGTTAAACTAAAAAGCTGCTTTATCTTAATAATCAAAGATCATATTTGTCAAACCTCTAATTTTTTCATCTTCTTCTCCATGGAAACACGATCGACCACATCAATGGTAGTAGTGGTCACACCACTGAAGTTCTTTTGTGCTGTGCTCAACCAATCAGAGAAGGTGCTAAAGACACTCTGGGACTCTTCGATAATGGACATTTCCTCCTTCAACTGTTTGATAGTGTCCTGTAAACACATTAAATTAATAGTTTATAAGGCAAGGCAAAATATCCCCCAAAAAATGAGTTAAATCTGACTCCATTGTGATAAAATATTCTTGAAGGAAAGAGTGCTAAATAACAAAGTAAATGATATATTTCTTTTATTCTAAAAATGCCTTAAGTTGTCTTTTAGGGTCAAGGTTTGAGTTAAGGTTAGTCTTTCACAATTAAAAATGGGTTTATTTAAAAACAAGATAATTATAAGATATGCCCCCATTTAGACAACCCTTCTTGGAAAAAATGATTCATAAATAGAATAAATACTGTTTAGTAGGGTTAGGATTAGTCTGAGGTGATTACAATTCAATTTATAAACACTCTATAGAAGGTTTATGATATTTCTTCATTTAATTGGCTAGGTAAATGTGTGTTTAAAGTGTACCTGCAGGTGTAGCAGAAGGGCATGATAGCGGGACGTCAGTTGTGTGGCTCTAGCACTGACTCTGCTGCTTATGGGGATCTCTTCTAAAACCTGTTGGGCCAGGACACTGAGACCCTCGATCTCCTCCTGATAGGCCAGCACCTCCTCATGCCAACCCTGAACAAACAATCACAACAATATATCACTGACATATTGAACAGTGAATAACCTGATCTTGGGTTTGAACCTAAGACCTTTAGCGTACCAATCCAGATTTATGGTAACTATGTAAAATGTTTGTTTTTTTTTTTCAAGGAAATACAACTTAAAGTCTTTCTACTACAAAATATCTCTTATAATTCAATGTGTTAATTGTTGTTTCTTTGTGACTATTTGTGAAATTTACTAGCAATTTCTAAGTAAACCCCACAATATTTTTTTCATTGAATCCAACCTTCAGGAGATGTAGTTGTGCCTCTTTCGTTCCTCTGTCAGAGCGACGTCCGGAGCGTAACTGTCCTTTAGTTTCCATCCCCTTGAGCCAGTTATCCAGCCGCTGGAACTTCTGCTCAATCTGCCGGAGTTTAGCAAGAGCGCTGTTGAGGTGAGATCTGGTCTCACCCAGCCGAGTCTGATACGAGCTCCACTCCTGCTGGACCGTCTCCAAGCATCGGTCCTCTAACTGCGGGACGCCCCAGGGAATCACCTGCTCTCGGGTCACCAGCAGCGTGTTGAGCAGAGCGTGACCTTCGGTGCAGTGCACCTGCAGCTCCTGGAGACAGATGTTAGTTATTTTTCTATTGCATATTTATATTCAAATATCAAGTAATCAAACTTTTCAGCAAATAATAAATAATTTTTAAAAAATTGAGGGAGGTCTCATTTTTGAGATGAGAGAGGTGTGTTTGGGATCATTGTCATGCTGGAAGATCCAGCCACGTTTTATCTTCAAGGCTCTCACTGATGGAAAGAGGTTTTGGCTTAAAATCTCACGATACATGGCCTTGTTCATTCTTCTCTCAACACGGATCAGTTTTCCTGTCCCCTTTGCAGAAAAACAGCCCTAAAGCATGACGTTTCCTCCCCCATGCTTCACAGTAGGTATGGTGCTCTTGGGACGCAACTCTGCATTCTTCATCCTCCAAACACAACGAGTTGAGTTTTTACCAAAAAGTTCTATTTTGGTTTCATCCTTCCACGTGATATTCTCCCAATCCTCTTCTGGATCATCCATATGCTCTCTTGCAAACTTCAGACGGGCATGGATGTGTACTGGCTTAAGCAGGGGGACACAGCTGTCACTGCAGGATTAGAGTCCCTCTCGGTGTAGTGTGTTACTTACGGTAGCCTTTGTTACTTTGGTCCCAGCTCTCTGCAGGTCATTCATCAGGTTGATCCGTGTAGTTCTGGGATTTGTGTTCACCGTTCTCATGATCATTTTGACCCCACAGGATGAGATCTTGCGTGGAGCCCCAGATCGAGGGAGATTATCAGTGGCCTTGTAGGTCTTCCATTTTCTTACAGTTGCTCCCACAGTTGATTTTTTTCACACCAAGCTACTAGAAGTCTTGAAGCTAGCCAGAAATCTTGCTGGTTTGTGGGTGACCAAATACTTATTTTTCACCATAATTTACAAATAAATTCTTTAAAAATCCTACAATGTGATTTCCTGGATTTTTTTTTCATTTTGTCTCTCATAGTTGAAGTGTACCTATGGTGAAAATTACAGACCTTTCTCATCATTCTAAGTAGGAGAACTTGCACAATCAGTGGCTGACATATATATATATATATATATATATATATATATATATATATATATATACCAGAAAGTTTCTGGTCTCATTGACTTCCATAGTAGGAAAAAAATATACTATGGAAGTCAATGAGACCAGAAACTGTCTGATTACTGATTTCTTCTAAATATCAAAAAAGGGCTAAATGGATTTGAAAACGGTAAAACTCAACCGTTTAACTCTGGTGGAGTGGTAAAATGAGCCTATTTCCAAAAAAGCGGAGTATCCCTTTAAGCATTATGTTTGTTAATGACATATTCAATTATTTGGCAATTACTTTTTCTAAATATAAATATATAATACATTAGTCAATAAAAGTCCTGCAAGATGTTTCAAAGTAAAGAAAGATAAACTAAACAAATAAGGTGTCAAACTTTCTCAGCATATAATGTCCCTCGCAATAACTACTTCAAGACTTCTTCTGACCTGTAGTTTGCGTAGCGTGTCCTCTAGAGTCTCGACGTCTCCCTCCAGCTGTGTGTAGCAGCTCAATCTCTCCTGCTGTTGCTCCAGCCAGTCTTTAAACTCATGCAGACTGCTCTGGTACACCTGATGGCCCGAAACCAGCTCCTCCGCTTTGGCAACTGCACACTGTGGAAGAAAAATGTGATTGCATCATCACACGCTGAATATTCGGTATGGTGACCAATAAGGGATGCATTATACAGTACCTGGGCTTTATTTTTGACAATGTTATAGCGCTCTTGCAAGTCCTGAATCTCTAGCTGGGTGACATAGTGCTCGGCCATGTTGGATCCCTTCATGGATATGACGTCCAGAACGCTGCTGTGACTCAAAACATCTTCTGAGAGCAACTGAAATGAGGAGAATGTTTGTAAAACAGGACTGAATACAGTTACAAATTATTCAGAGACTCAATAATACCGTACTTTGGCTTTGCCCAGGTTGGTGGTTTTGTCTCTCATCTCAGAACACTGTTTGTCTGCAGAGTTTAAAGTTTCTTCCACAGTCTCCATCCAGCTCACAAACTGACGCACGTCCTCCTGGTAACTGGTCCACTGTGACAGAGCGCCCTCCAGTTGACTGTTCAACCCAAACATAACACCCTTTAATATAATAACTAATTCAACTTCAGCAAAGAACACTCTTTTCATAACAACCATTTTTTTAGATCGCTATATACTAGTTTTGAGTGTTCTGTTTTAATCTCAATGAGAAGCTGTTTTGCAATGATTTCAGATTTATTATTGATTTGTTAGGAAAAGGAATCAGACTATCTTGCCAAGCTAAGAAAAATGTGTTCTAAAAACATTTCGCTAACATTCCCTTTAAAGGGATAGTTCACTCAAAAATGTGCTCCAGTATGAACCTGTATGAATTTATTTTTCTGCTGAACACAAAAGAAGATATTTTGAAGAATATGGTTAATTAATTTCCCACTGCCTTCCATAGTATGTTAAATAAAATACTATTGAAGTAAATGAGATTACTCACAGTTACCATTAACTGGTTTCCGACATTCAAAATATCTTCTTTTGTGTAGAAACTCATACAGGTTTGGAACAATATGAGGGTGAGTGAAAGATGACAGAATGTTAAAGGAAAACTGCATTCAATTTTAACATTGAGCTCATTTTTTTGTACATTTGGAGTGCTGTCAGTACAGACAAAAATGACAAAAATCAGTGTTGCCTACACCGTGTTATCCTCTTTTTAAAATTCACACCCTGTTGACTTCAATGGGGCATGTTCTAAACCTGCTTTTAGCCTCTTAACATCCTTCATTTGTCATTACGAGTGCACAGCCACGTGAGTGGTGTTATTAAGAGTGACCACGGTCAATCTGACTGCAGTAGACGTGAAAGATATTAACAAAATGATGTTAATTCAGCCAGCTCACATACATCTATTTGCTTCCTGTTTTCGGTCGAAGCCCATAGTAGTCGACTGTCAATCTCACGCGCGCGATCATTAGTGAATATCATCTCAAACCTCCTCCGTGTGTTCAACATCTGATTCGGATGAACTATCCATTTGAGCTGATATTCATCAGTGGTAGGTTTGAGATGATAGTCGCCAGTGATGACGAGCGTGAACTCGACAGTCGACTACTGTGGACTTCGACCGAAAACAGGAAGCAAATAGATGTATGTGAGCTGGCTGAATTAACATCATTTTTATTAATATCTTTCACATCTACTGCAGTCAGATTGACCGTGGTCACTCTTAATAACACCACTCACATGGCTATGCACTCGTAATGACAAATCAAGGATGTTAAGAGGCTAAAAGCAGGTTTAGAACATGCCCCATTGAAGTCAACAGGGTGCGAATTTTAAAGAGACTATAACACGGTGTTGGTAACACCGATTTTTGTTGTTTTTGTCTGTACTGACGGCACTCCAAATGTACAAAAAAATGAGCTCAATGTTAAAATTTCTGCATGTTCTCTGAACGTTTAAAATGTCTAGTTTTTTTAAATGATCTAAAAATGTTTTATCATTTTGAAAACGTTATGGCAATTAAAGTTTATGAATGAAAATAACTTTTTATTATTATAAAGTGTGTGTGTGGTGTGGTGTGTGTGTGTGTGTACATATATAAAATAAAAAAAATAACTATTCTCTCCTACCACATAAAATTACTTTACCATGACATATTAGTGTACAGTATATACGTTTTTATGACATCCAACAAACACAAATTTAATTATCAACGAACCAAGTGTGTTTTTATGTTAGGCTTTTGAACTGATTTTAATAAGACCATATTAACCTTTTGCACTGAATAGATGCTGACAGCAGTCCATCCCAGGAGTCCTTGAGGTCCTCGATTTGTTGGTGGACCAGATTTACTCCCTCAGCGGAGGTGTTCCTCTGAACAGATTCTCCTCTTGTTAGCAGCATTTTCAGCTGTATTTCCTTCTCTTGACGTGCCGTCAGTAAAGCCTGGATAACATGTATGCAAAAACCTCTCATTACATGCAAACTACATGATAAAAATGCCCATACAAATCATGCAAATGTCATAAACAATGAAAGTCAAGTACTTTAGATCAAATGTTCAGAATGAGGTCCGAACTCCTGTGCTTACTGAATACTGCACGGTATTGCACACTACAAAAGTTGTATGCGAAATAGTGTGCAATATTCAACAATAAACATTTCAGTAGTATAGAATTCAGTATGCTACTGTACATTAATGTTGCATGACCTCACTCTACTTTACGTTTAATTTATGTGGCATCAAGTTCTCATTTTGGAAGAAAATATGGTGACACATATTCTCGGCTGTATTGGTCACCTCGAGTTTGATCATCCTGCTGTCCAGCACGTTTTTGTCTGCGGTGGGAGTGCAGTAGGTTTGCAGCATGTGACTGGTATCCGCCACCCAGTTCTGCAGCTCTTTCAGGCCCTGCGAGAACAGCTGGTGCTCGGACACAATGCGGTCGATTCGAGATGCTTTTTCCTATCAGACAGGCACAACATAATCGGATAAATAATCACTTCTCAAAGATAAAGTGAATCATTTGCTTAGGATAATATGTCGGTGACCCATACAAGAACATAACATACAGTTAATAACAATCATTTTGTAGGGGTAGCATCTTATTAGAAAAAGTCATTGTGTTAAAAGGAAAGCAACAGCACTTTTTAGTCATGTTGAAAACTTATAGGTTTGGATGATTATTCCATTTGATTTTTTTTTTTAGTATTTAAGTCATAACAATACTTACACTGCCCGAAATACATCATTTTTTTGTGCAACAATTGACTACTTAATTGAGAACCTAAACACAATGTGAATATAACATCAAAAACAATATCTTTTAGAAATTAATGTGTTCTTCACCCTAAATAGAAGACCTGGGCTGTGTCCAAAACCGAACTGACATAAACATTTAAATGCACATATTAAAGGTACAATTTGCAGGATTTTTGCAGTAAAATAGCCAAAAACCACTGGGCCAATGTTATATATTATATTATATATATAACATTTAGATATATAACATTTAGTTGATTACTTAAAATATCCCAAATGTTTCAAACTATTTGTAAGTCGTGAGAAATTTGCGATTTTAACCAAGGAAACGGGGCGAGTGAGCAGGGGTGAGGAGTCGCCAGACAATGACACCATATCCGCGTTACCCTCATGGTTTCCGCTCATGCTGCAATAGTAGCCATAGTGACAGATGTTGACAACTGGGTTATGCCGGTTATGCCTAGGACGTTATGTTTTGTTCAACATAATGGACGATGGCAAGCAGACTTTGAGATGAAAAGAGGACTAAAACGAACATCAACATCTTTCCAGATGCCGAGAGCTCCACGTCCGCGACTAACTTTGACTTAACAGAGACAGAGAGACAGAGTGTTGCATGTACTTTATCAGACAGGTGAGAAAATGTACATAAAGCTAATCAATGTTATTTAGTTCAACATGATGAAATTTTAGAATATGATCTGTATGTTATTCTAATGTTGATCTAGCTAAGTCTCATATAGCCAACTAACTTCCAAACTAACAACATTCAACACACTCAAATCCCCCGTTTAATTAGAGCTGTTAGAGCAAGTGAAACAGAGCTGCGTGACCTGTGTGAGTAAATCAGCGTGTAGTTCGGTAGAATTAAATGTCCTTATCCCTTTATATCCGTGGGACTCGTGTTGCGCGTGGCCCTGGTATACGTCTGGCAATCGCGCCCAGCTTCATACCACAGTCATTTTAAAACATCAATGTATTCACTCATCCATAAAAGATCCATCAGCTTGACGACAAGATCCATAATTACGCTTAAAGCGGAATATACGTCATTATTATACGCCTTTGTTATTGTAAGAGGTTAGCGACCCTTGGTGGTGAAACAATCTTGTATATTGTACCTTTAAGGACATTTTTTTTCAGATAGCACAAAATTAAGTTTTATTATAATTAAATATCATTTAAATATCCAAGCAAATATTTCATACTTATTTCTCAGTTAAAGTAAATAAATTTAGATTTTTTTTAATCATGTCTGAAATTTCAAAATGTAAAGTGGATGGATGGGATGGACAGGATGGATGGATGGATGGATGGATGGATGGATGGATGGATGGACGAATGGACGGATGGATGGATGGAAGGATGGACGGACAGATGGACGCAGATAGATAGATAGATGGATGGATGGATGGATGGATGGATGGATGGATGGATGGATGGATGGATGGATGGATGGATGGATGGATGGATGGATGGATGGATGGATAGATGGATGGATGGATGGATGGATGGATGGATGGATGGATGGATGGATGGATGGATAAATGGATGGATGGATGGATGGATGGATGGATGGATGGATGGATGGATGGATGGATGGATGGATGGATGGATGGATGGATGGATAGATGGATGGATGGATGGATGGATGGATGGATGGATGGATGGATGGATGGATGGATGGATGGATGGATGGATGGATGGGATGATTAGACAGGCAGATATATAGACAGACAGACAGACAGACAGACAGACAGACAGATAGATAGATGATAGATAGATCACTTTGTTTGATACCAGATGAAACGGCATTTTTAAGGTTTCGGACACAGCCCTATGTGCGCACACAGTCTGTCGACCCCTGCAGCACTGGGGACGGGTAGCCATCGAGCAGACAGATGGGACGTTACCTTGGTCAGGTTGCTTAAAGCTAGGTACTGAGCTGAGAGCTGCGAGACACGGTGCACAAAGCCCTTTCCGGCCGTGTGTCCGTCCCACAGCTGCTGGGCCTTCTCCCTCAACCTGTGCAGCTGAGACTCCTTAGAGGCTAATTCCTCTAGCAGAGACTGTGAAAGCACAGGCACGTTAGCACACAGAAGCATCGCACACAGTCCTGTAGGGTTAGTCAGATGATTAATAAAGCAACATGGCAGCACATGAACAGCACAGACGTTAAGACTGGGGATAAGCGGTGTTAAAATGTGCATGACAGAAAAGCAGACTAAAGCATGACATGAAAGCAGCTGTTTTCTACACTTGATCACATATGTACTGATCATTTTGACATTCAAGTCTAATGACCCTCCTTACTTTGTTAAGACACATCCCTGGTTTCATTGCGCACACATCAGTGGTTGTAATTATTGTGACTTTTACGTTTAAAAAAAAAATTATTGTGACTTAAAACTAAAACTAAAAGTCTTTGTTAATTGAAATAACCTGAAATAAATATAAACATTAAATGGAAATTTAAAAACTAACTCAAATAAATGTTGAAGTACCTAAATTACTAAAATAATTAATGTATTTAATATATTTTTGAAACAGCACATAAAATTACAAAAACTCAAAAATATATAAAATATTCACAATATTAATAAGTAATACAAAAATAACACTAGCACAAATCTTTATAACTGTCTTTATAATCTTCTATCAAAATAAAATAACTTGGGTGGCCTTTAAAAAACGACTTTCGAATGATGTCACCAAGATTTCATAATGTTAACCAACATCCAAATAGCTATTTAACTCAGCCTTCTTTACATAAGCCAAATAACTTATGATGCATAAAATTTTTCCAAGTATATTAAACAGTATACATATTTTTCTCATCGAATTTCCAATTTGACAGAGAAATATGTCACATTATGGAAATTAAATAAGTCGTTTCATGTTCAGCGGCAATGCCATGAAGCGTGACTACTCCGATCAGCTAGAATGGTGCTTGTGAATGGCTCTTCTGGTAATGGCTGTGAATAAAGCTGGTATTAATTACGTTGTACTACACCTGTAACCTGTGCAGTTCCTGTTTCTTGGCTGTGAGGTCATGTAACCGACTGTTGCTCTCCCGTACGGCTTCTTCGGTTTCATTCAGCCAATCCTGGAGCGGCTCCACACTCGTTTCAAAGTCCCGCATCTGAGACTGAAGATTCTGGAACAAAATATGTCAACGATGCTACGTTTAAAGAGAGAACGATTAATTAGCAAGATCAGGAATTTACTACTGTATGTTTTTTGTCGGCTGAGGTCCTATGATCGAATCATTTACTTAAAGGGATACTCCATTTTTTTGGAAATAGGCTCATTTTACAACTCCCCCAGAGTTAAACAGTTGAGTTTTACTGTTTTCGAATCCATTCAGCCGATTTTCAGATATTTAGAAGAATATCAGTGACCAGACAGTTTCTGGTCTCACTGACTTCCATAGTAGGAAATAGGACTTCCATAGTAGGAAAATCGTCTGAATGGATTCGAAAACGGTAAAACTCAACTGTTTAACTCTGGGGGAGTGGTAAAATGAGCCTATCTCCAAAAAAAGTGGAGTATCCCTTTAAGTACGCCTTGAGAAAAGCATTAAAAAACATGAATAATAAATGTAACTAGATGTTTAGATGTTGCAGATAGTTGCTATTGTGTGATGCATTGGCTGATTTGCATGGAATCTTTTTTTTTTTCGCAACAGAATCAATAGAAAAGGTTATTTGCACTTTTTATCTCACAATTCTGACTTACTATTATGAGGCAAAGTCAAAATAGTGACATGAAAAGTCGTAATTACCTTCGATTTTTGATTCCCTGGTGGAATCAAGCTTTTTAATGAGTTTTAGTTTACAGGCCCAAATGAATGTCACTAGATGAACAGATGTGTGTGGACTTTTAAGCGTCAGACACCTGTAAGGCGGTCTCTCTCTGGTGCAGATTCGTCATGAGTGTTTTCCAGTCTTCTCTGGTTGTGTTTATTTTGGCTCTGACTGACTCCACTCTGTCTTTGGAAATGATACTCATCAGGAGTTCTCCGCTGGCTGCCACCGTGTTTAGTTTGCCGTGGCCTTGCTCACGGTCACTTAAAAACTCCTAAGAAAAAATGACTCCATTAATGCAAAATATTATATTTCGTGTTCCAATCTGGAACGGAATTGATTAGTTTACTCGTAATGAATCAATGCAATTTCACCTGGATCTTCTGCAGACTGGACGATGCTTCCGCCAGGTTCTGAGGCACATCAAAACATTTGGCTGTATTGATTTTCGCATTGACCAGCCACTGCTGGAAGTCTCGAAAAGCAGCACGGAACCGCTGCTCCAGGAGCTTCTCCTTTCCCTGACACTCCCGGGACGCCTGGAGACTGAGGCTACAGTGAAGAAGAAAGACGCAAACGGCTGTCAGGGTTCTGTCACTTCGGTCTGGTTTACTCGTGGTTTGGTCACAGAGCTCTAACACTCCTATCGTTTTGTCTTTGTGTGAGTGTGTGGTTTTGAGTACGCTTGGCCCGTGTGCTCTTTCGCTTGATGTTCGGATTCAGGGAAATTGGTCTTGGTTGGTGTCGATGTTCAGTCAGTCATTCTCTATGTTTTTTACAGGCAAGAGCCATTTTTGGAAAACAGTCTCGAGCAGTCGAACCACGAACGCCGATCGTGGTTCGACTGCTCGAGACTGTTTTCCAAAGATGGATTTCCAGTGAGTAATATTGACAACGTTTGCGCTTCAAAAAAGCCACAGTTTGCAGAAGTTGCTCGTGGAAGTTCCGGGAGTCTCCCGTATATTGATAGCGGCTCCTGATGCACGCAAATTAGTTAAAATCTCCCGGAATCTGGAGTGAGCGAGCAAGAGCGCACATGCCAGACAGAAAAAACTGAGAGCAGTGAGGTAGAGCGCGAGAGACCTCGCGTGTGTGCCTCATGAAGCGCATGGTAAGCATCCTGATTGGCCGGTTTCAGCTCTAAAAAAAAAATCTAAAAATTGAGAATCAAACCGTGACTTTAGAATCGAAAACTTAATCGGATCGAGGATTTGGAGAATCGTGACACCCCTAGTGTATGGGGGTAGAATTGTTCCATTATTCAAAATAAATAGATCATGATCCACAAATAAATGTAAAGAGATTCACAAAAATAAATCAAATTCACAAATAAATATATTAAGATCCACAAATAAATGTAAAGAGTTTCACAAAAAAATGCAAAACTCACAAATAAATAAAATGAGATTTGCAAATAAAACTATGTATTTACAAATGTTTTTTATGCCACAAACACAACTCTGCCTGGTATTTATTTGTGAACCGCTTTCTGTGCATTTGTAAATCCCCTCACGCATTTGTGGATTTCGAAACACTTCTGGCGTCGACACGCTGGAAAATCCACAAATAAGTGGACTCCACCCACCGTTTCCTCAAGCCAATCAGATAACGGCCATGCTGAGCTGACCAATCGTAGCACGTTCTCGCTACAACCAATCACGTTAGTCTTTACACTCGGGGCGGGACATGAATGTGATTCATTCGATTCATTTTGAAGATATTAATTGAGCTGTTTGTGTGGTTGCAACAACCTGTTTCCAAAAGGTTGCTGGAGTTTAAGGCTTTTTTATATTTCCATCGGGATTACACACAAATTATGATCACCCTCCCGAGCATAACACCCTCTACACTGGAATCAAGCGGCGCGACAGCGCGTCAGAAGCCAATTAAGTCTTCTTTCAATAATGTAATACTAACATGTTTGTAATGTTAACACATTTTGCCCATGACGTTTTCTTACCTGCAGATATATGACGTGTCAATAATCTCACTTCTTGACTAGTGCTGGCTGCATGCATTATTCATTATTCGTGATAATGTAGGCTTTTACACTGGACCGGTGGACGCGGCGCAGCGCGACACGATGATAGTGAACGGATGTCCGTTCTTCTTCTGAAGCATCGGCTACACGGACGACACATCATTTGCACGGTTTGCTTTGTGTAATGTTAGACTGATTCGCACGGGGTAGACACAATGTAGGAAATGATAAAACGGAGGATTTTGTCTTTAAAGTATAATAGCTAGCGATAGGACATAAATATTATGTAGAATAAGCCTACCAAATTACAGCCAAATGACCATCCATCACTGAAGATGTAACAGCATGTAGGATACTGCTGGGGTTTTAGTATTAAATAATATATAATAATAGAGTATATAATACATAATATTATGTTCATATATTTTTATTTCGATAGACCAGACTGTGTATCAAGCCACATTTTTATGAGCCTTTGAAAATGCAAGAGAAACAGCGCGTAAATCTCTGTTATGGGAACAACGCGTTATGGAAGCGTCACGTTTTTCATGATAAAACTTATTTTTTACAGTCTATGGATACAACAGAAAAGTTGCTGACTGATAAATAACTGGATTCGATCTCATGACAAACAAGCGAGATTGTGAAATTACTGTCCCAAGAGCTTTTTCCACTTCCCAAGATTTAAATACGCATGCAGCAGGTCCGTGGATGTAACGATCCATATTGAAACGTTACATTAAACATGTATCATGCATTTAAAAGTGAAATGTCCAGAACACACGCCATTAGCATTTATTCATCCACTAAAACACTTGATCAACCAATTAATATCGTAAAAAAGTTACAGCATCCAAAATGAATGTTTTTTTTCTCCATTAGGCTACTCAAAACCCCAGTGTACATGTTACATCTTCAATGATGGTCATTTGGGCTGATATTTGGTATTCTACATAATATTTATGTCCTATCGCTAGCTATTTTATTAGCTATTATTTAATTATTAGACAAAATCCTCCGTTTTGTCATTTCTTACATTGTGTCAACCCCGTGCGAGTCTCTCTAACAGGACAAAACAAACCGTGCAAATGATGTGTTATAGATTATAGAAGATTATAGACACGTCATATATCTGCAGGTAAGAAAACGTCATGGGAAAAATGTGTTAACATTACAAACATGTTAGTATTACATTAGACTGCCACGGCAGCCAAGAAGATTTCATTTGCTTCTGACGCGCCGCTTGATTCCGGTGTAGAGGGTGTTATGCTCGGGAGGGTGATCATAATTTGTGTGTAATCCCGATGGAAATATAAAAAAGCCTTAAACTCCAGCAACCTTTTGGAAACAGGTTGTTGCAACCACACAAACAGCTCAATTAATATCTTCAAAATGAATCGAATGAATCACATTCATGTCCCGCCCCGAGTGTAAAGACTAACGTGATTGGTTGTAGCGAGAACGTGCTACGATTGGTCAGCTCAGCATGGCCGTTATCTGATTGGCTTGAGGAAACGGTGGGTGGAGTCCACTTATTTGTGGATTTTCCAGCGTGTCGACGCCAGAAGTGTTTCGAAATCCACAAATGCGTGAGGGGATTTACAAATGCACAGAAAGCGGTTCACAAATAAATACCAGGCAGAGTTGTGTTTGTGGCATAAAAAACATTTGTAAATACATAGTTTTATTTGCAAATCTCATTTTATTTATTTGTGAGTTTTGCATTTTTTTGTGAAACTCTTTACATTTATTTGTGGATCTTAATATATTTATTTGTGAATTTGATTTATTTTTGTGAATCTCTTTACATTTATTTGTGGATCATGATCTATTTATTTTGAATAATGGAACAATTCTACCCCCATACTAGTGTCTTCGAATTAACAAATCATTCCCATGACTTACTAATACTGTCTTGCATGCTGGTCAATTATTATGATCAATTTTCGATAATTTCTGATTTGCCCACCCCCCCTGAAATGATATATAGGAACAAATTTAGCTTATTGGTGGTTTTAAATATCAGTCACTCCTTCCATCTATTTGGGTGATTCTCGGTCAGTCTGCCCGTTTCATTTTAGTATTAGTTATGTACCATTACTGGTGTAATATTTTGAAAGAGCTTTTATTTGATCTTTTTTCTTTTTTTTTGGTTGCTTGGTTAAAAAGCTTGACTTTTGGGGTTTGTAATTAGATTTATATATATGAAGAGTTCAGATGTAAAAGCCTCTAAGTGCCTTTTGAAATTTTCTTCAAAAATGATCATTTTTATCAAGCTTGTATATTTAAGTTCAGTAATTTCACTTAAATGGTAATGAAGATTACCTATTAATTGTCATTCAAGTGAAATTACTGAACTTAAATATACAAGCTTGATAAAAATGGTCATTTTAGAAGAAAATTTAAAAAGGGCATTTAGAGGCTTTTGCATCTGAACTATTCATATATATATATATTATTTAACTTTAAGTTCTTTTATTTCTTTTTATTTTCTAAATATTTTAAAAATTTCTAAATTTTGGTACTTCAGCTAAAAACCTATTTTTATCAATATTTTATTTTACTTCAGCATTATTTTAAATGAACAAAAATAATTGTTAATCATTTTATTTTTAGTTAACAATAACAAAATTGGTCTGTCTCAGTGTAAAACCTAGAAATGTTGGACATAAGTTCTCATACCTGTTGTATTCTTTAATGAGGGCGGACACTCTTTCAGATTGAGCGCCCAGATCTCTGGAGAACCGGCACAAGTCATTGAGCTGACACTTCAAATTGTCAGACATGGGCTCCACATTTAACAGTGCTTCCAGGGTGTCCTGAGACAGAAAAATCATTAAGCACAGCAACATTAAAAGAACATATATATATATACACAGCAAAATTCCCAGTGTTAAATTAACACTCCTGGTGTACATATAGGACCAAATTAACACTCCTGGAGTTAAATGGACCTACATGTACACCAGGAGTGTTATTTACAGGGCTCTCAAGCGTCACGCATTGAGCGTGACAGTCACTCATTTCGGTCTTTTGTCACGCACTCCCGCCACACATTGTATTTCTCACGCAGAAAATTAATTATAATATATTTAATATGCCGCAGAGCGCAAATTGTCTCTGGCCGCTCCAATCTCACTGTAGAACGCGGCCGCGCGCGACTCCCCTGCTCTGTCTCGAGCCTGTCACTTATCAGCCAATCAAAAAAAGGAAGGGGTACACAAAGGCTAGCCAATCAGAAAATAGCACTATTGTATCTGGGTAAGATTTAACGCAACAACCAATAAAAAAGCTCTCTCTTGAGGAGATTCTCTTCCAAAAGTTTCGTTCACCCGTAGAGGAAACGACTGGTGCTCAGAGGATCACTTTGAGCAGAGTAAGTCATGATCTCCTGTTTTAATGTTACAACAAATTTACAAATTGTTTGACACAAACAATGGCAACTTGACTGCTGATAGAGAATCATATTTTATCATTATCCTGGCCATGGATGCATTAATCATTGTATCTGTCTTTCAAAGATGTTAGGTAAAAAGCAAACAAGCATCCTCTCAGTCGCCCTGAGAGGAAAGCCCCCTAAAATGGCTGCTTGAAGCGAATTGTTTTAAATTGGAGCCAACACCACAAATGACAAAGGAGTTCTCTCTCTCTCTCTCTCTCTTTCTTTCTCTCTCTCTCCCTCTCTCCCTCTCCCTCTCCCTCTCTCTCTCTCTCTCTCTCTCTCTGAAATTGAATAAATACTTTGTATTTTTGGTTGAATTGTCAGTGCCATGTGTCAAACACTTTCTGCAATTAATAACAACAAAAACACTAATAATAAAATTATTAATGATGAAAAACCCCCATTCCAACACCCCCCCCCACACACACACACACAATGTAACATAAAATTTAGCATTTTAACGAACAGTTATTTTTTATTAACCTTTCATCATGTCTTGAAGTATCGCATTAATATCGTATTGTGAGTTCAGTATCGTGATATCTATCGAATCGTGACATGAGGGCATCATTACACACATAATAAACATTGATTAACACACACAGTTGTGTAACGAAGCTGTTCTGAGACACAAAGGTGGATCCAAATACAGTATTTATTATTACTCTGGAACATTATTATTAACCTGCAGTTTTTATTATTACCCTGGACATACCCCCCCCCACCCCCCCGGCGGCGAATGTCACTCTTGCCTGTCTTCAAAACTTGAGAGCCCTGAATTTAACACTGGGAATTTTGCTGTGTATATATATATAACTTTTATTATTTTGCTCTGTCGGCTTTACCTTCGCTATCTGCCAGCCCTGTACAGCCTCTTCCCCCGAGTTCATTTCCTCCACCTGTTGCAGTTTGATGCGTGACTCTTGCAGCTTGCTGCTGAACTCCTGCAGGTCCTGCTCCAGCTGTGCAGCTAAGCTGTTGAACTCCTGCTCTGAGTTAGCCATCTGAGACAGAACGCCCTCCAGACCAGAGCACACGTGTTTAGCGCCGCGCTCCCACTGTTCCCAGGCCGAGAGCATGCCGGCCTCCTCCCTCTCCAGAACCTCACAGCCCACCGTGGAAGTGTGGTCCCGTGTGGCGGCTCCACAGCTCTGCACTCGCATCAGGCGCTCACGTCCTTGATTCTTGGAGTCTAACAGCCCCTAAAATGAAATTACAATGCTTTAAAGTTAACATAAAATCAAAACTAACAATAGGTTACTGTCGTAACCCCGGTTCTCTGAAACATCGAGTGGAGAGATCCACCTATGGGAAGGGCATCCGTACCTGACCTCTGCAGAAGCATCCAATTGCACCAAGTCTGGCTAGACAGACAGAAGCGCGCGGCCAATGCCCGATGAGGCCACACCCCTCACCCACGGGCATATAACATCTGGGCGCGCTGCTATTCCTCAGTAAGTATATTCGCTTCTCGTGCGGCAAGCGGGGCAAAGCTGGTGGATCTCTCCACTCGATGTTTCAGAGAACCGGGGTTACGACAGTAACCTATTGTTCTCTTTCATCATCTCGTGTTCGAGATCCACCTATGGGAGAGACATGGACAGCTCCCCGATTGCCCAATACACTCACAGTGAGGTTCTGAAGCCAGAGAAGGACGGTCACCTCGGGGAGGCGGTGCCTGACACGTCCCTTAATCATGAGCCTGCGATGGTGAAACCACACCTAACTAATGTGGACAAGCAGGACATGAAATACGCATGGGACACATGCGAGATAGTAACCCCAACCCACCAAGACATAAACTATACCCGAAAGGGGGGTAATGATTGGTGACAGGAATGAACATGGCCAGTCAGCCCATTCACTCTTAATGGTTATATATATCCCAACAGGGTTACAGGGAGGGGCTAAGACGACCCCACCCCTAGAACCGAATGTGCTACCGAGGTACTGGTGACATCCAGCTGGTAGTAGCGCACGAAGGTATGAGGAGAAGCCCAATTGGCAGCGGAGCAGATGTCCTGCAGTGACACTCCCCTAAACAGAGCCCAAGAGGTGGCTAAACCTCTTGTGGAATGAGCTCTGATGCCCCTAGGGGGCTGCACTCCCTATGCTTTGTAAGCCATGGTAATAGCATCCACAACCCAATGTGAGAGGCGTTGCTTCGAAATAGGACTCCCTAAGTGAGGGGGAGCCCATGAAACAAAGAGTTGGTCGCTCTTCCGGAAAGCATTCGTCCTGGTCATATATGCCTGTAAGGCACGGACTGGACACAGAGCGTTCAGCCTCTGATCCTCTAGAGAGGTAAAAGGTGGAGGGTGAAAAGCGGACAGCTCCAACACCTCCGAAGTGAACGCAGGGGATCACTTCGGCATGAAGGCCGGGTTAGGCTTAAGGAAGACCTTATCTCCACTAAGAGAGAACTTAGAGCACGAGGGATGAACCGACAGTGCATGTAGCTCACTGACACGTTTAGCAGATGCCAAGGCCAAAAGCAAAGCTGTCAAGAGAGACAGCAGCTTAAAGGGATATACTATCCAAAGGCTCAAAAGGGTGTTGAGACAGAGCTTCCAGCACCATGGAGAGGTCCCACTCCGGGACAGTTCTCCTGACGACTGGCAAAGAGCGGCGTGCACCCTTCATAAATCTGCGGATTAGAGGGTGCTGACCGACGGTCGAGCCCTCAAAACCCACATGACAGGCTGAAATAGCAGCCAAGTAGACCTTAATGGTGGAAAAGGACCTGCCTTTATCCATGAGGTCTTGAAGGAATCACAAAATATCAGGAACTGAACACTGATAAGATGTGATACCGCGCCCATCACACCACCCCTCGAACACTTGCCACTTACAGCCATATAAGGACCGTGTAGAGACGGCCCTGGCATTCTGAATAGTGGTGACCACACGCGGCGAAAGCCCAAGTGCGTTCAGGTTCGTCCTCTCACGGGCCAGGCCCAGAGAGCCACCCTGTCCGGGTGGGGGTGGTAAATCTCCCCGTTGGCTTGGGATAATAGATCCGTGCGAACGGGAAGGCACAATGGCTCGGCGTATAACAGAGGGATTATCTCCGCCAGCCACGGTGCTTTGGGCCATCTGGGTGCTATCAGAATGAGAGACAGGCCCTGCTCTCTCACCCTGGGCAATGTGGGAATTATCAGGCACAGGGGAGGAAAAGCATACAGGAGCACTCTGGGCCATGGGTGGGCCAGTGCATCTACCCCGAGGGGCGCGTCCATGTCCCTTAGAGAGAAGAACATAGGACAATGGCAGTTTTCGCGCGAGGCGAATAGATCTATGCTCGCCCGTCCGAATCTCATCCATAGCATTTCCACTATCTGCGGATGAAGACGCCAATCCCCGTAGATTGGGTTTCCCCTTGACAGCAGATCTGTGCCGACGTTCAGAATGCCTGGGACGTGAGTCGCGCGTAGCGACAAGAAGACCCGTCTGCTCCACACCAAGAGCTTGTGAGCTGGAAGGTGAAGTTTCGACGAGCGCAAGCCGCCCTGACGGTTGATATATGCCACAGCCGTGGTATTGTCGCACCGTACCAGCACGTGATGTCCCTGCAGGCGAGGCAGAAAATGATTCAGAGCTTTCCAAATGGTTAAAAGCTCTAAATAATTTGTATGTGCTGAACGTAGTCTGTTTGGCCACAGACCGTTCACCGTTCTGCCCTCCTGGGTGGCACCCCAGCCTGTTAAGGATGCATCTGTCGTCACCACTTTCCGCATCGTAACCGCCCCGAGAGGGGTTCCCGTGCGTAAAAGTCTGTGCTCTTCCAATGGCGCAGGGCTGCAGAGCACGCGCGAGTCACTGTAACCGAGCGGCAAAGGTCGCGAATCGGGCTGAAATGTAGCGAAAAAACCCATTTCATGAACGCCCTCATCCTCAGGAGTCCTAATGGCACAACGTGGGTGGATGAAGCCATGAGACCCTGCATCCTGAGACATGTGCGACATTGCAGTTTCGCCCCTTCTCTGAACTGTGACAGACAGCTCTTTAGAGAGCGAACGCGCTCTAGAGAGAGACGCGCTCGCATGGCAACCGAGTTCAACTCCAAACCCAGGAAAATGACATTCTGACTGGGCGTGAGATTGCTCTTGCCCACGTTCACTTGGAACCCGAGCGATGTGATGTGCGCGAGCACACGGCCGGTGTCCTGCAACACCTTCTCCTTCGATTCGGCTATGATGAGCCAATCGTCTATGTAAGTCAGGATTCTCAGACCTGTTATTCTCAGAGGCGTTAAGCCCGCCTCCGCGCACAGACAGAAAGACCGGGGATTCAAACTGAGTCCAAACGGAAGAACTGTGAATTCGTAATATATGCCCTGGTAGGCAAAACGAAGAAACTTCCTGTGCGGAGGATAAATGCTTATGTGAAAGAAAGCATCTTTCAGATCGACTGATGTGAACCAGTCGTTCTGTTTTATGGCACGGGCGAGTGCGCCCTGTGTCAGCATTCTGAAATTGTATTTCCTCAAATGTTTGTTCAACACTCGAAGGTCCAAGATAGGGCGGAGAGAGCCGCCTTTCTTTGGAACCAGAAAATACCGGGAATAAAAACCCTGGTTCATCAGATTGGGGGGTACCACCTGAATCGCTCCCTTGTTTAAGAGAGATGAAATTGGCTTTCTCTTCCGTGTGAGAAAAGAGAATGCCGTTGAAATGAGGGGGTTTAACTGCGAATTGCAATCTGTAACCCTGCATTATTGTACGCATAACTCACTCAGGAGCCGAACGGTTCGCCAAGCCGCTTCGTGACTCGCGAGTGTCCCCGCTCGGGACAGAGCGGAGCTGTGTCTTGAGACCAACAGCGAGAAGAGAGAACGCCGTTGAAAAGCGGAGGTATTGTTACAAACTGCAGCTTGTAACCCAGGGTTGCAGTGCGTAAAACCCACTCAGGCGCTGGATTGCTTGCCAAACCGCTTTGAACCTAGCGAGCGCCCCCGCTCGGGCTGGAGCGGGGAAATATGGGCCCAGCTGGTTCATATGTGATGCAAAGGCGTCATCTAGTGGGCACACTAGAGGCGACATGCATGGGGTTCAGAGGGATTTCCTCTGTGGAGAGAGGTCTTCTCTCCAAAACGAATATTTGATTCATAACTAGTGTGTTTAAAAATGTATTTGGTTATTGTGTGTTGGGAAACACAAGGACCGAAGCCTTCCACACACAACGTCCGCTAAGAACACATGGGCTTGCAGCCGCAACTGTGATAGCCCAGCTAGTTGATTTGTGAGCCAATGGCGCCATCTTGAGGGTGGACTCGGTGTGGCATGCATGGGGTGAGAGAGATTTGCTCTCTATGTTGACAGATATAAAAATCTGCACGAATTCATTTGATTCATAAATAATAGTTTGTGTTTTGTGTTGGGAAAACACTGGGGCTGAAGCCTTTAATAACTGGGTGAGGGAACCAAGTGTGTGCGGTGTGGTAACACTGCTTATGGACTTTCCATCACAACAGCCCCCCTGTGGCTTGGTAGCCACGAGACGGGATTACCCGACCGTCCGAGGGAGACCCCGTGTCTTTCGGACAAGGGTTCCGGGACCGGGAGAATACGGAGGGCTCGTGGCCCCGTGAACGCGGGCTCGAGGCTTTCATGGTGGAACAACAGGCGGGCTGCTAGCGTTCAGGGCCGCCTTCCTAAGAAGGCATAAATAGAAACCTCAACACGTAACTCATAAACGCCCGTGAGACAGTATTAACAGTCTAGCGGGACGCTCCAGGCGTGCTTGAGAGCTTCGCGAACACCGGAAAAAACGTTGAAGAGTTGATTCCTCAGGCTGGGCGGTGGTTCCCGCGCTTACCCGTCGTAAATATTCCTATCCTGGTCGGTGGTGCTCTATGGAGCTGGCCACACAATGTTGAGACGAACGGCCGCTCGCTCACACACTTCCAGGAGGATCGACTGAGAGGAAACCGCGTGAGCGCTAGCTCTAGGGAACGTTAGAAAGACCGCGTCATCTTCGTCGCTGGAACCGACCGGTTCGTCAACGAGAGTGAGGTTTTCCCGCGAAGATGTTCTCTTCAGGGAATGCGGAATGGGCTGAATACCGCTCAAATATTTTATCGGTGGCGCTCCGGGAGTCCCCCGGTAGCGCGTCATCATCACCGTGTCCCCCATCCGAGAAAGAAATGCCAAGCACGGTGCGCTGGATAGTGCAACTAAAAAACCGGCTTAGTAAAAAGCTACATGGGCAGCAATTACAATGACCGCAATTCCCCGGGTTCTCCAAAGCTTTTTGAGCGTGCTAAGCCCAAGCGGACCGCGCAGAACGAGAGGGTCCTTAGCGGCGATGACAGCACCACACGCGGCCGGGCAGGCTCGTCGTGATAGACTGTTCCCCGGGGGAAGCGGCTGTTTAGACGGTCACATAGCCATGGGTGGGCCAGCGGTGAAGAACTCGGAAAATACGTGGCGGGCAGCCATGTAAGGGGGAGCAGGTGAAGGACAGTGAGAGCTCGGAGGCTCCGGATGCAAACAACAGCGGATAGGCTGAAGAAACGACTGTCACTCACATCTGGCGGAGGCTGATCTGGCGATATGTCCTCCTGTAGACTCGAAAGTGAGCAGCGTAACGTTAATCCAACCGAACTGTGTCAGTGCAGAGGTCGCGAGAAGCGAATGTCAACTGAGGAATAGCAGCGCGCCCAGATGTTATATGCCCGTGGGTGAGGGGTGTGGCCTCATCGGGCATTGGCCGCGCGCTTCTGTCTGTCTAGCCAGACTTGGTGCAATTGGATGCTTCTGCAGAGGTCAGGTACGGATGCCCTTCCCATAGGTGGATCTCGAACACGAGATGATGAAAGAGAACCCAGTTTACTTCCGTCACTTTTGATCAATTAAACGCATCCTTGCTGAATAAATGTATTCATTCTTTCAAAAAAATGGAAGTGTGTGTCAGTATAGTAAACACAAATAAACATACCCTGACTTTAGAGAGTTTCCTCTGAACAGAAGCTGCGTCACCGGACATGTCCGACCAGCGTTGGAGCTCTTCTTTAGCCGAGGTGAGCCAGTCGTTCAGTTCACGCACCGACTCCACGTACTGCTCGTGCTCTTTGACCATCTCCTCCATCTGTTGAACTTTACTCTACAGCACAAGACAGTATATACAACACATCAGAAGAAAGAAAACTGACACATTTCCTGGTATTTTGTGAATAACTCATGAGATTATTATATTTATATAATAAATATAGATTTTTTCATAGTCTTTTATCATAACATAATTTTCTCTGCCTCAAAGACAACTTTTCTAAAATACTGTACATATTTTAAAGCAATAATGTTGCTTACTTTTCTTGACCAAATAGAAACCCAGAGGATGAAATTAACTCTCATCCTACATTTTTTTCCCACTAGATATTTAGTTTTTCTCATAAATGCGTTCTGTGTTCTTTTTAAGGCATTAGCAGACACTATTCCTGTGTTCGAAACCGAATATTTCCCTAATATATAGTAGGCAAAAAAACAGTACGCCAAAAGAGTAGAATGTCCGAATACATAGTATTCGAAAAACATTAGGGAAAAAGTACCTAGGTAACCATTCGATGGACACTTTACTATCCCATGAGGACATGGGAGAGGATTTACGAATAACAGTTGAAGCGACACAACTGACACTGGTAGGTCATGTGACTATGGAAGCTTGTTTCCGCCACTGAATAAAAAAATAAAATAAATAATTGTGACTTTTTATCTAACAATTCTGACTTTTTTTCTCAGAATTGCGAGTTATAAAGTCAGGATTGCGTGTTATAAAGTCAGAATTGCGAGATATAAAGTCAGAATTGCGTGATATAAAGTCAGAATTGTGAGATATAAAGTCAGAATTGCGAAATATAAAGTCAGAATTGCGTGATATAAAGTCAGAATTGCGTGATATAAAGTCAGAATTGCGAAATATAAAGTCAGAATTGCGTGATATAAAGTCAGAATTGCGTGATATAAAGTCAGAATTGCGAAATATAAAGTCAGAATTGCGTGATATAAAGTCGCAATTCTGAGAAAAAAAGACAGAAGTGCGACTTTTTATCTCACAATTCTGACTTTTTTTCTCACAATTGCGAGTTTACATCTCGCAATTCTGACTTTATAACACATAATTGCGAGTTTATATGTCGAAATTCTGACATCTTTTCTCAGAATTGTGAGATATAAACTGGCAGTTGCGAGTTATCAGGCCAATTCTAAGGGGGAAAAAATACTAGTTTAAATCTCACAATTCTGACATTATATCTCACAATTCTGACTTTATATCACGCAATTGCGACTTTATATCTCGCAATCCTGACTTTATAACTCGCAATTGTGAGAAAAAAAGTCAGAATTGTGAGATAAAAAGTCGCAATTATTTATTTTATTTTTTTATTCAGTGGCGGAAACAAGCTTCCATATGTCACAGTACCAACATGGCCCATGTAGTCCATCTGAATTTCATTCATACTACTCATATTCAAACTATACATTTACATTCATTTAGCATTTATTAATTTATCCAAAGCGACTTACAATTGCTATATATGTCAGAGGTCGCACGCCTCTGGATCAACTAGGGGTTAAGTGTCTTGCTCATGGACACATTGGTGTCTCACAGTGGATTCGAACCCGAGTCTCTCACACCAAAGGCATGTGTCTTATCCACTGCGCCATCAATACCACATATAGCACATACTTTTTATCCGGTCGCAAAGTAAATTCAAACTTAAATGTGGTTCTACTCAGACAGTATGTGATTTCGGACGCACCGTATTATCCTGAGTGACTTATAGGAGGTGGTTTGAATTGTATGCTTATATTTAGATGACATATTTTTACCTTAATGACACTTGTGATGTTGATAAACTGTGTGTTAAACTCCGATTTTGGTCCTTCAGCGAATGCCTGGTCTCCTGTTTTCTCATACATCTCGGAGGCTTTCTCATTCAGGCGGGTCAGTGCTGAGGAATGGACCTCCACATCAGCCTGAATGGCCCGTAGGCGGTCCAGCAGCGAGGCCTTCTCTTTCAGCCCGGGCTGCTGGGGCAGAGCCACTCCGGCCTCCTGCTCCACCATCTCCATCCACTGCTGCAGCTGAGCTTTACTCTCCAGAAAACAGCCCCACTGAGCTACGGTCCACTCCAGACGACTGCATCACACACACACAGGTGATTATTATGTAATTCTGCAAAGTTAGGTTTCATAAGAGGAGACAGGAACTCTCACCTGTGACAGCTCATTGCGGTCATGAGGATATTGGCCCAGGAATCCTTCAGACTCTTGAGCTGAGAGCGGATAACTTCCTGTTTATCCCTACTGCAATTCTTCAGCACCTGTTCTCCCTTCCCTACGGTCATGTTGAGCTTCACTTCCCCTTCACCCTTCATTAGCAAGATGTCCTGAAACAATATCATCAATATGTCAATGATTATATATCATTTTTGAGAATTTTAAAAAAGTGCGTATTATTAAAGGAGTAGTTCACTTTTAAAAAAATGTTTGCTGATAATTTACTCACCACCCCCATATCAGTCCCTCCAGGATTTCACGATTTTTTTATGTGATTTTTGCGATCAAAATGACTGATTTTGTGGTGGTAATTTCCAAAAATTTGTGAAAAAAATTGCGATTTATATATAACATTTACCATAATAGTATTCAGTCCTTCCAGAAAAACGCGGAGTTTTTTGTGATTGTTGCGGGCAAAAATTGATTGATTACACGGCCCGTTTTCTTTAAAAATGCAATGGAATATGCGGGATATTTATAGACCATTTCACAAGATGTAAACAACACTGGTCCAGAAGCACTTCCTGTTTCAGTTTTTTAACACTACATTAAAGCTGGGATAAAATACAATCAACAGAACATTTAAAACTGAATCAAAAAGTTAAACAAACATCTTTAAGAAGTTTCTTTAAATGTGAAATAAAGAAAACAGTTACAAACTGAAACAGGAAGTGCTTCTGGACCAGTGTTGTTTACATCTTGTGAAATGGTCTATACAATTTTATGCAATGAAATTGCTGGAATTTGCAAAAATTGCGGTTTGATGAAAAAGAGAAAAAAAGTGATTCCCCCAACATCCTGTTCTCACTAGGCTAATGTAAGAGTCATTTCTTAGTACTTTCTTTGATAAGCAAGCATACTACATCATAGAAAGTGCTGGGAATATTTAATTTCTCATCTTGTTTTATTTCAGACTGTAACGAGTGTAAATAAGGTGTGGCCCCTTTAAGAGCTGCTCCTGTTGAACTCTCTGCAGTGTTATATTATATGTGCGCCTCCAACACCCCATGTGTGCGGGTAATTCCTTTTTGATGCTACTTCTTTTATCTTATGTTGTTTATTAAGTAACGATGTGATGGTAGAGCGTGTGACAGACGGTTATACGAGTTCGATTTGTGAGATGTCAATCGCCTCCGTGAGTCTGTCTGGCGTCGCGTTATTGCGTCACTTCATAACGTTCCCATGGAAACAGGGGGAAATGGCGGCTCTTGTGTGACGCAAACGCAACATTTTTCAACTTTCTGCTAAGATACATGTGACTTTTTTTGCAACGAAAATGCGAGGATTATGAAGTTATGCAAACCCCGCATATTTAGCACGGAAATCGGCAATTTATGCGGCGAAATTGCGGCGCATTTGAAAAAATGCGGACCCCGCATAAATATGCGGACTTTGGCTGATTTTGCATTGAATTCAGCGATCGCATAATCGCGTTTTTCTGGAGGGACTGCCATATCTTTAGCTTTAAGTTTTACAAGCACAAATGCTTGCTCTGTTCTGTGATGCGTGTTCGTGACTCTCGTGTTCGAACTCGTTAATCAAAATGAACGAATCTTTTTTCGAGTCATTTCGTTCGCTGAATGAACCAAATGACTCGAAAAAAGATTTGTTCATTTTGATCAACAAGTTTGAACAGGAGAGTCACAAAGGCGCATCACAGAACAGAGCAAGGCGAGCATTCGTGCTTATAAAACAAACTTTTTTATTTATTTTTGAAATGAACGATCATTTCGCTAGATAAGACCCTTATTCATCGTCTGGCGTCTTTTAAAGCCATTTGAAGCTGCACTGAAACTCTCATTTGGACCTTGAACCGTTTGGTTCCCAATGAAGTCCATTATATGGAGAAAATCCTGGAATGTTTTCATCCAAAACCTTCATTTCTTTTTGACTGAAGAAAGAAAGACATGGACATCTTGGATGACATAGGGGTGAGTAAATTATCAGCAATTTTTTTTTTTAAAGTGAACTACTCCTCAAACTAGTAATGAAATGAAGAAAATAAAATTAAATGAATGAAATTAACTTAAATTAAAACAAAGAGCTTGGTTGTTATATTTATATCAATAGTATAATAATTATAATATTATAATATAATATATTATAATATAATATATTATAATATAATATAATATAATATAATATAATATAATATAATATAATATAATATAATATAATATAATATAATATTATTATAATATAATATTAATATTAATATAATATATATTATAGTATAATATAATAATAAAATCATTATAATAAAGGGAGAAATCTGGGCATCTCTACTTAGACTGCTGCCCCCGCGACCCATCCCCTGATAAGCGGATAAGATGGATGGAGGGATAGTATATTTTATATAATATCACTAATACATAATAAAATAGTATACTTTGTTTTTTTTTAAGTGCTGCCTAGTGTGCACTATTACAAATAGAAAATAATCCTCATAAGTCCTCATCTGGGTGTCATGACTCTATGTCATGTTTTCTAACCTGAACCAGGCCCAATCTCTTCTCCAGGGTCTCTTTATTCCCGCTGGTGCTGTTGAGTGTATTGAGGCGCTCCTGTACGCCGCTGAGCCATCCCCAGGTGCTCTGCAGCGTCTCCTCGAAGTTCTGCTGCTCCTGCTGACTGAGCTGACACACACGCAGTCTCTCCCTCGCCGCCTTGAGAAGCGCCTGATGCTGCAGCTGGAGCTGTGCAGACGCCCGCACCTCCGCACCGCTGCCGTGACCCCCCTCACTCAGAGCCTGAGCCTCCTGACACAAGCTCTCAAACGAGTCCCTGCAGGAGAAGAGGTTGGAAAATGATTTGCACTTAAAAAAACCAATCAATACACTATAAGTACTTATATATATTTATATATAATTTCCATATTAGATCTGTAAATATGAGTAAATCTCACAAAAACATGCCCAGGTCACATTTCCTACAAATAAGAAATATGTTTAATTGTCATGAAAATTATTTCACAATGCAAAAAAACATAAGACCGGCTAATGACATATTTCTTAGGTCATATTTCCCTGCAAAATAAAATAAAATACAAACATTTGAATGAATGAATGAATAAATAAATAGTTATTTATTTATTAATAATAATATATTTATTAATTTTATTAATATTATTACTTTTATTACTTTTATTAATATTATTCATTCATTCATTTAAATGTGGATTTTGCATATATGAAATGTTTTGGATAGGATCTTTCACAAACTGGTATACATGCTTAAAAATGTTAAAATTTGGTAGCACTTTACAATAAGGTTTATTAGTTAACTATCTTAGTTAACATGAACTAAGAAGGAAAATTATTTCTACAGCATTTATTCATTTTTTATATTAATTTCAACATTAACTAATACATTATTAAAATCAAAGATTGTATTTGTTAACATTAGTTAATGCACTGTGAACTAACATGAACAAACAATGAACAGCTGGATTTTTAATAACTAACATTAACATAGATTAATAAATACTGTAACTAATGTATTGCTAATTGCTAGTTCATGTTAGTTAATACATTATTGTAAAGTGTAAACTAATATTTTGCTGGTGCAAAAAAGGGCTGTTTATTTACCATTCAGTTTGATATTTGTCAGTTTAACAAATGCTAACCTCTCTTTAAGCACTTCATGTTGGAATTCTTCCACACGCTCCAGCGTCACTTTCTCCTGATCGCTGTGTCTCCCCTCGGGCAGCTCTGTGCTCATCCTCACATCCATGCGCTCCAGCCAGCGTGTCAACCTCTGTAGACAGCTCTCAAAGCTACAAAAACAAAGCACAGATTTCAATTCAGAGCGTTTGGGCCAAATAACCCCCGGCCAACTTGAGAGTCGAGAGCATGTCCTCGCCTCCACACAGCAAAGCCGCTTATCCGCAGGAATCATTTCAAACAATCTGCCGCTGTAATATTGAACCCAGCGAGCAGCAGTTCTCACCCGCTGAGCAGACTGGCGCTCTCTTCCAGGTTCTGCTGGTTCTGTTTGCACTGCTCTACGTAGCTGTCCCAGTCCTGCTGGATAGAGGAGAGGTTCTGCTGGACCTGGCCAGCGCTGGCTTTGGGGAGGTGTAGAAGAAGCTTCTCGCCCTCTGTACACACCAGTGTTAGACGGCTGTCTCCGTCATCCACCCGCTCCAGAGCTCCCTGAGAGACAGAGAAGTGACTCCACAATGAGTGCTGAGTGTTAAACATACACAAGCCTTGCTACTTCGTCTGTTCCATGGATAAAACATGCAAAATCCCACAGACTTGCATTGAAGAAGGAACTATACATTTACTACCATTCAACCTATCTCTTCGGGACGCCTTTATTAACCCCCTGGAGTCGTGTGGATTACTTTTATCATGGATGGGTTATAAAAATACATATATGCGCTTTATTGGGCTTCAAAATCTCATTTACCATTCACTACCATTATAAAGCTTGTAAGAGCCAGGATTTTTTTTAAATATTTGAATACTGATTGTATTCATCTGAAAGAAGAAAGTCGTTTACACCTAGGAAGGCTTGAGGGTGAGTAATTCATGGGGTAATTTTTATTTTTAAATAAAATCAAAAATCACGGTTTCCACAAAAATATGAAGCAGCAACTGTTTGCAATATTGATATTAATCAGAAATGTTTCTTGAGCAACAAATCAACATAACTGAATGATTTCTTAAAGATCATGAGACTGGTGTAATGATTCAGCTTTGCCATCACAGAAAGAATAGATAATTGTTTTCTATGTGAATGTATTTCATAAAATGAAATTTCAAATTGTATAATATTTCACATTTTTAACTGTAATGAACGAATCTTTTTCCGAGTCAATTCGTTCGTTTCGTTCGTTGAATGAACCAAATGACTCTGAAAAAGATTTGTTCATGTTGATGAACGAGTTCGAACAGGAGAGTCACAAATGTGCGTCACAGAACAGAGCAAGGCGAGCATTTGAGCTTATAAAACTTAAACTTTGTTATTTATTTATTAAATGAGTGATCGTTTCGCTTGATAAGACCCTTATTCATCGTCTGGAATCGTTTAAAGCCCTTTGAACAGTTTGCAGTTTGCACTGAAACTGTCATTTGGACCTTGAACCGTTTGGTTCCCAATGAAGTGCATTATATGGAGAAAAATCCTGGAATGTTTGGAGAAAGAATGACATGGACATCTTGGATGACATGGGGGTGAGAAAATTATCAGCAAAAGTTTTTTCAAAAGTGAACTACTCCTTTAAGACATTTTAACAATTGCTTTGGTATCCATTTTTGAGGCTGCCCACACTGGTCCAAATCCCACTCAAAATAGCTGCATATATTTATCACCAAATATGGCTATTTTATTGCCAGCGATTTTGCCGTTTTACTTCTCAATGAGGTCAGAAAGATTACTAGACATTTTAAGGGAGCGTTTTTCAAACTGCTCAGTTACATGTAGGATGAGGTGAGGTGTACCTTCAATTTCTGCAGTTTGCGCTCCACCACGCTCATGTCACCAGAATGGTCGGCACATTCTCGCACGATGTCTTTCTGTCCAGAGAGCCATGTGTGAAACTCCTTCACAAGATCTGAGAAAAGAAGATGACAAAGAGGACAGTGAGTAATCTTACTGCGATGTCTGTCCTTGAATCAAAGGAAAGATCATTTTAATTCAGGAAGACTGATTCTCACCATTGAAGTTCTGCTGGAGGCCGTGCTGCATGGAGCCAAGCTTCTTAACACAGAGCTGATTGACTGTATCATATTTCTTGATGAGGTCAGTCAGAGAGGAACCTAAACCAGCTAGTTCCTCTGAGGGGTATTTTCTGCAAAGTGTGTTCAAGCTTTCTCGGGCTGAGTCAATGCTAGTCTGCTGGTTTTGAAGCTCCTTCTGGATTTCCTATGAATCGTATGGATAGAAAACCTTTTATTTTTTCTCTTTTAGTGCATTTATAGTGCTATTCAAGATTTCTTATAGCAAAACAATCATAGTTGAGTATTATCTGACCATTTTCCATTCTCTCGGTCACAGAGGTCCCTAGACAGAGCTTAACGTTACTAGCCCAGCTAAAATTTTCATTGGTCATTCCATTGGTCAAAAGTGGAGTATCCCATTAAAGGAGTAGTTCACTTTAAAAAAAACTTTTGCTGATAATTTCCTCACCCCCATGTCATCCAAGATGTCCACGTCTTTCTTTCTTCAGTTGAAAAGAAACTAAGGTTTTTGAGGAAAACATTCCAGGATTTTTTCATTGGGAACCAAACGGTTCAAGGTCCAAATGAGAGTTTCAGTGCAACTTCAAAGGGCTGTAATCGACACCAGACGATGAATAAGGGTCTTATCAAGCGAAGTTTATGATTTATTTCAAAAATAAATAAAAAGTTTAAGTTTTATAAGCTCAAATGCTCGCCTTGCTCTGTTCTATGATGCGTGTTCGTGACTCTCCTGTTCAAACTCGTTCATCGAAATGAACAAATCTTTTTTCGAGTCATGACTCGAAGGGTCCTTGATAAGACCCTTATTCATCGTTTGGTGTCATTTAAAGCCCTTTGAAGCTGCACTGAAACTCTCATTTGGACCTTGAACCGTTTGGTTCCTATTGAAGTCCATTATATGGAGAAAAATCCTGGAATGTTTTCATCAAAAACCTTAATTTCTTTTTGACTGAAGAAAGAAAGACGTGGACATCTTGGATGACATGGGGGTGAGTAAATTATCAGCAAAAGTTTTTTTAAAAGTGAACAACTCCTTTAAGTTAATTTTAAACTCTGTAACTCATTGAAGACTGTGCTTTCAAGGATATTCACTGAAAAACATTTTTGTTGTTTTTGCAGTCAATTCTGTCCCAAGCGTCTTTCACGCTTGCCTTGGGTCATTGGCCAGTCCTTATTTCCGAGCCCTTTCTGGAGCTTTTAAAACTTCCAAATGAAATGACTGAAGATTGATGCCAATCGTGTATCATTTAAAATAAAAGGAATCACACATTTAGTACCTTTACTCTGCAGATCTCTTCAGGAGCTGTTCCGCAGGGTGAATCCACCAAAGATCTCTCGACGTCCATCAGCCACTCAGACATCTGGGTGAGGAAATCTTCCAGCTGCTTCTTCTGAGAGCAGAAATCTTGGAGGTTGCTCTTGGCTTGATCACATAACTCTTCGATGCTACTGATTTTCCTTCTGAGGTCCGTCTCCATGACCTGGAAGATACCAAAAGTTTGAAGATGGCGTACAGGAAATGAATCCAATGGAGAACAAACAAAGATCAAATGGAGATCAAACTAAAGGCAAGCTCACACTACATGACTTTTGACTGGATTTTGCTGATTTCCAAGGTGTGCAATACCCTGATATTACTGTCACATGATCTTGTAGTGTGCAATGCAACGATAAAGTGGAACTAATCCAGCCAAATTCATTTACTATATGAATTTATGTGAGAAAACATTTTTTTTTGCAAACACTGTTGGTCAAGACTGAGAAACAAGAAACCTTGTTGCTTAGTGTGACCACCACAGAAATACAGCTTGCCCTTACCTGAAGTTTAGCAGGAACGTCGTGGCCACCACAAAGCTGTTTCAGCTCTGAGACTTTCTCTTGTAAAGCATCAATCTTCTTTTCTTTCAGGCCAACATCCACCTACACAGAAAAATGAATAACATATTACACAACTGGCCGCTCTGGTTTCATAACAGTGTTTAATAACACCGTTTGGAACGTGCCTTGACTTCCGAGAGTTTGTTTGCCGTTTTCTGGCTATCGTTGAAGTTATTGAGTCCATCTGTAAGATCCATAGCCGAGCTGTTGGACCAGCTTTCAATTTCTCCACTGATACTGTAGATGTCCACCCACAAAGCAGAGCTCCTCTTGAGACTTTCGAGATTGTCCTCGATTTTCTCTGAAACCTGTGTTGATATGAAGAATAATGGCTTTTATTCTGTTAAATGAGATTTTTTCTTGTTTTTAAGTAATTGGCCATTGGACAAACTCACATCAAGCCACTGGTCCACTGTGGCATCTATTTCTGTCTTCACAATCTGGGCGTCGCATTCCGGGATCTTGTTTAATTCACTTAAAAGCTTCTTTCCTTTACTGGAGAATCGCTCTAGCACATCCTGGTTACTGGCCATCTCGGTTTTTATAGCTTCATGCTACAGAGAGGAAGATAATTAAAGCCCAACATTAAAGTTTATCTTGGCAAGTAAAAGCTAGTAACTCAGGTTTTTAAGGCAGGTTTTTACCTTTAACAAGGATCTCCGTGTGTCCTCTTGGTCTTTTAGGACGGCTTTAATGTCAGCTATGGCATCAGCGCTCTCCAATATCGTGTTTATTGAAGACTTCAGACTCTGGTAGTCTTTCATGAGGTCTACCAAAGCGCTGCTCTGCTCTTGCCTGGAAAGAAATCACGCAGCAACGTCAGATAGATACTGAAAATTTGCACCTTTGCAAAACTAAGAAATCAATGGAAGTCAATGAGACCAGAAACTGTCTGGTTACTGATATTCTTCTAAATAGCAGAAAATCAGCTGAATGGATTCGAAAACGGTAAAACTCAACTGTTTACCTCTGGGGGAGTTGTAAAATGAGCCTATTTCCAAAAAAAGTGGAGTACCCTTTAATGATTTGTCAATGTAAGTACACATTGATGGCCTAAGACACGAAACCAACGGTTTGTGTGAGAAAACGAACAGTTTTTATGTTGTTTTTACCTCTTGTAACCACAGCCACATCCAAGTACTCTGAAGCCGCAGGCGCTTCGGTCTGCACAAGCACCGGAAAGTGCCAGAAGTGATCTCTCGCGTGTGTACGTCACTCATTGTTTACACAGAGATTTTGGAAGCGTTACCTTTCACTGTGAAGATCTAAACATATTTAGATATACATGAAATCGCAATGGAAGATGATTCCGATATATCAGCAGACAACGTTGATTTTTTTTCCGCAACAAGGTGAGAGATCACTTCCGGCGCTTTCTGGCCTAAGCGTCCGTACCTTGAGAACACTTGGACGTGGGTGTGGTTACAAGAGGTAAAAACAGTAACACTTTACAATAAGGTTCATTAGTTAACATTAGTAAATGCATTAACTAACATGAACTAACGATGAGCAATGCATTAGTTACAGTGTTCATTAATCTTTGTTAATGTTAGTTAATACAAATACAGCTGTTCATTGTGCATTCATGTTAGTTCACAGTTCATTAACTAATGTTAACTAATACAACCTTTGATTTTTATAACGTATTAGTAAATGTTGGAATTAATATTAACTAAGATTAATAAATGCTGAAGAAGTATTGTTCACATATTGTACATGTTAACTAATGCAGTTAACTAATGTTAACTAATGAACCTTATTGTAAAGTGTTACCGTAAAAACTATATAAATACTGTTCGTTTTCTCACCCAAATCGCTCGTTTTGTGTCTTAGGCCATCAATGTGTGCTGAATGGGGTTGGGTATCGAGAATCAAGTATCGATTGGAACCGGGACTAACTTTTCGTTTTTCCTGAAATCGTTCAAAAGTTAAAATTTCGATTCCTAGTTTCGATATTCACAGTCCGCCGACCAGAAGAAAAAACCGCTGAACAACACCAACGAAGAAGCGTCTATCGGAAGTGTTGGCATAACCGCGCGATTCGAACATGGGTGGGTTATATCAGTGGGCCAAAGTGTGGCTTCACTTCTCTAAAAATAACGTTTTGGCAAAATGCAGAGTATTTCCCTTTAGAAAGGAGTATTTCCTTCAGAAAGACCGTTGGTTAGCAAGGTTAGCTAAACTTTTTTGACCCTGCCTCCTCTTAAAAGAATCGGAATCAAGAATCGTTGGGAACCGGAATCGAAACAAGGAATCGGAATCCGAATCCGAATCGTTCAAATTCAAACGATACACAACCCTAGTGCTGAGTCATTAAATCATGTTTAATTTGGACTTCTCTGTGCATGCTCTTTGAGGTGGTGACCATAGACCTGCATTAATTGACTGATAGAAAAGAACGGTTTGACCTAAAAATTTCAAAATTGAAACTACTGCGAAAACAAAGATACCTACATCTTGGATGCCCTTGAGGTAAACTAAAACACACCAAAATTTAATTTCAAAGTAAACTATCCCTTTAAATGCAATTTGTTTTCTGTCCAGGTCCATAATATTATTAGGGCATAATTGACTGATTGTTTGAGTGGCAAATACCAACAATAAAAGTACAATAGGTCGTTCCTGGTGGCCCACCTTTCAGTGATGAGTTTCTTGGTGTCTTCCCAGGTGGTCTGAAGCAGGCTGATCTCCCTCAGTACTTCACCACCCAACTCTGCATCTCTCTGAGCCAGCTGTTGACCTTTATCCCTGAGCCACTGCTCCTCCTGCTGGTGGGACTGGAGCTCATCCTCCAGCTGATTGAAGAACCGAAGCCTACACACATCACAAAGAAGATGCAGTTCAATAAACACAGCCACAGACATGTACAAACAACCCTTCTGAAAAGGGCAATCCATACCTCTGCTGTAGAGTATGTACATTGGGCTCTTTCAGGCCCTGTTGATCTGCCTTCTCTTCGATATCCTCCACCGTTTTGAGGAGTTGCTCTTTACGCTGTCTGAACGAGCTCCAAAGAGCACCGAGAGCCTCAGCTTCGCTTTGCTTCGAGCCCAGTAGGTTCCTCACGGCATCGAGCTCAACACTCAAGGAGTCGGCCAATGAGCGGCACGAGGAGCGCGTCTCCTTCCCATTGATCAGGTGGAGGTGAGCCTTACAGAGGCTGCCGTCCAGGTTCACGGCAAGCGTCTCAAGGCGGCCGATATCGGGAACGATGGCTTCCAGGTCTCTCTGCAGCTCTTCCACGCGGCTTTTATCCCAACTCCCAGCGCTCTCCACAGTCTGTCTGAGGCCCTGAAGGACGCCGGCCGCCACGCTGTGGGTGTGTAGGAAGGCCTCTAGCTTCTCCAGACTCTCACCTCGTAGATCGACCAGCTGATGGGCCTCCAGGTACGGCTGCAAGGAGCTTTCCCACTTTCCCTGAAGCTGCTGAACCTCAGCAGGCTCACAAACATCACACAAGGCCTTTGTTTGCTGTTGAAGACTCTGTCTCATGCTGCTTTGCTTCTGCAGGTCATCTCTCCTCTCCTGCAGGGAAAAATTATAAAACATTACTTTTTAAATCTGCAATCTCTCTTAACATTTTCTTTGTCCTCATTTTATATTTATTAAGGTTCTCAATGTAATTTTTTTAAAACAATTCACTTTTTTAATTGCATATAATCAACATCTTTATCTGTCACAATGATGTCTGTGAATTTTCTCGTCAAATATTAATATTTGCAATTCATTTTTAAATTGTGTAATTAATTGGATTAACAATGTTATTCGATTGATATCTGTAATATTTACATTAGATTTACATATTAAAAATTTGTCGTCTGTAAGATTTTAGTGAAAATGTCTCTTCTGGCTACATTTAAAGCTACACTGTGTAACCCCGTTTAGTTTATTTTTAGCTAAAAACACTTGTTTCTTTCAAAAATATATGTGCTCATTAATGTATATTTACTTCGTTCGAGTAATAAAGTATTCTTGTGAGTGTATAATATGCCATTGAAAATACATACGGGTAAGGGGTTCTAATGTCGGTCGCCATGTTGCCCCTCCATCTTGAAAGTACATTAGCCAAAGAGGGACATACCCGTTAATTCAAGCTCCGGCTTTCGCGTTTACGTTTGATTTAACACTCATGGACGAGGTTGAACAGGAAGCCATGTTAGTCTTGGACTACATTGGCCACCATAGGAGTTAAAACGAAATTGGAATTGAGAGTAACAGAAACTAATATTCACTGGATGGTCATATACATTTTCACCACAGTGTAGCTTTAAAGAGAGTAATACTGTGAAATATTATTAGAACTTAAAATAACTATTATTTAATTTTCTATATTTTAAAATGTAATTCTTCCTATGATTAAAACATCATTACTCCAGTCTTGAGTGTCACATAATCCTTAAAAAAATCATACTAATATGCTGAACTGATCTGGAAACTATTCTGTTTGTTGTAAACAGTTGTGGTGCTTAATGTTCAGAATGTTTTGATGTATATGAAGTTTAAAAGTACAAGAATTATTTAAAATAAATGAAAATAAATCTTTTGTAACAATGTAAAAGTAACAATGTAGTGTACATTGATCATAAAACAGTTTTTGAGTTTGTGAATATCCATAATTAAGATAAAAGTTGTCTGATATTGTTCTTCATTGAATGGAGGCTCTCATAATGGAACGTACCTTGATATCACTGGTGGAAGGTTGAAGATCAGTGACATCAATGTGAGAGGACAAATTTAAAGATGAGAGGAAAGACTCTCCCCACTTGAAGAACTTCTGTAGGGCCTGATCAAATTGTTCCACCTGAGAACGGTGCTCCTGAAGAACCTGGATTCTGTAACAGTTGATGTACTATGTTAGACATACTCTAACATTCATAATTTCAAGATGGAAAATATACTGTAAAACGCAATCCAAGTGTAGAATTGAAATACTGATACAGTACTTATGACTGACCTGTTAGGTATAGCTGTGGTCTGACACGTCCATCTTTTCTGGAGCTGTTCATGGGCTTCTTTGAGTGTTTTCACATGTTCATCTGATGCAGTGGAGTAAAGGGTTGGTGTTTGGGCCTCCAGCCTGTTGTAAACCGACTCCAGAGACTGAAGTTCACTCTGTAGGTGCTTTAAAAGAACAAAATTTAAGAAATTTAAAGGGATACTCCACTTTTTTTGGAAATAGGCTCATTTTAGTACTCCTCCAGAGTTAAACCGTCGAGTTTTACCGTTTCCGAATCCATTCAGGCGAAGAATATCAGTAAACAGACAGTTTCTGGTCTCATTGACTTTCATAGTAGGAAAAAAATATACTATGGAAGTCAATGAGACCAGAAACTGTCTGGATACTAATATTCTTCTAAATATCAGAAAATCGCCTGAATACATCTGAAAAAGTTAAAACTCAACTGTTTAACTCTGGGGGATTGGTAAAATGAGTCTATTTCCAAAAAAAGTGGAGTATCCCTTTAAGAAACAAAATAAAAAACCATATTATGCCCTTAAACAAAGTTTAGATATTGTTTTTGAGGGTTTAATAGAATAGGTCTTCGTGCTTAGATTAAAAAAAACACACTATTTGCCCCATATTTTACATTACTGCAGCCTCTCTTCTCAGTCAGTAACGCTCTGTTCAGTTCCCATTTCTATGAAGCCCCTCCTTACGAAAGGCGCAATGGCGCAGTTGTGTGTTGTGATTGGTCAACCGTTTCGAGCGTGTTTGGGAAATGTCATGTGTCTTACCATAACCATGAGTTTCACCATAACCATGAGTTTCAACACACTACTAACGCAACTCAAACCAGGCCTCGCCATGTTATTTTGTGTATGCCTTGGGCGGGAATGATTTAAATGAGTAATATTGAGGCGTGCTTGTTCCCGGAAGAAAACTCAAGACTACAATCAATGCATTTCAGGAAGTTCCGAAACAGTGCGCACTGAGAGAAGGACTTCCTTTGGAGTGACTTTGTCCTTTGTAACTTTTTCATGCTCAAACAGCAACATTACACACCATAGAAAGATCAAACATAAACTCTTCAATGTCCCTAGTCTTCATCAGTATATGACATTTAAAACAAAATAACTAAGGCAGACACAAAAAAATAAAATTAACCATTAATAAGCCTACATTTCACAATTCAATTAAATACCTATGGATAAAAATAAACCCCGGCTTTTATTGTTTCTTGTTCAAGGGTTAGCTCACCCAAAAATGAAAATTCTGTCAGTATTTACTCACCCCCATGTTGTTCCAAACCTCTATGTGTTTATTCTCAATCCCCATTGACTTCCATAGTAAGAAAAAATACATACTATGGTAGTCAATGGGGAATGAGATCTGTTTGATTAAAACATTCTTCCAAATATCTTCCTTTGTGTTCAGCAGAACAAATAAACACATAGAGGTTTGGAACAACATGAGGGTGAGTAAATACTGACAGAATTGTCATTTTTGGGTGAACTTATCCTTTAAATATTCTGTTGCATGAAGAAATATATCACCCAATTAAAGGAAAATGTATGTTTCATGTTGCAGCTCTAGTTTATTACTTTCAATTCCAGCAGTTCTCCGTTGAGCTTCTGTTTGTCAACCGTGAGGAACTGAGAGTCAGGGCTGGATGCGGATTCACATCTCTCCAGGCATGACTGCAGGGCAGACCAATCCTTTTCATATCTGAAATAATCAAAATGAAGAAACGATTTCAATAAATAACTCTTATTAAAGAAATATCTACCCATACAAAAGGATTTTTTAGGATTTAAGATGCAAATACATTAGATACCAACAGTGAACGTAATCATACTTTTGCCAATGTGACAGAAGGCTCTCCATTTGGTTCTGTTTCTCCTTGGCCTGTTTTAAACACTGCTCATAACTTTGCTGTAGGGCTGCCACGGCTTTCTCTGCCTTCTCCCTCTCGCTGAGCCTGCGGGCACCAGCACACAGAGACAGCAGGGTGGCCTTCAGCTTTTCCAGAGACTGGAACATATCCTGAAAACCAAACAAATCACTTAGGCTATGTTTACACGGAAACGAATCCGAAGAGAAAACGCAAAAGTGGCGTTGCGCCATCACTTTTTATTCTGCGTTTAGACGAGCGTTTTGTGTGGGAAATCCGCGTGCAAATGGTGACGCAAAAGTGTGTGATGTTCAAAGTAGTATGCACTTCAGGCGGTTAGGAGTGCATACTACAACAACACCAAGTCCACGCGCCTGCGTACAAACTTCACAGTCAAGCAGACTTTTGCGTTTTTACCGTTTACACGGGAACGCGGCGGTGGAGCGTTTTTAAAATTTCCACTCGGGAAGGTGGTTTCACTTTTTTGCTTTTTTAAGCCTCAAAAACGCCGTCGCCATGTAAACGAAAGGCACGTGCGGTAAAATATTTTTACGTTTTCATGTTCTCGTGTAAACAGGGCCTCATTCAGACAGAATTGGTGCAAATATCCGTCAGCCACCCGCCATTTGGTTCATTCAACGAACGAAACGAACGAATTGCCTCAAAAAAAGATTCGTTCATTTTGATGAACGAGTTCGAACAGGAGAGTCACGAACGCTCATCACAGAACAGAGCAAAGCGAGCATTTGAGCTTATAAAACTTAAACTTTGTTTTTTATTTATTAAATGAGCGATCGTTTCACTTGATAAGACCCTTATTCATCGTCTGGAATCATTTAAAGCCCTTTGAACAGTTTGCAGTTTGTACTAAAACTGTCTTTTGGACCTTGAACCATTTGATTTTCTTTTTTTTTTTGGCCTTAATCAGAAATGTCCACAATTACATGAAGGAATCATACCATGTGACTCTGCAGAGTTTTGTAGGTCTCAGATGAAGACACACAAGAGGTGACAGGGCTGTCGAGTTTCTTCTGGATATCTTCAACCTCAGATTGTACCTTTTAAAAGGATGCAATGTCATTAGACAACATAAGAGTTTAGTACGACTGAACTAAAAAGCATGTTCAAACATACCTGCTGAAGATTGGCATTAAACTTCGTCTGGTGGGACGAGCTCTCTTCCAACTGTCCATCCAGGTGTTCCACACTCTCCTTAAGCTCCTCCCAGTATCTGCCAATCTGTGTCAGACGGGCTTTGATTCGTGCAGACTCGCCAGAGGACATAAACTGGACCAGCGTTTGAGACTTCTCCTCCAGATTGGACAGAACCTCTGACCTCTCCTGCAGACCTTCTCGGATCGTCTGCCCACCATAAATATGCAATAAAATATATAGAATAAAATGAGTTAAAACTATTATGTATAAAATGAAGCTTTTCACAGAAGGCATTCAGTCATTTTAAGCATTTTAAAAGACACTTTGTTCATTGATTTAATGATATATGTATTATTGCACCTTTATGGTACAGATCTGCTGGTCCAAAGGTGCGCTGGAGCTTTTCAAGGCATCCATTTCTCTTTCTCTCTCTGTTATCCAAGTGGAAAAAGCTTCAAACTCACTCCCGAAAGAATCCCACTGATCTTTCATTCCCTTCAAAGTCTTCACACTGAAAAAAAAAATCAGACAGTAATCATGATGTTACAGTTTCATTACGCATTTGATAGATAATTCTTAACAAATCTGTCTATGAAATGAAATAAATACAAAATAGAGTAGGGTATTACTCTCGCTTGAGTCCAGTCTCAACTTTGTCCACTTGTTCACTTAGAGCACGTGCTTGATCCAGGAGGAGAGACTGATTTTTGGGGCCCAGTTGGATCTCTGCGGCCCTCTTGAGAAGAGTGTTGACCAGTCTGGACTCCGTTTCACACTGTTTCAAGAGATCCTACAGGAATAACAGCAACAGACCAAGTGAATATTTCTGAATAGATAGATAGAATACACTAAATAATCACAATAAACTATTGGGTTCATACTGGCTATGTTACAATGTCCTGTAGCGATGCTTTTTCAGAAATGTCTTAAAGGGATACTCCACTTTTTTTGGAAAAAGGCTCATTTTACAACTCCCCCAGAGTTAAACAGTTGGGTTTTACCATTTTCGAACCCATTCAGCCGATTTTCTGATATTTAGAAGAATATCGGTAACCAGACAGTTTCTGGTCTCATTGACTTCCATGGTAAGAAATAATAGTATGGAAGTCAATGGGACCAGAAACTGTCTGGTCACCGATATTCTTCTAAATATCAGAAAATCGGTTGAATGGGTTCGAAAATGGTAAAACCCAACTGTTTAACTCTGGGGGAGTTGTAAAATGAGCCTATTTCCTAAAAAAAGTGGAGTATCCCTTTAACAGAGCGTTTTCTAATGAGGATTTGGGTTGTAAAGGCTCTAGCAGCTCGTCTGTGTTGAAATTAAAGATGCTCATGTTTAATTAAAGGTGATTCATTGCACTGAGCCCATGGAGATCAGGTGTTGTTCTCACCTTGGTCTGCTCCAGCTCTGTGCTGAGACTGTCTGGACTGCTGAAGTTCATCTCTCTCTCTGTGACTGATCGCACCTTACCCACAAACTCCCTCACTGCGGCCTGCTGACTGTCAAACTCCTGCCAAGCAGCTAAGGTCACCTGACAACACAGAGCGACATTCAACAACATTGTTTCAAAGTCAGAAAATATTTGATCTGTTCAATTAAAAAAGTCAAAGTGCAACGGCATTCACATCACATTAACTCTGCATGACTGTGCGTTCACATCGCCGCGGGCGAGAGTGGCAAAATTCGCGCTCGCTGTCTTGCCAACAACGGCGTAGAAAGAATCGTGGATGCTCTGACGTAGATCGAAAGCTTGGTCTTTTTTAAACTTTATTTAAAGGGGCTGCAAAGCAAACAAGCATGTTGGTCGTTATTTTTTAGGCTGACCAAGTAGGGTACAAGTTGACCTCATGGAATCTTTTAAATCCGAAAGTAAGAAATTGATCGATGGAAAGAACTTAACAATTGAAGAGTTCAGATGCAAAAGCCTCTAAATGCCATTTGAAATTTTCTTCTAAAATGATCATTTTTATCAAGCTTGTATATTTAAGTTCAGTAATTTCACTTAAATGACAATTAATAGGTAATCTTTATTGCCATTTAAGTGAAATTACTGAACTTAAATATAGAAGCTTGATAAAAATTATCATTTTAGAAGAAAATTTTAAATGGCATTTAGAGGCTTTTGCATCTGAACTCTTCAATTATAGTGACATGTTTGCAAACTAAATAAACCAATTAAAAGCCATTTATGTGGTGTGCCTTTTGTTTTCATGGTTAAGTGGTAATCTAATTTGCATCCCCGCTGAAAAACAAGCGTTCTAGAATGAAAATGTTGCCTGTAAATAGTGTTGCGCGCCTTCTTATGAAATTCACATGATCAACCTCTCCTCTATTTTGCTTGGGGACTAATGTGATCGGAAGTTTACTTGACGGCAGTGTGAACACACAGTGAATGTAATATGATTTGCAAATGAAACTGAATAATCATTGGGAAATAGTTGATGTAAAACAAATACATTTGATCTCATTTGTCTTTAACATCCTCATTTAACATTCTATAAAATATATAGAACATAAAAAAGTAACTTGCATTACTTATTTTGAAAAAGTAAAAGATGTTACTGGTCACTTGAAACAAGTAATCTGACTACATAACTCACTTTACTTGTAATGCGTTACCCCAACACTGTTTATATACACTCGCCTAAAGGATTATGAGGAACACCATACTAATACTGTGTTTGACCCCCTTTCGTCATCAGAACTGCCGTAATTCTACGTGGCATTGATTCAACAAGGTGCTGAAAGCATTCTTTAGAAATGTTGGCCCATATTGATAGGATAGCATCTTGCAGTTGATGGAGATTTGTGGGATGCACATCCAGGGCACGAAGCTCCCGTTCCACCACATCCCAAAGATGCTTTTAGGTTGAGATCTGGTGATCATCAGAGGACATGGTGGCCATAAGGAGATTGACATGGTCAGAAACAAAGCTCAGGTAGGCCGTGCAATTGAAACGATGCCCAATTGGCACCAAGAGGCCTAAAGTGTGCCAAGAAAATATCCCGACACCATTACACCACCACCAGCCTGCACAGTGGTAACAAGTCATGATGGATCCATGTTCTCATTCTGTTTACGCCAAATTCTGACTCTACCATCTGAATGTCTCAACAGAAATCGAGACTCATCAGACCAGGCAACATTTTTCCAGTCTTCAACTGTCCAATTTTGGTGAGCCCTTGCCAATTGTAGCCTCTTTTTCGTATTTGTAGTGGAGATGAGTGGTACCCGGTGGGGCCTTCTGCTGTTGTAGCCCATCCGCCTCAAGGTTGTGTGTGTTGTGGCTTCACAAATGCTTTGCTGCATACCTCGGTTGTAACGAGTGGTTATTTCAGTCAAAGTTGCTCTTCTATCAGCTTGAATCAGTCGGCCCATTCTCCTCTGACCTCTCGCATCAACAAGGCATTTTCGCCCCCAGGACTGCTGCATACTGGATGTTTTTCCCTTTTCACACCATTCTTTGTAAACCCTAGAAATGGTTGTGTGTGAAAATCCCAGTAACTGAGCAGATTGTGAAATACTCAGACCGGCACCAACAACCATGCCACGTTCAAAATGTCTTAAATCACGTTTCTTTCCCATTCTGACATTCAGTTTGGAGTTCAGGAGATTGTCTTGACCAGGACAGACCACACCCCTAAATGCACTGAAGCAGCTGCCATGTGATTGGTTGATTAGATAATTGCATTAATGAGACATTGAACAGGTGTTCCTAATAATCCTTTAGGTGAGTGTATATTATATGTTCTATATATAACTACAATATTATAGCTGCACTTTATTTACAGTATGTGCACTTAAATATACTTACCTAAGAAAGTACTGGTAAGGTAACTACATGGGTTAAGGTTAAGTGGGTTAAGGTAGTTTCAGTATTACCCAGTTATTATAATTACTATAATAACTACATAATATGTATATGGGGAATCCGACAGTAAAATAAAGCGCTAGCAATATTATAATTTAAAATATATAGGTTTTATATGCTTTTTTTTTTAATTTGACTTGAACATCCTCACCTCCAGGTTCTTTTCCTGTGACTCTGTGCTTTGATTCATTTTGCTCAAGGTGGTCTCTAGTTTCTGCAGATCTTCCTGTAAGCTCTCCTCCAGGCTCTCCTCCATCTGGAGCAGTTTTCCACGGTTTATCTGCTCGTGCATTTCCTTCCTCTTCAGTCGCACACGCTTCAGTTGTTGCTGCACATTAGAAAAGGAAATGAATGTTAGATATTAATATATGATTTTCCGCTTCATTTAATCAGGGCTGTGATTGATTCAGTGAGAGTGTGTACCCGATAAAGCATCAGCAGCTGTTGAGCTTCTCTGACAGACTCAGAGTTCAAAATCTTGCCGATCTCTGACTGCAGATCCTGCTGACCCTGCGTCAACTCCTCCAGTGTGGTTTTCACCTCCTCTCTGAACTGCACACAGTCGCTCACCGCCAGCACGACCTTCTCTGACTATTACAGCACACACATGCACTCGTCCATTTTTATTGAAACATTTAAATGCATCATAACTTTTCTTTTTCAGTCAGATGTCTTAAAGATACAGTAGCACAAAAAACAACTCAATTCAAGCAGGGCGAAATTTTTATGTATTCATTTGTTTTTATATTTCTATTTTATTTCCCTCTGTGATTTAAATTTTAGATCGTTTGTTGGTTGTTGTGTTTCTTGGGTTTGTATTTCAATTGCTTTTAGAAAACAGTGAATTTAGAGAAATCTGACTGATATTTTTTTCTTCTATAGCAGATAATTTTGATCTATGGTTTTGTATTACCTCAGAAAGGGAGGTGAGGAGACCCTTAAAGTCGGTGGAGAGTTTGCTGAGGGCGGCTGCCTGCATCTGGGCGTCACTCTCCGTGCAAACCTCTATCAGAGCGGACAACCGCGTCCTCAACCAGCTCACGTTCCCCTCCTGCAGTTCAGCATCGTTTCTCAGACTCTGCCATTCATGAAGGGAAAATCGGTCAACATTTCACACAGCTGTCAAACTTTCCTTTCCACTTCCATTTCTTTTCCGTTTTAATTTCTCACCTCAATTGTGGATTTGACCTGTCCGAACTTGCTGGGGTCTCCAGCCCTGTTTCGCAGAAGTCGGAGTTGACTTTCCTTCGACGTTACCCAAGCAGAGAGTTCAGAGAACCTACAAACACACAAAAAAGGTAATTATTAATAATTAATGATACAAATTAACTATAGCATTAATATAAGAAGCTCTACTGAACTTTAATTGTCTTTTAAACCAAATAAATGGTATTCATTAGAGAGGACCAAAGGTTCACCTGGTATTAAACTCCTTCCACTTATCAGGGTGCTGCATTAGTTTCTGAAGTGTGCCGTCAATGTCCTCTTTGACCTCAGCAAACGCCGTCCTGGAGTTCTCCAAAGTTTGCAGGGCTTGTTCGCTCTCTGGAAGCTTCATGATAAGTTCCTCCATATGCTGTAACCGCTTCTCACAAAGAGCCTGAGGACCCTTTTCCTTAAAAAACATCTACATACAAATGCCAACATAAGCGTTCCTAATTTCAATGGACAAAACCAATACTTAAAGAGGGTTTAATGCAGGTGGCTCTCACCCTGTGCTCTTTGATTAACCTCTCGCTGCCCATGCCGGGCAAACTGCGGTTCTCACGGGCCAGTTCAGCCTGACACTCCTGCAGTGATGTCATCAGACGACTCTTCTCTAGTTCCACCTTCAGGTGCAGCAGGTGATAGGGAATCTCTGTTTGGACATCCTGTAGAAAACATGCATTTTCATGTTGGTGGTCCAATTCAATTCAACATTTTTTTTTTCCCTTATACTTTCAAGCTATAGTTTATAGTCGTATAGACCACCTAAATATGCTGATCCAAATAAAGCCATTTTGAGTGTTTGATGATTTGAAAGAGGGGTAGCATATATGATTAAATAGGGTTAGCATAGGGTTAAATATGACAATTTGTTAACCCCTTCAGGTGTTAAAAGCCCATAATAGCAATCATATTATCAATATATAGGCCACCAATCGAAACATTTACTTAAAGGAAAATAACTTGAATGTATGTTAATGTATGAATCCTGCAGATAAAGTAATATAATAAAGTACATTTTTGAAGTATAATTTACGGAAGCCCTGAACCACAACGTAAAAAGAAAAAAACTGTAAAAAGTTTTTTTTTTAAATCTAGCATTTCGAGATTAAAGTCGAAATGTTTTGAGATTAAAATCTAAATGTTTCGAGATTAAAGTCGAAAAGTTTTGAGATTAAAGTCGAAAACTTTTGAGATTAAAATCGAAATGTTTCGAGATTAAAGTCGAAAAGTTTTGAGATTAAAGTCGAAAAGTTTTGAGATTAAAGTCGAAAAGTTTTGAGATTAAAATCGAAATGTTTCGAGATTAAAGTCGAAAAGTTTTGAGATTAAAGTTGAAATGTTTTAAGATTAAAGTCGAAAAGTTTTGAGATTAAAATCGAAATGTTTCGAGATTAAAGTCGAAAAGTTTTGAGATTAAAGTCGAAAAGTTTTGAGATTAAAATTGAAATGTTTCGAAATTAAAGTCGAAAAGTTTTGAGATTAAAGTCGAAAAGTTTCGAGATTAAAATCGAAAAGTTTCGAGATCAAAGTCGAAATGTTTCGAGATTAAGGTCGATAAGTTTCGAGATTAAAGTTGAAATGTTTCGAGATTAAAGTCGAAAAGTTTCGAGATTAAAGTCGAAAAGTTCCGTGTTTAAAGTCGAAAGAAACGTTTCGAGATTAAAGTCGAAATGTTTCGAGCTCAAAGACAAAAAGTTTTGTGATTATTTCGAAAGAAACGTGTCGAGATTAAAGTCGAAGCGTTTCGAGATTAAAGTCGAAACGTTTCAAGATGAAAGTCGAAATGTTTCGAGATTAAAGTCAAAACATTCTGATAATACAGTCTTCCATAGAATTGAGTGCGTTCATAACAGCGCGCGTCCACTAGCTCAGAGCGTGCACGTGTGTAAAGAAATGCACTTGTGAAGTCAGACAGACAGAGATAGATAGATAGATAGATAGATAGATAGATAGATAGATAGATAGATAGATAGATAGATAGATAGATAGATAGATAGATAGATAGATAGATAGATAGATAGATAGATAGATAGATAGATAGATAGATAGATAGATAGATAGATAGATAGATAGATAGATAGATAGATATCTAACCTTCCACTGTTTGTGCAGTTTCCTGACTGTTTCCTGTAGATTCTGTTGTTCTTGCTCTGGTAGAATATCTGTGAGTTCATCACAGGCTTTAAGAAACGCATTGAGGATTCTCTGATCCAGCTGCCCAAAGAACTCCTGCAGGACATTCAATAGAAGCATTACGAAATCACGTCAGCTTTAAAATTTCTCCACTCATTTCCTTCTAGAGATCAAATTATGTTCAAACTCTGCTTTCGGCCTATTTGCCGAGCGCTAGAATAGACTGTTGGGATTAATTTCTCACAGTGTGCTTTTTCAGAAGGTCCTCTGGGTTTCCTCTCTCGTTCATGGAGCTGCGAGCTATTTTCAGGACCTTCTCCAGCTCCACACGAGACTCCTCAAATCTCTTCATCAGGCTGCTGTTCGCCTCCACGTGTCGCTTCCATTCTGTGGTTTCTTTTACCATGCCCTTTTTGAGATAAACCATACAAAAACACACATGTAGGCACAATTGAAACATCGATTGTTTCTCTCAAATGGATGAGTTCTGCCTAATTCACCTGATCCTCAGATTTTCGTTTAGAATAAAAGAGATCTCAAACTATGCTCAGATGTACCAAGCTACCTCAGTTTGCTATGAATAGTCATGATTGTGCACAAAACATGATGTTCTTCTTCCATCAGTGTGGTTCCCACCTGTGAAGAGGCCTGAAGCTCTGTGATTCTCCTCTCCAGCAATGATGTGTCCAGGTGTTTTAGGTTCTTACTGGTGTCCAATGATTTCAGAATGACCTGATGGTTTTTATCAATCACTGACAGACACTTTTTACAGCTCTGCTGATAGGTCACCAGCTCCTGATAATTGTATAAACAGAGAAAATACAAAGAGAGACAATTAATGGCAAATACATTTGAATATATTAAGTGCTTTAAAAATCATAATACCTGTCCACACCGATTTGGATGCAAATAAAGGACACAAAGGCACAGCATATCCACAATTATTTAAACAAACACTATTTAACGGACAATTTTCTTCATTTTCTAAAAATGAAGTCAATGTTGGACAAAATATTATATTTTTTATTACACGTTTTTTTTGTTTTGTTTTTTACCAGAGTTATTTTTATTCATTTTTATTAATATATTGATTTTTTTTTATTTTCCATTTTAATTTTAAAGTAATTTAGTTATGTTGTTGTCATTTAGGTTTTATATATATATATATATATATATATATATATATATGTGTGTGTGTGTGTGTGTGTGTGTGTGTTTATGCCGTTTTTAATCATTTATACTTTAATTTGAGTTATTTTAGTACATCTAGCTAACCTAAAGTTTTTTTTTAGATTTTATTTTATTTCGTTTATTTTATTTCAAGTTACAAAAATGTTTGTTTTTTTAGGGTTTTAGTTTCGGTTAACTATGATAACTGCTACTTTCAGTATTGAAAGAAATATTACTTGTACTTTTGTTTAAAATCAAAATTTGCAATTATTATTTTTACTGTGAACAGCCTTTAAGGTGGTGCAAACGGTATTACAGGACTTTAAGTTGGTTCAAACAGTATAATGACCCATGCAACCCATAGGTCTTTAGTCACCTGACACTTCTGCTTGAAGTCTCCTGGAGCCTCAGAGTCCCGGGAGGAAGTGATGCGGCTCGCCTTCTCCAGCGACTGGTAAAACCCAGTGATATGTTTCTCCATCTCCTCTAATGGAGGCAGCATGGCCTGGGAGTCCCTCAGCAGGGGCAGTATTCTCTCTCTTATCTGAACCAGACATTGAGGCATAATGTGAGATGGTGTGATTATGGTTTAAAGTGGCAGTTCAATGGGAAATAAAGGGCTGGCACCTTGCTGAGCTCATCCTTGATGTTTGCCATGTTAGCGAGCATCTGAGCGATCTCCTCCTCTGTGATGTCTTTGGTCAGCTGCTGCGCGTTACGCGTGGCAGACTTGTACGCCGCCTCCATGGACGGCACTTTGTGCTTGATGTCCTATGAGAAATGAGTTGATATTTATATAAGATCTAGCTCCAATGATACTGCAGCAAACAGCATTAATCTTTGTGATATAAACTGCATAAAATTCATGTATTATGTGCACTAACATTCAGAATTTGGACCAGCAATATTTTTTTTAAAAACTGTTCAGCAAGGATAAATTAAGTCATATTTTTAATTTTAGACCGTTACAAAACAAAATCTATTCCACATAAATGCTGTTATTTTTTAATTTTCTATTTATCAGAGAATCACGGTTACCGGTAAGATGTTAAAGCTACACTGTGTGATTTTTACCCCCATCTAGTGGTGAAAAGGTATATGACCATCCAGTGAATATTAGTTTCTGTTCCTCTCAATTATGATTTTGCTTTAACTCCTACGGTGGCCAATGTAGTCCAAGATTAACATGGCTTCCAGTTCGACCTCGTCCATGAGTGTTAACTCAAACATAAATGCGAAAGGCGAAGCTTGAATTAACGGGTATGTCCCTCTTTGGCTAATGTACTTTCAAGATGGAGGGGCAACATGGCGACCGACATTAGAACCCCTTACCCGTATTTATTTCAATGGAATATTATACACTCACGAGAATACTTTATTACTTGAACGAAGTAAATATACATTAATGAGCACATATATTTTTGAAAGAACCAAGTGTTTTTAGCTAAGAATAAACTAAAAGAGTTACAAAGTGTAGCTTTAAGCAGCACAACTGTTTTCAACATTGATAATAATAATAATATTTCTTGAGCAGCAAATCATCATATTAAGATTGATTTCTGAAGGATCATGTGACACTGAAGACTGGAGTAATGATGCTGAAAATTCAGATTTCATTTTAAAATGTAGTAAACTAGAAAATATTACTGTTTTACTGTATTATTGATTAGATGATTAAAAATGCAGCCTTGGTGAGAAGAAGAGATCTCTTTAAAAATATTGAAAAATCTTACCAACCGCAAACTTTTGATTAGTATTGTAAATACTGTACAGTATGTCAATGTCCAGTCAGCTGGTCAAATGTCACACGGCAAAAAGAGATTTTATCACTCTAAAGGGGTTTGTTCTGTAATTGCCCAATCAGAATCAAGTATTTCAGAGAGCCATGTAGTAAGCGTTTATGAACTCTGATTACCTCAACGTCTTGTAGATGTGTCCTTATGTTCAGAAACGAAACTTGAACGGGTGTGTTCATCCTCTCATTGGCTGTGTCAATAAACGCTTTTAAAGCGTCAATCCCATCGTCATAATCCTTCCTCAGTTTGTCCACTTCATCTGCTCTTGCATACTAAGAAAAATATGTTATCAGAATTAAGTTTACACCAACATCTACATTATTTCTTAAAAGGTGCTGAGTGACGCAGCAGACATGAAACCATTACTTGAAGCATATTAATAGACGCTTATGATCAGAAATCCTTAAAGGAGTAGTTCACTTTTAAAAAAACTTTAGCTGATAATTTTCTCACCCCCATGTCATTCAAGATGTCCATGTCATTCTTTCTTCAGTCGAAAAGAAATTATATAATGGACTCCATATAATGGACTTCAATGGGAACCAAACGGTTCAAGGTCCAAATGAGAGTTTCAGTGGAGCTTCAAAGGGCTTTAAACGACATCAGAAGATGAATAAAGCAAAATGATCGCTCATTTAAAAAATAAATAACAAAGTTTAAGTTTTATAAGCTCAAATGCTCGCCTTGCTCTGTTGTGATGAGCGTTCGTGACTCTCCTGTTCGAACTTGTTCATCAAAATGAACAAATCTTTTTTCGAGTCATGACTCGAAGGGCCCTAGATAAGACCTTTATTCATCGTCTGGTGTCGTTTAAAGCCCTTTGAAGCTGCACTGAAACTCTCATTTGGACCTTGAACCGTTTGGTTCCCATTGAAGTCCATTATATGGAGAAAATCCTGGAATGTTTTCATCAAAAACCTTAATTTTTTTTCCGACTGAATAAAGAAAGACATGGACATCTTGGATGACATGGAGGTGAGTAAATTATCAGCAAAAGTTTTTTTAAAAGTGAACTACTCCTTTAAATGTGTTGCCACTTGTCTTACATGTTTGACTTTGACAAACAGCTCTCTCCATCTGCCGTTGAGAAGGAGCAGCTGCTGTTTGAGTTCTCGGGACACAGTCTCGTCGCATGTCTCAATCAGGAAGTTTCCAGCATCGTTCATGTCCATGTGTTGCTGAATCCAGTGTGGAAGATTGCGGAAAAACTCCTACAGAAGAATTCACACCGTTTGAGTACGCATTAGCTGTTTGACGTTTATCCCAACACATTTGAAGTCACAAACTTTGACAACACACCCGCTTGTCGCTCTCTGACCGGTTGAGCATCTTCTCGGCGTCCTCCAGCCAGGCCTGCAGACTGGCCACTGTGCTGCTGTATTTCTCCCAGTTGCAGATCACTTCCTCCAGCATGCTTCGGACGCTGCGCACCTCCACTGACAGGTTCTTCCACTGCGCTGTTGCATCGCTCAGAAACTTATTCACCCCTTCTACCTCTTCAGCTAAATGAAAATCACATTATAAATCAAAAAATGTCATTAATAATAAAGTCTTAAAGCATGTATAAAACAAATACATTTCTGCACTCTGAATTTTTGAGTGCAAATCAATCTTTTTATGTTTTAATGTGATTTATTTATTTATTTAAAAGGGACAATGCATATTAATGAACATATTAGCTTTTCAGCAATGTAAATATGCCAGAATTAGCCCCAGGGCTATTTACATCTGCAGTCCCCCGTCAGGTCATCATAATATCAAATAACAAGGCAAAACATTTAAATTTAAGTATGATGCTACACAGTTTAAAGGACACCTTAATATTCAAACAACATATTATAAGAGACACCACCGTTTTCAGACAGGTTACACATAATATACACATATACAATAAAGTGCTATAAAGTTAATGTATTTTGTTAGATACTTTACGCTGTTAAGCGGTTAATCGCGATTGATCGCATTCAAAATAAAAGTTTGTGTTTACATAATATATGTGGGTGCACTGTGTATCGCAATTAATATAATTAATTAATTAATATTATTAATTATATATATATTATGGCTGTGCAAAAATTAATTGCGATTAATCGCATCCAAAATAAAAGTCTGTGTTTACAGTACATAATATATTTGTGTGTGCTGTATATAATTATTTTGTATATATAAACACACACACATGCATGTATATATTTCAGAAAATGTGTTATTCATTTATAAAATATTTATATTTATACAATATAGATTATGTATTTATATATATATATACAGAATTTAAACGCAAATAATTTTTTAAATATATACATGCATGCATAGGTATTTATATATACAAAATAATTATATACAGCACACAGACACAGACTTTTATTTTGGATGCGATTAATCGCAATTAATTTTTGCACAGCAAAAAAAAAAAAAAATTATATATATATATATATATATATATATATATATATATATATATATACAAACACATGCTTGTATATATTTAAGAAATATTTTCATGTATACTGTATATAGATTTATATATAATTTATATTATATATAAATATAAATATTTTATATATAAATAATATTTTTTTCTTAAATATACATGCATGTGTGTTTATTTATATATATATACAAAATAATTATACACAGTGCACCCACATATTTTATGTAAACACAAACTTTTATTTTGGATGCGATTAATCCCGATTAATCGTTTGACAGCCCTAATAAATACAGTAACCAAGTTTAGTGTTTAGTTCTTCCCTTATTTTAAATATTTAAATTTCCTCAAATTTTGATGGTTTAATCAAATTTGTAGGATCCTTAAAAACAAATATCCTCATTTGGCTACTACTGTATATACACACACACACACATACCATATACATACACAAGTTTGGGATAAGTAAGATGTTTTTATCTGTCAGAAAGAAGTCTCTTATGCTTATGCTGAAAATAATGTGACAGCGAAAAAATAAAACGGGTCTAAAAATAGGCTTCGTTTTCATTATGCAAATTATAACTTTTTTTCACTCTTGATTTTGGGGTGAAATATGACCTGAACATTCATTTGTGACTAATGAGAGTCAAGTGTAATTTTGAGTGAGAAATAATTATTAGTCCAGAGCACTTGTTTCGCCACTAAAACGATGCTTTCAAGGATGCTTGACAGAATGAGGCTGCCAGATCACAAAGCAAGAGGCTCATTTTGCCTGCTAGAGTCCAGAATTGCTGCCAGGGAATGATTATAAAAAGCTGCATGAATCTCCAGCCTCAGGGGAAAATGGATGAGAGTGAGATGCGTCTTACCTGAAGCCCCAGATTTCAAGTAGCCGTCTGCAGCTTGTTTCAGAGTCCGAAACGTGGTTTCATATTGCTCAAAGAACTTACGGCCTTCAATTAACACCTGTGAGTGAATGAGGGAATGTGATATGTTAGCTGAGTCTTTTATATAAAGCAGATTTAAAAGAGTTTATTAAGTAAGCTGGAGGGCGTACAATATAATTTTGCAGGAGAAGCTCCACTGAGTCCCGTCGGCCGTATTTTATGATCCAGGATTTGAGCTTTGACTCCGCCAACATAAGGAAAGCCATGAGACGATACTTCATCTCCCAGAATTCAAATTTAATCAGATGGACGTGAGATGATGTGGAAACGAAATTAAACCTGTGAAAACATGAAATAACAGTAAATATATCAGTAATTGATGAGCTTTAAGACCTGCGTCTTACACCTTAGACCTTAGTATTTAAAGTCAACATGAAACAAAAAATAAAAATTAATTAATAAATGTTGCTGGTCTTATTGTGCATTATTCATTATTAGTTTGTTTTCCTCAAAATGTGATGACATTCTTCAGCCTTGAAAAGACTTTATTTGATTTGAATGTAACCAAAGTTGGTGAATTATTTTATAAAATTCGCTGGCATGCAGCTAGAGTGTTCTAGGTGGTTGCTAGGGCGTTGCTATGTGGTTACTAGTTGAACTCTGGGTGGTTGCTAGGGAATTGCTATGTGGTTATTAAAGGTATTCTGGGTGGTTGCTAAGGATTCTCTGGCTGATGTGTTGTGTGTTTGTAAGCAAATTGCTATGTTATTGCTAGGGGTGACCTGGGTGGTTGCCAGGGCATTGCTATGTGGTTACTAGATGAGCTCTGGGTAGTTGCCAGGGCATTGCTATGTGGTTATTAGAGGTATTCTGGGTTGTTGCTAAGGATTCTCTGGCTGACGTTCTGTGTGGTTGTGAGCAAATTGCTATGTTATTGCTAGGGGTGACTTGGGTGGTTGCCAGGGCGTTACTATGTGGTTGCAGAGTTGTTCCACATGTTCTGAGTGGTTATGAGCGCATTGCTATGTAGTTACTAGGGGTACTATGTGGCTGCATAGTTGCTCCACATGTTCTGAGTGGTTGTGTGCAAATTGTTATGTACTATGTGGTTTCTAGGGGTACTATATGGTTTCTAGGGTGTTGCTATGTGGTTACTAGATGAACTCTGGGTGGTTGCTAGAGCACTGCAATGTGGTTATTAGAGGTATTCTTGGTTTTTGCTAAGGATTCTCTGGCTGATGTTCTGTGTGGTTGTGAGCAAATTGCTATGTTATTGCTAGGGGTTCCATGGGTGGTTGCCAGGGCGTTGCTATGTGGTTGCAGAGTTGTTCCACATTTTCTGAGTAGTTATGAGCACATTGCTTTGTGGTTACTAGGGGTACTATGTGGCTGCATAGTTGCTCCACATGTTCTGAGTGGTTGTGAGCAAATTTTTATGTACTATGTGGTTTCTAGGGTGTTGCTATGTGGTTACTAGATGAACTCTGGATGGCTGCTAGGGCATTGCTATGGGGTTATTAGAGGTATTCTGGCTGGTTGCTAAGGATTCTCTGGCGGATGTTCTGTGTGGTTGTGAGCAAATTGCTATGTTATTGCTAGGGGTGGCATGGGTGGTTGCCAGGGCATTGCTATGTGGTTGCAGAGTTGATCCACATGTTCTGAGTGGTTATGAGCGCATTGCTATGTGGTTACTAGGGGTTCTATATGGCTGCATAGTTGCTCCACATGTTCTGAGTGGTTGTGAGCAAATTGTTTTGTACTATGTGGTTTCTAGGGGTACTATATGGTTTCTAGGGTGTTGCTATGTGGTTACTAGATGAACTCTGGGTAGTTGCCAGGGCATTGCTATGTGGTTATTACAGGTATTCTGGGTGGTTGCTAAGGATTCTCTGGCTGATGTTCTGTGTGGTTGTGAGCAAATTGCTATGTTATTGCTAGGGGTGACCTGTGTGGTTGCCAGGGTGTTGCTATGTGGTTACTAGATGAGCTCTGGGTGGTTGCTAGGGCATTGCTATGTGGTTACTAGGGGTACTATGTGGCTGCATAGTTGCTCCACATGTTCTGTGTGGTTATGAGCAACTTTTTATGTACTATGTGGTTTCTAGGAGTACTATATGGTTTCTAGGGTGTTGCTATGTGGCTGCAGAAGTGTTCCAGATGTTATGAGGGGTTGTGAACACATTGCTATGTGGTTACTAGGAGTACTATGTGGTTTCTAGGGTGTTGCTATGTGACTGCACAGCTATTGAACATGTTCTGAGTGTTTGTGAGCACATTGCTATTTGGTGGCTAGGGATGCTCTAGGTAGTTGCCAGGTTGTTCTGGGGTGCGTGGTTGAACCAACATGATAAACCAACGTGGTTGAAAGACCACTTTGCGACTATATGGTTTCGGGAAACAGTCGTGACTAGCTATTTGATTTCCTCAACAATGCATCGTACTATAGTAGTGAAGCATCGAGTTACGTCATTGTACGGGAAACACAGCCCTGGGTGGTTGCTAGGTGGCTAAAGTCAAAGTCTATTTAATGTTCTGAGCTCTAAATAAAATAAGTTTATTTTTTTTATGTTTCATTCATTCATGTATATAGCCCATTAAATGCATTGCAAATGCTGTTTCATGTTGCCTACAAACAATGAACCCTAAGGTCATCAAAGCTGACCTTTCCGCCATGTCCTGAAGCTGCTCTGGTGGAACCGGGACGCCGTTTACTGATCGGTCTCTGTGAATCTGTTGAAATGTCTGTCTGTGTCCCTCCAAATTCTTCAACACCTCCTATACAGAAAACAGACCAATTCTAATTATAGAAGCACAGTGATCGGAGCAAGTCCTTCAAGAAATAAAAATAAGTTCTTGCACCTACCTTGTGCTGTTCCAGTTTCCTGTGGAAGATGTTGGCCGTCTCTTCATGGGCCTGTTGAATCGGTACGTCCTCTCTGAGGGAAAGTTCTGCCCGATGCAGCCAGGCTCCGATCACTCCCAGAGGGCCCGGCAAAGACTTGTCCAGATGGATGTGCCAGTCTAAGAGCTGCACAAACCACAAAAACGCATCGCAAATATCAAAAGGAGAGATCTGTTTTTAAAGCTATTCACTGTTTTTGAGGACCCTTCAAGCTGTCAAGAGTCTGGCCAGATTTCGGTTTCCACACTATGGACTTGTTCCTTTGAACAAAACAGTCTCTGTGTGTCTGTCCTCTTCCCTATAATGAACCCCGCATCCATGGTCTACGCTCCAATTCACTCTTAATTACAGCTAATGACAACTAGACAAGTGCAAACTCATTTATTCTCACAGCAGCAACAGTTTAGAATTTAAATGCAAACTATTTTCAGACATAATCTACATCATAGAGAATTTATGTACAAAAAATAAGAGTTATATATACGTACAATCTCCAGCTTAAGTTAAAGCATTCATTTGCCTTTAGAAATTAACTAAGTTAAATACAAAATATTAACAAGCATTCTTTTAGCTCTTTAATGCGGTAAATGAGTTCATGTAAGAAAATAATGGTACCTCTTCCTTTTACAGTACAGTACTTACAGTGTACTTACAGTGTACTTACCTAGAAAGTACTGGCTAATATAAGGTAAGTACATGGAACAGGGGTAGTACTAGTTATTACCCAGTAACTGTAGTTACTAAAATAAGAACATAGTATTTACATGGGTAACTGGACTGTAAAAGGAAGCGTTACCAAAATAACATTATTCACCCATTGTATAAATAGGTTCATTTTTAAATATTTATTGTGATTTTATTTGATCATTAGTGATATCTAGGTGATTCTTGTGATATGTTTATCTTGAAATGATAAGATGCATGTTAATTTTCTCTTCTCAAAATTGCATTTGTGTATCCCTATCCACATATTCAAACTTGGAACAATGAAATTAGTTATACATGCAACAACCAAAGCCCTTTAGTATCATCGACAAAACCTAAGATTATAAGAGCTGCAGTGGTGGGGAAATTTAAAATGAATCAGTCTGTTCGTCACACAAAGCAATTCCTGACTACTTTTATGGTGCTTTTTTGGTGCACCCAGTTCATTTTCAAGTGGCATGAACATAATGCTAAACATCTCCATTTGCATTCCATTAAAAACTGTTGAGTAAATAATGACAGAATTTTACTTTTTGGGTGAACAAACTCTTAAATTACATTTGGCAAAGCACTAACCCTGACAGACACATGATCCCAGGACTGTTTGACCACGGCCTGATCCACGGACAGTTTGCCGTCCCTGTGCACCGGCTGCAGGAGAGACTCAATCTGTTTCTTTCTCATCTCATACTGCACACGGAAGCTCTTAAAGGCCTGCAGTCAAAACAAGAAGGATGGGGCAGCGGTAAATAAATCTGAACTGACACCAAACTCTCAACTCTTTTCAAATGCAAAGAGTTAAAGGGATAGTTCACTTTGAAATTAATTTTTGGTATGTTTTAGTTTAAGCTGGGCATCCAAGATTTAGGTGTCTTTGTTTCCACAGTATTTTCAATTTTGATATTTTAGGTCAAACCGTTCTTGTCTGTCACTCATATAATGGAGGTCTATGGTCACCACCTCAAAGAGCATGCACAGAGAAGTCCAAATTAAACATGATTTAATGACTCGTAAATGTATGTACACATTGATGGCCTAAGACACAAAACGAGCGGTTTGTGTGAGAAAACGAACAGTATTTATATCGTTTTACCTCTTGTAACCACAGCCACGTCCAACTGATCCGAGGGCACGGGCGCTTCAGTCTGTGCAAATTTTGTGTCAAACCGCTCGTTTCGTGTCTTAGGCCATCAATGTGTATTGACATCTACGAGGTATTAAATCATGTTTAATTTGGACTTCTCTGTGCATGCTCTTTGAGGTGGGGACCATAGACTTCCATTATATGACTGATAGACACAAATGGTTCGAAATAAAAATATCAAAAATATCTAAATTGAAAATACTGCGGAAACAAAGACACCTACATCTTGGATGTCCTTGGGGTAAGCTAAAACATCCCAAAAATTAATTTCAAAGTGAACTATCCCTTTAAGCCAATCATACTAGATCTTACTTACATGTAAAAGCAGCAAAAAAAGCTCATTTAATGCTAAAGATCACAGAAGGAAAACTCTCAGCTTTACCTGATATTTGTCAGTGAGACTCTCTTCAGATCCCTGTGCACGCAGAATATCTCTCTCTAGCTGATCCAGCCAGATCTTCACCTCCCTCAGCACCTTGCGCTCCTCTTTCTGTGCACATCAGACAGAAAGAGACGACGATTTATCACTCGTTTAGCAGGTATTCAGCAAGAGACCCACAGCAAGTAACACAGCAGTGTGAAACAGTGAAAAACAGGTGAGTTCAATCCCAAAGAAGAGGGAAGATCGTTAACTATTTTGTATTATTTTATAATACGAGGCTATTATGACCCTATTTATTAATACCACATACCTCAAGCATTAGCTCAATATCTTGTGGATCATACTGTCCAGGAGAGCAAAGGCACATCAAGAGATGCAAACACAACACAGTCAAGACGTTAGCAAGATAAAAGCCAGAGAAAGAGAGGAAACAAGCAGAGAGCATCCATCCACCGCAAGAAAGGCCATTCTCGGGAAACTGTGACATCTGTGTGTTGTGTGTTTATCCAATTCTTACTAATATAATTGACATAATACTGAACTTATTTGGTAATTTAATTCTGTTCAGTGTTATTCTAGTTCATGTAAGATTATATATTCATATAAATACATCAAATTTCAGAAAGAGTACCAGAAAACTGATCCAGTGCACTGATTTTTGTATTATTCAACCCTAAATGTTTAAAGAGTGTTAGCAAAAAGCATGTTTTGAGAGACATATCATGAGTTGTTTTATTCCTATCTTTAATGTGTGATTCATAGCCCTTACAGAATAAAAAACATGGATTTCCCATGTTTCCCATGTGTGATTTCACATGGGAACTGATCCAAGAACCGCATGTTTCATGTGTGACCACATGTGTTTTTGCACTTGTGAAATTTATGTTGGGGGACGAACACTGTAATGTGATTTTATTTACTCAGTTTACTCAGTTATCTACTCAAAAATGATTGGGAAGGAACTATTGAAATGTAATAACTAATTACGTTTCCAATAATTTTATAGCACATATGGCATCATTTCTTGAGAATGTCCCATACACTAAATGAACCTCATGCAGGTGGGACGAAATCGGCTCTTACCTGTAGAGCTGGGATAGAGAGAGCGAATGTAGGAATGGAACGAACCAGCTACAAATGCGTACGGTGAGTGACACAGACAGAGAGACAGAGTGAGCACACGCAGCAATGCATTATGGGTGTGATGCGAGAGTCAAAGACTCCTTGAATGGATTCCACATTGTGATTGACTACAGTAAATGGTTAGTGACTAATGAGCAAGCACTACAGCAGTGACTGCATTAAATAACAACAGCAAGCGGCTGGTGTATTTTTAGCTTGTGCATAAGCACTAAATCGTACCTCCTCTTGCTGTCCATCTGTCTCGGACTGGTGGGGATCTGGGTAGTGCTTCAGGAACTGAGCTACATAGGTCATTATGGATTTCTCATCAGGCTTGTCCACATCCACATCTGCAAGAAAAACAAACACAAAGTGGGAGGTTTGAAACGCTTGAGATATTACCATAGTGCTAATTATCTATCCACATGCATGCACATAGTTTTAGTTTTACTGTGCATTACCGGCACTTAAAATGTAAATTTGTATTGTTTCTTACAGGATTTGAAGCTTACAAAACCAAATATAGTGCAAACTAATATACATAAGTTGAGGAAAATATCAAAAATATACAATTTTTTTTTGGGATTTTTTTAAAAGAAAATAATTATTATATCCACCAAGGACATTTTAAATTGATCAAAAGTGACAGTAAAGACATTTATAATGGTAGAAAATTTTTATATTTTAAATAAATGCTGTTCTTTTGAACTTTTTACAGTGTTCATCAAAATACATGACAGCTTGAATGATTTCTGTAGGATAATGTGACTGGAGTAATGATACTGAAAATTCAGCTTTGCCACAGAAAAAAAAAACATTTTAAAAATTTATTAAAATAGAAAACAGTTATTTTAAATTGAAATAATATTTTACAATTTTACTGTATTTTTTAACCAAATAAATGCAGCCGTGTTGGGACGAATCTTACCGATCCCAAACTTTTGATGAGTGTATATGACAAATAGTAAAAACAATATTAGTAAATTAGTTCCCAATCATCTCCATCAATTCTCAAAATGAAATGAGGGTTACTGGGGCACTGCAAGAATCAGAAAACCATAGCAATGGCTTAGTAATGGAAGAACATTCAAACATCAAATCTGCTCAAGTATTCAAACTACAAACAGCACAAGACTTTTTAAGCAGCTTTAATCTTTCAGAAATTGCTTTTCTCAAGCTAACACACAACATATTAGACGATCCATTGACCTGAAGAGCCAAATGAGGCTTTTTATAGCCTCTTCAAAGGCATTCTGCCATGATGTCATGCTATTCAGCATCTGATCAGGCCTGATGTAATGCTTGAATAGCAGCATGACCTATATAAGACACTATAACAGCGTCTGTCTGAAATAAGCCCTGATGATGATGGATCCCCAGTATAATTATGCCGTGTCTATTCACATCAAACTCAAAACAAATAAGTGGCTCTTCAACAGCACAACAGATCATTGCCTGAATCTACATTATTATTGTTATGAAATCACGCACTTTACCCCTACGCTATTGCTACTGTTGACAATTTAGCGTTTTCCGTTATTTTGTCTGGCCCATCCAGACGTCAGTGGGTGGTGTTAGTGTAAATAGCCTCTGCCGACAAGGTGGACTATTTGCACTTAGTGTAAATAGACACTCCGTAACTATAATAACCCTGTATATATCATAGTAATGAATGATTCCCATATTAATATGCCATGGTATTTGTATGGTACTCCAACATAATTTAAAGGGCACCTATTACGGAAAATTCACTTTTACATGGTGTTTGAACATAAATGTGTGTTGGCGGTGTGTGAGCAAAACCACTCTAGAATGATAAAAATCCACTCAGTGTTTTTTACAATCTCAATAAATCATCTGCACTGTCTCAGAACGAGCTGTTCTAAGATTCAGCGCTTTGTGGCGTAGAATTGAGCAAGGGGTTTGATTGACAGTGTGGTTGTGGCATAGACCCCACCCTCGGTGATCTGTACACCATCCTCCGTTGTTTCAACGACAGCTGGTAATGTCTCTTGGAAACATAAGTGTTATGTTGTGGGATGGGATGTAATAATGGCATACATAGTAGTTTTCACTTACTTCCGACATCAGAGCCACTGAAAACACAGTGGATGTAGTGTATTTTGCAAGTTTAAGTGGCGCCTTTCCTTCGTAAATAAGTTTATGTTTGAGCGAATCATTTTCAGACTGTTTTGTGAACGAGGGTCAATTGAAAGCAGGTCTTGCTTCAAAGTTAATCCTCAACCGTGGATCGTCGTCTACTGTTTGTGATCCAACGTCACCTCCAGTAAGTGTATTTTATGATTTTTTGAGCAAATAGTCATTTCAATCTATGTCAGCCAATTCAACAACAAATGTGTCTAAGTTGTTGTTGTCTTCGTAGGATGTCTGTGTATATAATTTAAACATTGTTTGTATAGTGTGTAACCACACGTTTATGAATATATATATATTTAAAGATATTGTATTAAAAACTGCATATGTTTTCTTGTTCTGTAAGTTAGCCATCTTCTCACATTTGCCACAGAAGCACCTGTTAAGTAAACATGACGCAACAGGTCCCTCGCATAAATGTAATTTCGCTTGTACGTAGCGAACTTTATCACAGTATGAACTTGTAGTTTCAAAATATTGCGCCAACATTAGTGTTTGTGTGAGTCTGTGTGTGTTGCACATCCATAATTTCAAAGGTGACGCGATTACAACTCTATAAGTACATAAATGTGTCAAATAACCATACTGAGACGTACTGGTCCATTCTCATTTGTGTTTATTTTTCTCGAGTCTCTTCGTCATCTGGGCCTGATCAGAGACTATTTATATATTTCGATTCAAACATGTATGGCTGAATGACATTCAAAACAGCGAGTCTCTCACTTTCATTTGCTTCGCAGCTCATTTGCATTTAAGGTCGTATAGCCCAAAACAGCTCATTTTTAAACAGGCCCCAAAAATGACTTTTTCTAATGTTTATAATAAATTAACTGTGGGGTATTTTGAGCTGAAACTTCACAAATACATTCTGGGGACACCAGAGACCAATATTACATCTTGTAAAAAGGGGCATAATAGGTGCCCTTTAAAGAATGGTCTTCAATTACTATTATAAATCATCTAAAAAACATGGTATTCCCATGTCCAAAAACCATGGTGCAAGAGATGGACATTGTCTATCTGAAAAGAAATTGGAGAATTTGGAGCAAAATAAGTTGTATCTGTACCTTCAGGATCAAGTAAACGTGGTATTCCCAGCTCGTTCTCCGCAATACTGAACGCCTCTTCCAGATTCTCACGGTTACTTCTCTTTCTCACAACGTCGATGTCCACGAGCTCTGGTCGGATGGCATAAATAACAGAATGGAAGGCCACACCACTGCGCCAACTAGGACCGAAGTCTTTAACTTCAATCCCAAGACGCCTTGCAAGAAGAAATAACGACTTATTAGGGGCCTTATTAACAACTAGACCTATTTTTATACACTGTTCTTGTCCATTACGAATGGTCAGTTTGCTTTGTATTTATTAAATATTCCTTCAATTGACGAAAAATGGCATACTTGGTCGCTGTGTTTTGGACCCATCTGAGCATGGCTTTTTTGGCGTTGCCTTGAAACTTGGTGACCACCTTGCGTTTCATGGGTGGGCTGCCCGTCTCTGAGCTGGCCATGCTGTCCACCGAAGACGCACTGCTGGATAAAGCCTGAAGGACTTGAAGATTACTGGTCAACTCCTCAATCTGTAAAAAATTGCGAAGACAAACCCTTAAAAAACAGATATACATAGACGCGTGACAATTTTCCAGATCCTACAATCATAATTGGCAAACATTACCTGGAAATAGAGGATAATGGTCCATATCAGCCCCAAGACAATGGATGGGCGTCCATCAGCGATGTCAGTGGCATTTATATTGACTAGTTTGATCTGTAAAATAAGTGTTTATCAGGTTAGAAACTCTGACTAGATCATTTAAAGATACAAATGCAACATACACATAATCCACAGATCTGAGGTCAGGCAAACAAGCCAGTCTAAACCAGCACTACCTGCTGATGAATCGTGCAGGATAAAACCAGGAACGTGCATTACGAAATGTAAATAGGCTCCATTTTGATATTGACTTTAATAAAATGAAGCAGCCAGACTTATTCCCTTCTTGAGGAATATGCCAACGTGAATGCACAGAGAATATGAGGAACATGTGAGGGAATAGGGAAAACTGCAATTTGCTCATGGTCAGCCAGTCATGGACATCATAAGAGATGCTGTAGTAAAAAAAACAAGCTTTCTAAAAATAATTGCATCTCTTTCAGCCAGTAGAGATCGCTAAATAATGCGTACGCATCATCAAATGCAGGTATGCGTAACAAGAGCAGGTGTTTGTGAGAACTGTGACTAAGGAGAAGTACTGACCGGAGACCCTCGGTACACAGACTGAGACGAGACATGACAAGAGAGAGGACACAGTTAGGAAAACACTATGACGACATACACCGGACTGGGACATATGGACATATTCAATGATGAGATATGACCATTCAACAGTAAGATTTTTTGGACCCACTTTATATTAAGTGCCTTTAAGTATTATGTACTTACATTGAAATTAATAATTTGATACAATGGACTTATTGTGTTCATACATGTTTTTACATTGTACTTATATTTAAAAAATAACAGCATGTAATTACAGCTATAATTAATTTATGTAATTACATTTGTAATTACACAGTTGACCCTACCCTCACACCTTAACCTACCCTTAAACCGACCCATACCGCCACACCCGTCCCTAACCTTAACCTAACCTAACCCATATCATACCTCAAAAGCAGCAAAAGTGTTTTACAATACAACAGGAACACAATAATACGTTGTACTTATTTTTCGATGTAAGTACATAGTACTTAAAGCCACTTAATATAAAGTGGGGCCGATTTTTTTTATATATACAACAGCCTGCATAAATCAACCAAAATTAACAATAGAGACATTTAAAAATCTATTTCAAATAAATGCTGTTCTTTTGAACTTTTTATCCATTAAAAAAAGAATCATGAAAAAATATCACGGTTTCACCCAAATATTAACTGTTCGATAACATTGATTCTTGAGCACTAAGTCATACATTTTCCTTCAGTGTCATATCTTTTATAAAAATCCCTTTTATCAGAAAAAGCCTTAATTACATGAAAGTGACAAACTGCAGTATCATTAAAGGAGTAGTTCACTTTAAAAAAAAAACTTTTGCTGATAATTTACTCACCCCCATGTCATCCAAGATGTCCATGTCTTTCTTTCTTCAGTCGAAAAGAAATTCCAGGATTTTTCTCCATGTAATGGACTTCACTGGGCACCAACATTGGGCACTCTCCTGTTCAAACTCAAAATGAACGAATCTTTTTTCGAGTCATTTCGCTCATTTCGTTCGTTGAATGAACAAAATGACTCGAAAAAAGATTTGTTCATTTTGATGAAAGAGTTCGAACAGGAGAGTCACAAACGCGCATCACAGAACAGAGCAAGGCGACCATTTGTGCTTATAAAACTTAAACTTTGTTATTTATTTATTAAATGAGCGATCGTTTTGCTAGATAAGACCCTTATTCATCGTCTGGAGTCGTTTAAAGCCCTTTGTACAGCACTGAAACATTTGGACCTTGAACAGTTTGCAGTTTGCACTGAAACTATCATTTGGACCTTGAACCGTTTGGTTCCCATTGAAGTCCATTATATGGAGAAAAATCCTGGAATGTTTTCATCAAAAACCTTAATTTCTTTTCGACTGAAGAAAGAAAGACATGGACATCTTGGATGACATGGGGGTGAGAAAATTATCAGCAAAAGTTTTTTTTTTTTAAAGTGAACAACTCCTTTAATGAATTTGATGTATTCTGAGATGTTTTTTTGGTGTTAGTAATGCCCCTTCCACACAGATGATCCCATAAAATTGCCATAAATTTGCTAGAGTGTCTTCTGTGTGGTTTCGCAGATCATAATTAAACTAAAGACGCTGCGGAGACATTACATGTCACATCCTGAACCAAAATCAAACATTACCAATGTGTAAAAGGGGCTTAAAACATTTCCCGTGATTGGTCAAATTACACAAATTAGTTTGATATCAATATTTCAAAAGATTCTGTCAATTCCTCACCCAGCAATAACTAACTTTAACTCTTTATTATCATCCTTTTCAATGATTGTTCTTGCCTGTTTTTGACCAAAGCCTTTCTGGTATATCATTTTATAGTAATTCTTCTTTAAAATAATCCACAAGCAAATTCATTTTTAAAAGACAGAGTTTGAAAGGTGCTGAAGAACAGGAATGACTCAGCTGGGAGTGTTACACAGTATATCACCGTTTAATGAAGACAGATGAGATCATTGGTGTTCATAGGGTCACCTACCTTCCTTCCCTCCAGGAACTTAAGAGCTGTGCCGATGTTGGACACCCAGTGGATCCTTTTGAGCTGGCGACCCTGTTCGCATGGCTGCAGGGAAATAAGGGAGGTTTATCAGGAGCAGGAATGAGCCCATCATCTCGGCATTAAACAGACATTGACACGCGCCAGCTGCTCCGTGCTGAATGCAGAGGTTTCACAAAAGGGATAATCTGCAGATATTGCATCACTTACTAATCTCTGTCCAGACAGCACCTCTAACAGAGCCAGCAGTTTCACCCCATCCTTGATGTCCTCAAAGAGGTCGTTGACTTCAAACGGAGGTTTGTGCTGAAAAAGGACAAAAAGAAGAGGGGAAAACAGATGAACTTAATGAACTCTTTGAATGCAAATGTGTTGGATGCTTTATGCCATTGTGCTATGGTGTTCTTGCTATAATTTATTCTACTTTTTATTCTTTTTCTACTTTATAAGTCGGTTTATTATCTGCTGAATAAATACATATGTATGCTTTTAGTCAGTCCCTCTTCAAGGAATAGTTCACTTTGAAATACATTTTTGGTGTGTTTTATCTTACCTCAAGGACATCCAAGATGTAGGTGTCTTTGTTTCTGCAGTATTTTCAATTTTTAGGTCAAACCGTTCTTGTCAGTCATTTAATGGAGGTCTATGGTCACCACCTCAAAGAGCATGCACAGAGAAGTCCAAATTAAACATGATTTAATGACTCGTAAATGTAAGAACACATTGATGGCCTAAGACACGAAACGAGCGGTTTGTGTGAGAAAACGAACAGTATTTATATAATTTTACCTCTTGTAACCACAGCCACGTCCAAGTGATCTGAGGGAATGGGCGCTTTGTGGCTGTAGCAAAGAGGTAAAAACAATATAAATACTGTTCGTTTTCACACACAAACCGCTCATTTCGTGTCTTAAGCCATCCATGTGTACTTACATTCACGAGTCATTAAATCGTGTTTAATTTTGACTTCTCTGTGCATGCTCTTTTAGGTGGTGACCATAAACCTCCATTATATGACTGACAGACAATAACGGTTTGACCTAAAAATATATAAAAATTGAAACTACTGCGGAAACAAAGACACCTACATCTTGGATGCCCTTGAAGTAAGCTAAAACATACCAAAAATTAATTTCATTCAAAAATTAACTTCATTTCATTCCCAGAGGAATTAAAGTTTATTGCTCAGAAGATACTATTTCATACAGTAGCTCAGCATACACAAAGTATAACAAGATGTCACAGATATTTCACAAAAAAATTACTTTGGAGAAATTAAAATAGATGCGATTGAATGAATTATTGGTAGTGTAGAGGTAAAAAAACGAATGAATGCAGATAGCAGCTCAGATCAACTGAAGAAGTGTAAGGTTCATATTCATATTGAGATGTACAAACAAGAGTTGGTAAAGTGTCTCTTCGAAATCGAAATCTCTTCGTGAATACTGAAACACACTCTTTTATTTTTCCCCCTCTCATCACGCTTTAACCAAACTTATCATGCATCCAAACTGAAACTACAAGCTGTCCAGGCAGATGAAACTACACACACACACACACACACATTCACAAATAAACTTAAAAAATGAAGCACATCAAATTTATTTTTCAGAATCATATACATACCATTCAAACATTTGCGGTCAGTTAGATTTTTTGGTTACACTTTATTTTAAGGTGTCCGTGTTACAGTGTAATTATACATTTAAATACTGACTAATAATAATTAGCTACATGTACTTACTATAGGGTTAGGGTTAGGATTAGGGTGTGGTTTAGGTTAGATGTATGTAATTAAGCACAATTTATAGTAATTACTATAGTAACTACATGTAACATGTGTAACAGACACTAAATAAAGTGTTTTTTTTTAATAAATTCAAACGTTTAGTCAGGAAAGACACACTAAATTGATCAAACAAATATTTATTATGTTACTAAAGATTTCTATTTCAAATAAATGCTGTTCTTTTGAACTTTCTATTCCTCAAAGAATCCTGTTTTCACAGATTCAACAAAAATATGAAGCAGCATAACAGTTCATAATAAAATTGATAATAATAGCAAATGTTTCTTGAGCATCATATTAATCATATTAGAATGATTTATGAAGGATCATGTGACATAAGACTGGAGTAATGATGCAGAAAATTCAACTCTGCATCAGGGATATTAAATTACATTTTTAAATATATTCAAATAGAAAACAGTTACTCCCAAATGTACAAATTTAACAATATTGCTGTATTTATTGTTCAAATAAATGCAGTCTTAGTGAGCAGAAGAGGTTAAAACATTAACAACAAATCTCACCAACCCCAAACTTAGTGTACAAATAAAGTATTACTGTCTAATATCTGCATCATCATACTGCTACTGTACATTATTTGTAAGAGCAAGCATATCGTGAAGTATATAGACCATTTCAAAAGATGTAAACAACACTGGCCCAGAAGCACTTCCTGTTTCAATTATTTAACACTACATAAAAGCTGGGATAAAATACAACCAACAGAACATTTAAAACTGAATCAAAGAGTTAAACAAACATCTTTAAGATGTTCTCTTTATATGTGAAATAAAGAAAACAGTTACAAACTGAAACAGGAAGTGCTTCTGGGCCAGTGTTGTTTACATCTTTTGAAATGGTCTATAGACTTGATTCAGAAAAGAGTTAAGATCCTGCTCCTGTACAAAAATCATAAAAATTGCAGATCTGCTTTAAAATATTAAAAGGAAATGGACACAATAGGAAAAGATAACAGAGAAGTCAGAGGTCAAACAAAAACAGACAAAACTTTCCATCATGAACGTAATGTGCAAACACGTTTGCTTTGGTCATGCTGACTAATGAGAAAATAAAGGAAGCAAGTCTGAAATGTATATCTAGATTTATTTTTGTTAAACAAATGCAAAAAATATAAAATAAAACATTACAAAAAAAAAAATATCTGGACAGACAGGCCAACAAGCAGACGCACAGACAGTGATGTGAATCTGTATTGCAGGCATGAAGCATTACATAGCATATTCTGCAGCTCAGTTAGTATGCACGGAGTGTGTGCTTTCTGTACAGCAGTGGACCCACTCGCTGCACACATTACTGGGACTCTTCAAGCTCTTCATAACCGTGCTTTGAACTGTTGTCCAGCAGATTGTGTGGAACAAAAGGCCCCTCAGTGCAATCTGCACTGACTGGAATACTTAAACCCACCATTTGTGTCAGATTATCCTCTCTTTGTGTGCTGCAAAGTGCCACGTCACAAAAGCAACTAATCACGCATAATGAGGAGAGAGGGGGGGAGGGGCATCTCACAACAGCTCCGCTTTTACTTTCTAAGATGTGGGTCGTTATACAAAACCATGTGACTTCAACAATGTATTGCTGATGTCATCATGTACTATGCGCAATTTAAGTCATTTCCGGGACCACATCAACAAAAATATAGTAACTTCCTTTTATTAGTGTGTGGAAAAACTAACCCTGTTTTTCTAACTTCTCTTCACTGTATTTGCAAATGCACTTTGGTAAAGACATTTTGAAATAAAGGCAAGTCTTATGTATTTAGTTTTGTATATGCATATTTTTAGATTTAGATGCCTCATAAGAAAACTATTCTATACGTCATTATTTGTTTACTGACATCATCATCTGTTAATTAGTAATGTACTAATGTTTCCTTTTTAAAAATGATCAATTATCAATAATTCTGATTTGTTTGTCAGTAGGGGATGAACATAAAGGTTATTCTGATTTTGTATAGTAACTATTGATTATTGAAAAATGGACATTTGTATAAATGTCAGCTTAATCTGTAAAATGGCCATCCTCAATATTTCTCTAAGAATCATTTTAACCCAATATATTATGCATTATATCATGTTAATGGACCTAAAAATAATTCACATTATAATGGAAGCTTGTTTCCGCCACAGAATGAAAAATAAAAAAGGTAATTGCAACTTTTTATCTCACAATTCTGAATTTCTTTTTTTTTTTTTTACAATTGCGAGTTTACATCTCTCGATTCTGACTTTATTTCTCAGAATTGCGAGATATAAAGTCAGAATTGCGTGATATAAAGGAGCAACTGTGTGTTATAAAGTCAGAATTGCGAGATATCAAGTCACAACTGCATGTAAGAAAAGGTCAGAATTGTGAGATACAAAGTCAGAATTGGTTGATATAAAGTCGCAATTGCGTGAAATAAAGTCAGAATTGATTGATATTAAGTCGCAACTGCATGATATAAATTCGAAATTGCGTGTTGTAAGTAAAAGTTAGTCTTTTTTCCTTAGAATTGGCCTGATAACTCGCAATTGCGCCTTTATATCTCACAATTCTGAGAAAAGATGTCAGAATTTCGAGATATAAACTCACAATTATGTTATAAAGTCAGAATTGTGGTATATAAACTCGCAATTGTGAGATAAAAAGTCGTAATTCTGTCTTTTTTTTTTGACCAGTACTTATTGTAATTGCTTTACGACTTTATTTATCCTACTTGCAAATTTATATCTCACAATTGCGACTTTATTTCTCACAATTGCGAGTTTACATCTAGCAATTGCGACTATTTCTCAAAATTGCAAGTTTATATCTCGCAATTGCGACTTTATTTCTCAGAATTGCAAGTTTATATCTCACAATTGCGACTATTTCTCAGAATTGTGAGTTTATATCTTGTAATTGCGACTTTATTTCTCAGGATTGCAAGTTTATATCTCACAATTGCGACTATTTCTCAGAATCGTGAGTTTATATCTCGCAATCGCGACTATTTCTTAGAATTGCAAGTTTATATCTCGCAATTGCGACTTTATTTCTCAGAATTGTGAGTTTATATCTCACAATTGCAACTATTTCTCAGAATTGTGAGTTTATATCTCGTAATTACGACTTTATTTCTCAGGATTGCAAGTTTATATCTCACAATTGCGACTATTTCTCAGAATCGTGAGTTTATATCTCGCAATCGCGACTATTTCTTAGAATTGCAAGTTTATATCTCGCAATTGCGACTTTATTTCTCAGAATTGTGAGTTTATATCTCACAATTGTAACTATTTCTCAGAATTGCGACTTTATATCTAGCAATTGCGACTATTTCTCAGAATTGCAACTTTATATCTCGCAATTGCAACTATTTCTCAGAATTGCAAGTTTATATCTCACAATTGCGACAATTTCTCAAAATTGCGACTTTATCGCAATAACGACTTTATTTCTCACAATTCTGACTTAATATCTTGCAATTGTGAGATAAAAAGTCTCAATTATTATTATTATTTTTTTATTCATTGGCGGAATCAAGCTTCCATACATTATGGCAGTAAATTGGGTATCAAATGCATATCATGTTAAAAGAAAAATCAGTTGTCTGACAGAATCTATAATCTTCTAAAAATGAGAAATTAACAACTTTTTCAAATTAATCACTTTCTCAAAATGTAAAATCACACCCTCTGAAATCACCGGGCACACGTGTCAAAGACCTCAGGAGCGAAGCATGCTTCCTCCCACTGAGAAATGTTCCAGCCCCTCTCGACGACCATCTGCACATACCTACAGTGTCCAAGACTTCCCAGAAACACACTTGTCATACGCATATTCAATCCACATAACAAAAGTTACGTTCAGGGGAAATATCTCAGCAATGTTGAATGTAACAAAGAACGATAGAGCGTCTCTGTCCAGTTAAAACGCTTTCACTTGTCAGACATAAGTGTCTGTCCCATGCCAATACCTTAACAAGACAAGAGACACAACATGTTAACACAGATTATCTGACTTGTAAACAGTGAAAGTGGACTCTGATAAAATGTAGCAAAAAAACCTGCATCCTCCCTAAAAGTGGTCATATATTATTAGTCATTTAATTTTGTCCCTGAAATCATAAATCATAAATATATGCTAAATCATATATAAATCTGATAAAAATCTTACTTATAACATAAAAATTTTTAAAAAAATATAAAAATAAAAAATATATTTATTAAAAAATATTATTATATACATCATAAAATTATGACTTTTTTAATCTCATAATTATGACTTTCTATATCATAATTTTGACTTTTAAGTGACATAAATATGACCTAAAAATGTCTTTTATGTCATATAGTTATGACTTACACTTTTCAAATAGAGCTATTCAAGTCACCTAGTGAGATTTTTTATATTGTGCAGCCTTACTTTTTACATCATAATTTTGACTTTTTATATTTACAGTAGGGTGACATAACGTCAATTTCATCTTTTGTTGTCATAACTATGGCATTATAAACATAGCTATAAATATGATTTACCAAAGCATGTTTTTTTATGTGGACGAAAAGGGCTTCGATACGCATAAAAATCAACTATATGTCAGTATTTCATAAATTCAGAGCAGTTTTTCCGAGTCTTTAATGCTCAGCGTACTAACACAAGATCACCCACTCGTCTTGGCCATGGCAGTTGGACGACGCCATCACAACACAGCATTCATCCTCAAAGCACACAGCACAAACAGCGCCCTTCATGATTTTTATTAGAGTATTACAGCATTACGCCCCCTCACTCACTGTTTACTGTCCAGACAACGAACAGCCTTTAATCATCTGAGCTTTACTCAGTTACACAGACATTTGCCCTTTAGAGTCATTATGACATTAGGCTAAAACTAATCACATGGACCATTCTCGCTGTTCAAGGATGATGGGTCAGGAAGACAGGAGGACGGTAACAAAGCCATCACTGCTTAAGATGCTGGTGTGTTCCCTCTCAGCATCAGCTGTTTAGCATTACACACTCAGTTATTGACTGTCGGACTACACAATGTTGGGAAAAAACGGACATTTTGACATTTGCAACAAGAAAACAATTTCATCAGGGGCCTCATGTAAAAAACTTTACGTAGATTTGATCCTAAAAGTGTGTATCCACACAAAATCTAGATTTTTTTCAGATATACAGTATATGCCAGAACCTGCACAAAATTCCCTATATAAAACCAAGTCAGCGGAAGATTGTGCGAAAATGCATCTCTACCCCATCTCCTTCCCGAAATAAACACATATAGAACTTTCAAAACCTAGTTTTACTATGCATGATGTCATCTGCATATAATTTCCATGCATATCGCCATACTTGTTTACAAGACAAGACATGCGTGATACAAGACATGCGTGAATATGAGATATGCACAGATATACACAGATACACACAGACGGCAGCAGGTTTATTAAGCTCCTGTCACTTTAAGAGCTAATGCACGGATCCAATATAATGATACGTGTTCAGTGTAATGATTTAAATTTGCTTGAATGTTTAAACTGATAGGACCTAAATGATAAATTTTTATGCTATGATGGTTGAACTTTGCAATAAATCCAAGAATCACGTGCGTTTCGAACTTTGGGGACTTGTCCGTGCGGTCAACTATATGGATCGTACTATACTTGAAATCGCACATCCTGCAATATCGATGCTAAAACGATATATCGTAAAGTCTATCATGACATACACTGGCACAAAAAAGATAGCTAAACTTCTTATGCTAACTAATGCTGCATTTATTTGATGTAAAATACAGTAAAAATTGTGAAACATTATTAAAATTTAAAATAACTGTTGTCTATTTATTATTTTAAAGCTATGTGTGATTTTTACGCCCATCTAGTGGTGAAAATGTATATGACCATCCAGTGAATATTAGTTTCTGTTCCTCTCAATTCCGATTTCATTTTAACTCCTACGGTGGCCAATGTAGTCCAAGATTAACATGGCTTCCAGTTCGACCTCGTCCATGAGTGTTAACTCAAACGTAAACGCGAAAGGCGAAGCTTGAATTAACGGGAATGTCCCTCTTTGGCTAATGTACTTTCAAGATGGAGGGGTAACATGGCGACCGGAATTAGATCCCCTTACCCGTTTGTATTTTCAATGGCATATTATACACTCACAAGAATACTTCATTACTTGAACGAACTAAATATACAATAATGAGCATTAACGCATGCTTGTTAAAAAAAGGATTCATTTCTTTCTATGGTATAACTGACCATAAACTTTTGAACAGTAATGGAACTGAGTTAAACAGTTGAGTTTTACCATTTCTGAATCCATTCAGCCAATTTTCTAATATTTAGAAGAATATCAGTAACCAGACAGTTTCTGGTCTCATTGACTATCATAGTAGGAAAATATGCTATGGAAGTCAATGAGACCAGAAACTGTCTGGTTACTGATACTATTTCCAAAAAAAAGTGGAGTATCCCTTTAATTATTGATTATGATATGCAAATTCCCCATGATCAGGTCTGCCCCAGAGTCTTTACAAAACTCACTGCATTTTTAATGTGCCAAAGTCACTGTTGTATTGTAATCCAGTGTAAACAGTACTAGAAGCAAAACATTGGGGCATTCCGATTAAAAAAGATTGCAAAACATCTTACCTTGGCCAAGTGTGAATTAATCCACTTTGTAAAAGTTCTTTTCTGCACCGACTCCTGTTCATCTGCAGAAGAGAGAGACACAACAACAACATAAGTGATAAGTTTTACTGTTCAAACCGTTCAAACAACAGAATCCAGTCTTCTTCATTCTGCTCACAACCATGATGACTCACCTGGCTATTTTGTTATATTTGTGAGAAATAAATACATTCAAGAGGATTTAATATTGAATATTGTACAGTTTCATTAAGCCAGATTCAAAGCGAGAGAGGAGATCTTTACCAGCACAGGGGAGCAGAGAGTCCACATGTGGCATGGGCAAAAACACTGACATGACATCAGAAACATGGGCCAATATTCCCATTATATCTAGGCCAGATTTACCAAACAGGGAAAATTAGCATTAGAGCACAATGGGATGGGAGTGGATAATTCTGCATGTGATCTACTGACGATGCGCAAATGAAAGAACATAGACGCAGCCGGATCATTTCCATAATGACCAATGCAATCTACCAAATTAGTGTCTGGTTTAAAACACGCTTTTTTAGGGTGTTAAATAACGGCACAAATACAAGCAAATACACTTAGTAAATCACGTTGCATGTTAAATTTAACATAACATGCCTCCCATAAATTTTGTGTCTGAAAGGGAAACTCCTACAGATGAGTTACAATAAGATAAGCGGCAAAATAACCCTGTCTAGGCCTTTTCAGCCCTAACTTTTCACTGCATGTCTTTAGTAAATCCTGAGAGTAGTTTTTTCAACACCAAAGAGAGGGTTTGTGCTAGTGCAAGCTATAAGTAAATCTGTCCTTTAGTATATACTCAACATTAACAAAATAAATTTATATTTTAAAAAGCTCAAGCTCTTAAGAAGACTTCGTTTAACTAGATTTTTACATTTCCCGAAAGAAATGTGAATAGCTCTTGCCTATGCATAAGTCATCCCACATTGCTGTGGTGTTATGGTTGCTAGTGCATTACTATGTAGTTGCTAGGATGTTCTGAGTGGTTGCCAGGTTGTTGTTATGCAATTTATTAGTGTGTTCTGCGCGGCAGCCAGCTTTTTGCTATGTAGTTGCAAAGGTATTCTGTGTTGTTGCCATAAAGATGTTCTGAACAGTTGCTAGGGTATTGTCAAACAGTTGTTAGGATGTTTTGTGTGGTTACAGGGTATTGTAAAGTGACTGTGGCTGTCAGGACACTGCTATCGAGTAGTTAAGATGTTCTGGGTGGTTGCCAGGGTGTTGCTAAGCATCTGCTACAGAGTTTCTATGCAGCCATGAAGATGTTCTGAGGGGTTGCTAGGATGTTCTGGGTGGTTGCCAGGGCATTGCTATGAATTTACTACAGTATAATGATCTGAGCGGCTGCCAGGGTGTTGCTATCCTGTTCCAAAGGAGTTCTGAGTGGTTGCCAGGCCATTGCTATGCACCCATAAAGATGTTCTAAGTGGTTGTCAGGGTGTTGTCAAGAAATTGTTAGGATACTCTGAGTAGTTTGTAGTTACCAGTCCATTGCAAAGTGACTGCAAATGTGTTCTGGTGGTTCCCAGGCTGTTGCTATGCAGTCTGGCATTTCTGAGTGGCTGTCAGGGCACTGCTAAGCAGTTGAGATGTTTTGAATGGTTACCAGGGTGTTGCTAAGCAGCTGCTAGAAATTTTCTATGCAGTCATGAAGATGTCATGACATGAGTGGCTGCTAGGATGTTCTGGGAAGTTACAAGGCCATTGCTATGAAGTTGTTTCAGTAGGATGATCTGGGCAGTTGTCAGGGTGTTGCTATGCGTTTGAAAATGAGTTCTGAGTGGTTTCCAGGGCATTGCTATGCCGCCATTGAGATGTTATGAGGGGTTGCTAGGATGTTCTGGCTGGTTGCCAGGGCATTCCTATGAAGTTACTACAGTATAATGATCTGAGTGGCTGCCAGGGTGTTGCTATCCATTTGCAAAGGAGTTCTGAGTGGTTGCCAGGCCATTGCTATGGAGCCATAAAGATGTTCTGAGTGGTTGTCAGGGTGTTGTCAAGCAATTGTGAAGGTGCTCTGTGTAGTTACCAGTCCATTGCAAAGTGACTGCAAATGTGTTCTGGTGGTTCCCAGGCTGTTGCTATGCAGTCTGGCATTTCTGAGTGGCTGTCAGGGCACTGCTAAGCAGTTAAGATGTTTTGAATGGTTACCAGGGTGTTGCTAAGCAGCTGCTAGAAATTTTCTATGCAGTCATGAAGATGTCATGACATGAGTGGCTGCTAGGATGTTCTGGGAAGTTACAAGGCCATTGCTATGAAGTTGTTTCAGTAGGATGATCTGGGCTGTTGCCAGGGTGTTGCTATGCGTTTGAAAAGGAGTTCTGAGTGGTTTCCATGGCATTGCTACGCCGCCATTAAGATGTTCTGAGGAGTTGCTAGGATGTTCTGGGTGGTTGCCAGGGCATTGCTATGAAGTTACTACAGTATAATGATCTGAGTGGCTGCCAGGGTGTTGCTATCCATTTGCAAAGGAGTTCTGAGTGGTTGCCAGGCCATTGCTATGCAGCCATAAAGATTTTCTGAGTGGTTGTCAGGGTGTTGTCAAGCAATTGTTAGGATGCTCTGTGTAGTTTGTAGTTACCAGTCCATTGCAAAGTGACTGCAAATGTGTTCTGGTGGTTCCCAGGCCAACATAAAGATGTTCTGGGGGCTTGTCAGGGCATTGCTATGCAGTTGCTATGATGTTTTAGGTGGCTGCCAAGGCAAGTGGTTTCAAGGATGTTGCTATGAGGTTGCTATGCAGGTATAAAGATGTTCTGAGTGGTACATGGAGTGTTCAAGGTGTTGCTGTTATTTTTTTATCACCTGCCAGGTGGAAAAAGTTTAATACTGTAACTATTTACTACTACTCACATCATTAATCCTAAATATGAGCTATAGCATTAGGGATCTTTGATTTCACAAAACAGCAGTAATGGAAGTGTGTGACATCTGCTTACACAATATACTCATCTTGCAGAGCATTTCGAGATACAGAAAAGCTCATTCAGGTCACCAACAAACACCCACCAGACATATTTATGCATGATGGGCTCAGACGGACCAACGATCATCACAAGAGACAACATCCTATGTTTGCATGCATGTTCTAATGCAATGCACAGAGCATGTTTAAGAAGCATCCATGTACTGTACTGTAGCACACATGGCATGCCACAGCCATCATAATCCAACATGCGCAGCTGTAAAGAGGTTAACATCAGCACTCGTGTGCAGCCGTGACCCGTGCCAACACGGTGATTACCTCTCCCGAGGAGGAAGACGAGGAAGACCTCAGCTGCCCAATAATGTCTAGTGAGCCATGTGACCCAGAGACGTGTCACTGCATATCTGGATCATGCATCTGTTTCACCTACATTCAGTGAAGCACAGACTACATGTGAATCTGAGCTAGTGGCTCCCAAACTCCTGACATATCCAGTCAGATGAGAGGAGACATCGATGTCCCACTTACCGCGGAGATACTGAAAGAATCCCGTCACCAGATTCAGAGACGTGGTCTTTTTCACAGCTATGTCCTTAAAGTGAGCCATTGTGCACCCCGCATTCCCTCCGTTTCTTTGTGTCCTCCTTCATGTGTGATATTGTGTGCGTGTCATTGAGGGAGGAAAACCAGATCAGCTGTCCTTTATTTCCTCCGGGAAGCAGGAGCTTTCCGTGTGAAAACACAGTGCGACCGAGTGCTGGAGGATGGAACCTCCCCCTCCTCCTGTTGTCTCCCTCTCTCTCCTCCTCTGCTGTAGATAGGCTGATGATCGGGGGCAGTTTTTATGAGCCAGGCGACTTCCTGTTGTTAGCGGAGCTGTGGAGTCGTGCTGGTGTGGATGCTCCGTTCAGGTCTGTTCTAGTTCTAGCAGCATCCCACAGCTGCAGCCATACTAACCGGCTATGGCACTGATCCTCCAATCAGCAGGCGGGGGGCTGTGATGTCACCGGGCAGCTGGTGTTATCCTGATTTATGTGGGTGGGTGGGGGTCAGTACTCGCGCTACACAGCTTGAACTCCACCGGGGCCTCCACTACAAGCACTGCAGACACCCTAATGCAAGAATGGCTTAGCAAATAATCAGATTCAATGCAGTCCAGAATGCTCCACAACCAGGGACTTATTAGGTACATAACATAATTACTGTGAGTGTGTATGAGTTTGCATGTGCAACAGTGCAAGATGCAAAGAACATCATTTTTTTGTCTTTACAATGAGAAATCAAAATTGTGCGTAGTTTATTAATTTATTAATTAATTAAACATTGGAGTGTTTGATGGTGCAACTATTATTAGTAATAGTGATTCAACTAACTGCTAACACTAAGTATTGAACTTCGGCAAGTAATTTATCCTACAACAGTTGTGCTGCAGACATAAATTATCCTTCAAATCACATGTCATGTGTCCATTGACTTACAGGAGGAATAAAGAGACCTCAAAGTGGACTCTATTGACTTGGACAATAATTCAGTAACCACATAGCAACACCCTGGCAACCACCCAAAAAAATATTTCATGGTTTCCGCAAATATATTAAGCACCATAACTATTTTCAAAAAGTATAATAAAAAGAAATCAAATCAGCATATTAGAGTGATTTGTGAAGGATCATGTGACACTGAAGACTGGAGTAATAACTGTATAATAGTATTGTTACATTTTTAAATAAATTCAAATACAAAACACTTATATTAAATTGTAATAATATTCATAAATTCCCAATTTTTCTATATTTCTGATTACATAAATGCTGCTTTGGTGAGCATAAGATGAACTTGAGAACATAAGATGAACTTGATAAGATGAACTTTTGAATCTTTGTATATCAGTAAAATAAAGACCCAATGGATAACTATTTTCTCATGTAATATTCTATTTCACTCCTGTTAACTTTATAGAAGTAGTTCACTTTTTTTTAAAAAAAAACTTTTGCTGATAATTTACTCACCCCCATGTCATCCAAGATATCCATGTCTTTCTTTCTTCAGTCGAAAAGAAATTAAGGTTTTTGATGAAAACATTCCAGGATTTTTCTCCATATAATGGACTTCAATGGGAACCAAACGGTTCAAGGTACAAAAGACAGTTTCAGCGCAAACTGCAAACTGTTCAAAGGGCTTTAAATGATTCCAGACGATGAATAAGGGTCTTATCAAGCGAAACGATCGCTCATTTTAAAAAAAAAGTTTACGTTTTTTAAGCTCAAACGGTCGCCTTGCTCTGATAGGGTTAGGGTTTGGATGTGATACGTGTTTGTGACTCTCCTATTCGAACTCGTTCATCAAAATGAACCAATCTTTTCCAAAGTCAACTCGTTCATTTCGTTCATTGAATGAACCAAATGAAAAAAAGATTAGTTCATTTTGATAAACGAGTTCGAACAGGAGAGTCACAAACGCGCATCACAAAACAAAGTTTAAGTTTTATTGTGCTTATAAAACTTAAACTTTGTTATTTTTTTTAAATGAGCGATCGTTTCACTTGATAAGACCCTTATTTATCATCTGAAATCGTTTAAAGCCCTTTGAACAGTTTGCAGTTTGTACTGAAACTGTCTGTTAGACGTTGAACCTTTTGGTTCCCATTGAAGTCCATTATATGGAGAAAAATCCTGGAATGTTTTCATCAAAAACCTTAATTTCTTTTCAACTGAAGAAAGAATGAAATAGATATTTTGGATGACGTGGGGGTGAGTAAATTATCAGCAAAAGTTTTTTTTAAAAGTGAACTACTCCTAAATCCTTTAAGTCTTATTGATTCTGTACGTGTCTATGGCAAAAATCATTCATGGCATGAATTTAATCATACTAAATAATACATGCATTATTTGCAAATGGCTATAAGGCAACTGGGAACCAACTCCACTCAAAGTATTGAATCATTTATGTCACAGCCAGAGCAAATGCATCTGCCACCTGCTAAGGTGCAGTCACTCTATTATTCCTGACCATCAGCCACACAAACCCAATCCACCTGACAACATATTTATTTGTGTCCGAAAATACATGTAATTTTGCAATTATAAGACCATCTTATAACCATAAATGGACATCCCCAATGTTAAGTCTTCCAGGCATGCATTGCTTTGTGTTGTGTCTTGTTTAATAAAACACCCTTTATTAGATTACTTAATTCAATCTCATGTCTTGGTGCATTGAAATGTAAGTGCATTTAAATATAATTGTTCCTTCACAAATCCACTTAAAGGGAAACATCCATTCTCCGCTCACTCACAGTAGAATAGCTCAGGTATTTTTATCTCAGGTATTTATATCTCAAAAAGCCTTTTGTGTTAAAAATTGAGGAATGTACCTCAAACTGTTTCAGTCACAGAAGATAAAAGTGAAAAAAGTGCTATCACAAGACACATGCTCATTTAATAAGTCACAAACAATTTGAGTCTATGAGTTAACAGAGTTAAAGCTCAGTGTTCTTTAAAACAGATTAAAAAGACCTGACAGTGTGCGGACTAGAATAAGGTAAGAAAAGGCAACTTATTTATTATATCTAACACACACACACACACACACACACACACACATATACATTTATATATATAGTGTTGGGTACGTTATTCTAAAAATGTAAATTTTCAACAATGTAAATAGATTACTGTTTTAATTAGCTCTCTCTAAAGTAATTATGGCATTACTGAAGTATGTAAGTATGGCATTACTTACTTTCTAAATCCCATATCAACCTCGGCCAGTAAAACAATGCAAGGATAGTCAGGAAACTGCTCTTTTAATTCTTTCAAATAAATAATATGTTCAAGGAGTAGTTAACGTTTGAAAAAAAAAAACTTTTGCTGATAATTTACTCACTCCCATGTCATCCAAGATGTCCATGTCTTTCTTTCTTCAGTCGAAAAGAAATTAAGGTTTTTGATGAAAACATTCCAGGATTTTTCTCCATATAATAGACTTCAATGGGAACCAAACGGTTCAAAGTCAAAAAGACAGTTTCAGTGCAAACTGCAAACTGTTCAAAGGGCTTTAAATGATTTCAGGCGATGAATAAGCGTTTTATCAAGCGAAACGATCGCTCATTTAAAAAAAATAACAAAGTTTAAGTTTTATAAGCTCAAATGCTCATCTTGCTCTGTTCTGTGATGCGCGTTTATGACTCTCCAGTTCGAACTCATTCATCGAAACAAACAAAACTTTTTTCTGAGTCAATTCATACGTTTCGTTCGTTGAATGAACCAAATGTCTCGGAAAAAGATTCATTCATTTTGATGAAAGACTTTGAACAGGAGAGTCACGAACGTGCATCACAGAACAGAGCAAAGCGAGCATTTGAGCTTATAAAACTTAAACTTTGTTATTTATTTATTAAATGAGTGATCGTTTCTCTTGATAAGACCCTTATTCATCGTCTGGAGTCGTTTAAAGCCCTTTGAACAGTTTGCAGTTTGCACTGAAACTGTCTTTTGGACCTTGAACTGTTTGGTTCCCATTGAAGTCCATTATATGGAGAAAAATGCTGGAATGTTTTTTTATCAAAAAACTTAATTTCTTTTCAACTGAAGAAAGAAAGGCATGGACATCTTGGATGACATGGGGGGGTGAGAAATTTATCAGCAAATGTTTTTTTCAAAAGTGAACTACTCCTTTAAATTTTGAGGTTTCAATCCACTATTGTTTAGAATACATACAATTATAGAATTGTTCTATAGTCTATATAGTATCTGATGCAATTACATCAGAAGTAACCTTGCTTTTTATTTTCAATTAAAGTAATTAATGACGTAATAATGCATCGCACTCAACACTGTATTTTATAGAGCTGTCCAGTCCTGAAATGTGACCTCAGGATATTATAAAGCTTTTCAGGATACAATATTGAGTTTAAAAAATGCAAGAACAAATAATACTAGTGCAAATACAATTTGCAAAAGTCCCACAGTTCTCCATCAGCAATCAACAGATAATCATTAGTGTTTTACAGTCAAAGCTAGAGCTGCAACACGACAAACTGGATCATTCCACTATACTCAAAAAGTGTGCAGTGTGCACATTATCAATTCAGATATATTTATTGGTCTTCTAATGTTGTCTAGTGTTGATCACTTGCACTTAGCATTAATACTTACACTTAATTATAGTATTAATGAACATGCAGTCACTTTCAGTCTACACATAAATAAGAGAAACGAGTGTGTGGAGCATCTAAGTGTTCAGCAAAAACCCGGGACAGATGATATCATGGGAAACAGATCTGATGGTGCCGACATCTGCTGAATGGAGAATCTCTTTAACACTCATCACATCACTGCTGCAGTTTCAATTGACCTCTAAGGGTAAATGCAAATGTTGATTTCATGTATTAGGCCAAAAAAGGATGGATAAGGATGAATTTATAATCATTTAAAATATTGAACACCAAAATACTGCCCTCTAGTGTCCTTTTAAAACATTCTCTGTCCGCATTACATGGCCTACATCCATATTGCAATTCAGTATGTATCCTGTAACAATGTATTTTGTTCAATGTGATGATAGCAATGTCTTTAATTAGAGAGAGCATCATATAAGAGTCAGATTTGAGCACAAACACGTGATCACGTCTCTCGTTGTTTCAACGCCAACAGATTTACAATTCAATCAAGACAACAACATTCTTGATGTTGATGATGCAAACAACAAGAGCCTTCTTCATTGGAGAGTTTTAATATGGCATGTCTAAAAGGAAATGACAACTGTATAAAAACCTGCGTGCCAATGAAGGGAAGATGGCACATGCTTTTACCACACACTCTGAACAGGCATGCGCCAGTCACCACTGAGGGGGAAACCAAAAGAAGTTGCTCTGAAAACAGAAACCACAGACCTTCTGTCACATTAACCACACGTCGCCTTATTCTCTGTTGATGTGCCATGGTAGCAAGCACACACCTCCTCTGATGCAAAATACATTTAACCACATGGCAATGGCGTGCATGAACATAATTCAACTGAAATCGCCAAAAATGAAACTGGTGTGCCAACAAAATGTACAGGCTACATCAAAATCGAAAACTTAACATGCACTATAAATCATTTTTTACCTTTTTAAAAAGTATGTAAATGTTGTTTGTCAGCGCAAGATTTATCGTCATGTTGCTAGGGTATTTCGGGTGGTTGCTAGGGTGTTGAAATGTTGCTAAAGTGGGTTTATTTATAAAAAAGATCATCATTTATTCTAAACTCAGACTTCATGTATTCTTCCTGCACAAATGCATATGTCACTCTTGAAATTTTGGCGGTAAAAACAGAAGTGCCAGTTATCGCGCATATATGCAACTTCCTTCCTGGAATGTTTGAATAAGAAGTTCCTCTCTGCAGCTTGATTCACGCTTCTTGTTTCGCCCTGAACATTATAAGCATGTGGGCATTGCCATGGTGATCAGCAATCAACATAAATCCACTACAAAGAAGTAGCACAATATCTTCTAGGTTACATAGGAAATGCATTAGAGGCTTTGAAAGGGCACATGCACCACACACTTTCATCCCTGAGCGTCTTTAACTATTCATGAAGAGTGTTTTTTATGAACTTTATGAGTTGTTCAGAACAGGAATAAGAGTTTGAGTACCTCTAAACCTCTAATAGTAAAACAGATAAAACCTTAATGTCAACCTGACAAGTTAGAACTTAAAGGGATAGTTCACTTTGAAATTAATTTTTGGTATGTTTTAGCTTACCTCAAGGGCATCCAAGATGTAGGTGTCTTTGTTTCCGCAGTATTTTCAAATTTGATATTTTTAGGTCAAACCGTTCTTGTCTCTCAGTCATATAATGGAGGTCAATCAATGGTCACCACCTCAAAGAGCAATTTGGAGAAGTCCAAATTAAACATGATTTAATGACTCATAAATGTAAGTACACACTGATGACATAAGACACGAAACGAGCGGTTTGTGTGAGAAAACGGACAGTATTTATATCGTTTTACCTCTTGTAACCACAGCCAAGTGATCTGAGGGCACTGACGCTTTGTGGCTGTGATTCCAAGAGGTAAAAACGATACAAATACTGTCCGTTTTCTCACACAAACCACTTGTTTCGTATCTTACATTATAAATGTGTACTTACATTTACGAGTCCTTTAATTTGGACTTCTCTGTGCATGCTCTTTGAGGTGGTGACCATAGACCTCCATTATCTGACTGACAAACAAGAACGGTTTGACTTATAAATATCAAAATTGAAACTACTGCGGAAATAAAGACACCTACATCTTGGATACCCTTGAGGTAAGCTAAAACATACCAAAAATGTATTTCAAAGTGAATTATCCCTCGCTTGTATTATCGCTCTTTCCATATACTCCTGCTCTGCATTGTCATAAGAGTTGTTGAAATCATTCTTAAATCAATTACTGAGCAGAAAATTGTACAGCCTGATCCCGTTATAAGCTACTCTTGCATGAAAGCCCACAGCGAAACATCTGCTTTCACTTAGTCACGGGATTAACGCTCTTAAAGGTCTCTCTGTACTCGTCCATCAAATGTAGACGGGCACAGAACTAAATACAACTAATTTGTCATTTTTATAGACTTGCCCCTTTCCACTGCCAACACTGAGTGACGGCCATCAGTCAATAAGTATAGGGGCACACACAACGCCAGAGAGTCCAAAAATCGATCTGTTCCATCTTCCAAGGACAGGACATCTTCCAAAGAGGTGTCAGGTTCTACCTGTTCCCACACACAACACCTACTCCTGTAGAGTCCCTGTCCAGCTCATAGATAAAAACACTGAACAATATATGGGCATCCAGCATATTAGTTTGGGTGTTTTAACCTTTCTTGGGTTTGTTCAAACTACAAGCAAAAGTAACAGTGATGCAAGCTTAAAGGTGCAGTAAGTGATTTCTGTGAAACGCTGTTGAGAGTGGATCAGACAGAGCGGCACAACACACTGTAGACAATAAGCAATTGGGGGCGTGTCCACTCACGATGGGGGAGGAGAGAGAGTGAGCAAGAGGGAGATTTGAAGAAAGACTGTAGAAAGAGTGATGACTGAGAGACATTACAAAAGAGGAATATCAGTGAAAAAGAAGGGTTATGATCAGGCAAGAGCTTTAGGACCAGCGTTTATATTAGAAAAGCTTTCCAGCGCTGGAGAGACCAAAGCGGGAAGGCCTCAAAATGGCCGCCGATGAGTTGTTTCTGTTCTGTATGTGAGTAACTAATGTTGTCATGAGGAGTAGTTCACTTTTAAAAAAAACTTTTGCTGATAATTTACTCACCCCCATGTCATCCAAGATGTCCATGTCTTTCTTTCTTCAGTCGAAAAGAAATTAAGGTTTTTGATGAAAACATTCCAGGATTTTCTCCAAATAATAGACCTCAATGGGAACCAAACGGTTCAAGGTATAATTGAGAGTTTCAGTGCAGCTTCAAAGGGCTTTAAATGACACCAGACGATGACTAAGGGTCTTATCTAGCGAAAAGATCGCTCATTTAATAAATAAATAAAGTTTATGTTATATAAGCTCAAATGTTCGCCTTGCTCTGTTCTGTGATGCGCGTTCGTGACTCTCCTGTTCAAACTCATTCATCAAAACGAACAAATCTTTTTTCGAATCATTTGGGGACAAAATTTTTCAGCATTTGTGCTTATAAAACTTAAACTTTTTTAGTTATTTTTGAACTGACCGATCGTTTCGCAATATAAGACACTTATTCATCGTCTGGTGTCGTTTAAAGCCCTTTGAAGCTGCACTGAAACTCTCATTTGGACTCTCAAGTTCTCCATATAATATTTATAATGTATTCCATTTAAACTTTATTACAATTTTATTTAACACTAACAGCACTGTCATAGAAGAAATAAAAGATAAAAGATCGTAGAATGACATGGGGAGGGTGAACTATCCCTTTAATCATGGATTCGGTGATGAATATTTTAGCTGCCCAGCAAAACCGGTGGATTATGGAAACATTTTCCTACCAGCATGAGCCCACGCATCCCAACGTCATCACTTGCTCCCAGAACAGCAATCATCGCTTCTATGTTTTTCTTTAGGGTGGTTTTATATTTTGTCTTCCTCCAAAAATGATTGCAAAACATATAACCTTTCCTGCCACCTAAAAAGCCAGACTCATTATTGGCAGAAATGTGTGATATGACATGACATAGCACTCCAGAAAACTAAAACAACCTTATCATAAAGAATGTAAATATCATTCAAGCAAGAAAGGTCAAACAAAACCATTCTCTCCATGGCAGCAACACAAGTTTTTGATAAGGGCCTTTTGTCAAGGCCAACTTCCTAGAAAAAGACAATGATGACCTTCATGGGCTTAACTTATTTTAAACGCAAATCTAATCCCCAAAGGATTTCCCCAAATGCTCAATATTTTATCACATTTCTTTGTGGGGGAAAAAAACCCATGACTAGGGCAATTTAACAATCCAGCTCTTTATGGTTAGATTACATGCCATCTATGTGATTTAAATGAAATTTCCAATTTATGTCAGACACAATTGTGTCCAAAAATACACAGAGGACACAAATAGATCCTCTATTTGAAAACCTCAAATACTGCAGCACAAAACCAGTCCATTCGAACTCTCAGCTGATAGAACAAGGCGTCCGTAAACCATCATAATGCATAGTGTATGATTCCCTTGGGAGAGTTCAAATGCACAAACATTTCTGTTTACAACACTGCCATAAGCTCTATTTGATGACAAGATTAGTTTAACGATAAATGGATGGACACGCACAGCCATTATGTAAAGCACGAATATTGATTTCTCAAGTGGGTAAGTTCCCATGCTATCAAATATGGTGCATTTGTGCAACAAGAGGCATCTGGCAAACTCTCTGTGTGAAGGCACTGAATCAGCAAATTTCCTCCTGACTCATAGAGCCCGAGGACGGTCATGGGAGCTGGGAGAACAGAAATAGAGCATCACCTACCTTGCAGCCTCTGCATTACATTCATAATGTCCTTGGTGGACCGTCCGAAAGGGCTTAGGGAAGCCATGGTCCCTCTCTACAGTCTTGTGCTCCTCTGACACCGGATCACTCATGCAGTCGGCACATTAGACAGCAGATACTGCACTACTTTCTTGAGGGGCATCCCCATCTGCCCCTCCTACAACTCTCTTTCCTCCTCTTGCTCTCTCTCTCTTTCTGTCTCTGATGCAGAAACTCCAGGAACTTGATACGATCCAATAGAAAAGCAGGTTTCATTTAGGTGGCCAACCAGGTGGTCGACCAATCACAAGTCCTCTTCTATCTAGTCAGTGAACCAAGAAAAATGAACAGAATGGGTGTAAAATGATTTAGATGAGGTAAAATATAGTGTAACTTACGTTTTACAAAAAATATCATTATTTTGATTATGAATATCAGTACAAATCAGTATAATTTAGTATATAATGTTACACATGTAAAAGTTATTTTTAATATCAGGTAAAACTGCATATTTCCAGTGCAATTGTAGGCTACTGTACAGTGTGCACACTGATTTAATTTTTGTCAGTTTGATAATAGTAATGATACTCTATGGACTTATTGACTAATTAATTTCTATTATATGGAAAAGAGCTTTATTTATAGAGCTCATCCATTATTTAGAATATTTGCCCACCAGGGATGACTTTTCATCGTTTGCTACATGTTTATTGCACATGAAACGCATCACTTTGGATTCATTGGTGCATAACAGACAAAGTTATGCAAGTAACTAAGTGAAGACAACAGAAAGTCGTCGACACAAGATAAATATCAGCACAGAAAGCTTGTCGGAAGTCTAAAAGCAGGCTTTTATTTTTTTTTATTATTATTATTATTCAACCATTGCACAGTTTACATAAACAGACTTCTCCAATATAAAAGAAATACAATGTGCAGTATCCAATATCGCTGGTGTTTTAACATAAAACATAAACAAAGACTTACATTACATTTTGCCAGGGGTTGTACAGATTTACAAAAAAAATTCAAAGTGTTTACATACATTCAGAGTTTTTGTTGCCTTTGGATTAACAGAATGTTTAATCGTGTTGACATATTGTTTGACCTCATTGTTAAAAGCAATAAAAGATATTGAGGAATGTGCAAACTTACAGATTAAACAGGAAATATTCTTACGCAAAACGCCAAGAACACCAGTTCTAAATCATCAGAATACATTAGTTTCATTTGTATAGTAGTGTGTAACGTTAGTGTGTGTATTACCGTGAGCAGAAGACGCTTCCTTCCCCTCAGGGCTCAGTCTCATGTGATGATAATGAAGATCTGTTAGTCGGGTTGCTTTGGAAACCTTTAAACAATGTTGCAAGGCCGCGTTACTTCATGTGACCTTTGCCGCCACCTATCGGTGTTAGGGGAACAAGAGGGGGGCGTTTACACAGGGCGCGTTCTTGCGTTCAAAAACAGATAGATAGATAGATAGATAGATAGATAGATAGATAGATAGATAGATAGATAGATAGATAGATAGATAGATAGATAGATAGATAGATAGATAGATAGATAGATAGATAGATAGATAGATAGATAGATAGATAGATAGATAGATAGATAGACAGACAGACAGACAGACAGACAGACAGACAGACAGACAGACAGACAGACAGACAGACAGACAGACAGACAGACAGACAGACAGACCTATCTATCTATCTATCTATCTATCTATCTATCTATCTATCTATCTATCTATCTATCTATCTATCTATCTATCTATCTATCTATCTATCTATCTATCTAGAACAGTGTGATTCAATGATGACATCTGCTGGCCATTCTTGTTTTTGACAGCCATCCCATTCCAGGTTGTCCTGCTATTGTTTTCTTAAAGTTTCCTTCACTGCAATATTTGTAAAAGCCAGTACACCAGGAGGTAATATCATATCCATATCATCTTCCTTTTTCTTCCGAGAGGACTTGCATTTTTAGACACTTGGCAAAAATGATAGTTACTATTTTTAGGTGTGTGTTTTCAAGAGTATTATTTTTTTTTCTATGATCATGAAACATACAGTGAAAGGCCAAAAGGCACAGATACTAAGGCTGTAAGGAAAGCCTCTCTGACAACTGAGACCTTATCACCTGCATGGGCGTTTTCATTTTCCCATGGGAACCGTGTCAAATCAAAACTAGTTTGTATTTTTTTGGTTTTTACTCAAGCCTTTTCCTTTTATCCGCACTCAATCTCAAAACAAATGTTCTGCAAAAGTTGGAAATTGAAAGTGCTGAAAGGTCTACAAAAGGTGTAAGTCGGTCAATTATAATATAATGGGGTGAAGAAGCCATTGTATTGTATCCACTGAAAAGAAGGAAATGATGCAAGAGGAAACAGCTCTGTTCCCCTGGATTTCTGTCCTGAACAGATAAGCCGAACACTTGCTAATTTTACAAGGAAAGAGGCAGGAAGAATGACGACAATGTTTCCCTTTATGCAAGCTTCCCTTTTATTCCCTGAGAAATACAGTGAACAGTCCTTGTGGGCTTGGATTCAGTTTGGCTGCATGTTGACATGGCTTCAAATGAAACTAATGCGATTTGGGAAATACTGAAACCTATTGATTTTGGTAAGAATTGCAGTGCATTTTGTTTTACTATCATTGTAGCCTGGCTTATATTTGTATGTCAATTTAAAGTGTCAATATAAAAATACTCTATTGCAAACCCTTCAACTGTTCAAAATGATTTTTGACACAAAATTCAATAACCTTTCCATTCAGAGGAGATCATCCTGGCGTTCTGCTTGTCAATACTGATGGGTCTGCTCATCGGGATCTTGATTTTCCTCCTCCTTACGTGGATGTCAAGACGGAGGAGAGCTTCGGTCAGGATCACCAGACGTCAAGACCAGTCATCAGAATCTAAAGGCTCAAGTAATCAATGCTGCCACCTCAGACACTACAAGAGTCACGGTTTCGACAAGAACAGTGAATATGCGGGAAGAACGGCTTTAAACCTCCACAGGCAGACCTCCGTAGACCCCAATGAGCTGTTGGGCAGAAGCCCCAGCTTTCTGAACTCCACTTTTCGGCCACCCCCGAAAAAGAATAACAAGACTAGTGATGAAACAGAGGATGATAACCAAGCTGCATTGATTCCTAACATCACAGATCCATTTAGTAAAGAACCAGCAGAGTCTTTCTGGCTGGGGAAGGGCAGTCTAAGAGGATTTCTACCCAGACAGACTCCACCACCTGCATATGACAGCGTCATTCACATCTTTCAAGACACCCGTCCCTGAGAGAACTGTGACAAAACACTAAGGATTGTACCCCAAAACATGAACTCATGCTCTGATTTGAGAAGAGATCTGATTTATATACTGACCCTCATTTGACTTGAGAGCAGAAACACTTTTGCAATGTAGGGTGGGACTTCATTTTGTCATGGGTGATTGGATGGATGTGGTTTGCTATTGGTCGATCTCATGTGAGTGACAGGTTGTCCCGCCCTCAGGCCAGTAAACGCATCATCAGAGAAGAGTTTTCACTGCAAGAAGGAAGGGAAGTTATTTAGATTCGAGATTACAAGGGAACATGTATTTAAAAATAATTGTGTATGTCATGTATAATAAATAATGCAATTTTCGATTAAAAACAAACAGTCCGTTTTGATTTCATAGTGACTTTGATTTTAGAGAAAGTAACTTTACTGTAAAGTGTGACCATTTCATACAGTGGTGTAAAATGTTGAAGTGAATTGTTTTTAGGTTATGGCAATTAAAAATAACAGTGCTTTAATGCATGTGAAGCTTTACATTCTCTTGCCAATGTTGGTTTGTGAATATTGTATGTGAGTGAGTGTCACCCAGTATTCAACAGTCTTGGTCAATGTGAAACATAGCTGTCTAAAACTATGTGTACTTTGACATAGACTTCTGAATGATTCCCATATTCATATACCATATAGTAGGCTATATGGCCTACTCCAAAAAACAACTAAGTGAAGTAACATTGTATGCTTATTTTTGTCTACTAAAGTAAACCGAGCAGCAGAGCTCCTGGGAATCTCTTCAATATGGTATTGTTCTGTCTTTCCTGAGACGAAAGTAAAGTGTCTCTCCTGAGTCCTGAGCCTTGTTGCAGACTGCCTGAGTAAAGGAAATAAGAGCTATAAAAGAGAAATAAAAGAGAAATAAAAGTAATAAAATTACTTTTCACTAATAGAAAACAGAACCAGTATGCACAACAGGTAGGTTTCAGAAGAAAAGGTTTTAAGAATTTTTTGGTAGGTTATAACAAAAAAGTGTCAGGACAAGCTTATATGAACTCTGAGATAAATAGTCTTTGCTACCATTGCCTTACAAAGTCTGTTAAGGACGTCTAAACACCCATATTTCATTGTTATCTGTTAGGTTGTGGTGAATTTTTTTGCATGGATATACTGTAGCAAAAAAACAAACAAAAAATACTTTCAGTTCAAACAGTTTTAAGGTATCTGTGCTACCATTTGCTTAAAAAGTCTGTAAAAGACGTCTGAACACCCATATTGCTTTGTCATCTGTTAGGCTGTAGGGACTTATGCATGTTATTGCAAAAATTAGAACCTTTAAGTACACAGTCTTGTATTTGTAGAACACTTGTCTCGAAGTATTAGCTGGTTAGTTTGGTTCAAAGCTTTGAAAGATGTTTTGAATTAATCTTTTAAGTGAACCTTCACTGAACGAAGTCGCCTACTGCATCGGCCTGACTGTTTTAGGAGTCAATAGCCTTCGATAGTGGGCAGAGAAGGAGAATTTTCTTGGTTGGACTACTAAACCGATACGCCCCTTTCAACGAATCTGTGTTTTGTAGTTTTGAGCCTGTACATTTCATTCGTGAAACAACTGAACATTATCTCATTGTTGTATTTTCACACAACGTCTTGATGAAAGTCATGTCCAGATGGAGAATAGCCCATTGATGGAGTTTTGTTTAATAGCTGATTTGTGGGTAAAAACGCGTGTTTTGGTCGTGAAAACTGTTGATGTTTTAACGAGTCGTTTGAGTGATTGATTCAATGACTCCTTTAAAACCCTTGTCTGTTGCCACCTTTTGGAATAAAACGAACAAAAACACTGAACAAACTGTGGTAAGCAGTAGCCTATGAATAGCAACTACATTAAATAGTTTTTTGGGGTTTTTTAAAATATGTTTTATAGAAAATGCCTGAGAAAACAGTAAAATAACTTAAAAAGAGTTCCTGAAAGGAAAGACAGCGTTTTGAATCGTTTAGTAGCCTCTAGAGATTTGATTGAACAGTCTCTGAAATTCGTGCTTTATTTTCTCAGTGAAGCTAAATATTATTGGCAAAGTCCTTAATTTTAATATATATGACAAAATAAGAATGAAGATTGGTGATTTATATATCAGACTTGTTTTTATATCAGACCGCATATCTGGATGGGGTTGGCAGTCATGTGATCAAAGCACCATTCCGTCAGAGCGCGGGTTGCCTTCACATGCCGAAAAATCCCTCATTCATGGATTCTTTTGCGCCAATGAACTGCGTCTCACTGCATGACTTTAACGTGCTTTGGGGTGAAATCCAGCATGAGCATCTGGCAAGCATTTAGACGCATTGAGAGCGAGTTGGTAGAGGTGAGTTTGCTGGTAGAAATGAATGCAGAATTCTTATTTTATTACTCGACTGAATTGTGTCCTTTTGGGTTCACATTGGTCTTTTTTGATTTATTTGGAATGTCACAATAATAGTCAATGTTGTATCCTTGATCGTTGTGTTGGCTAATTATATCACGAGTGTAGGTGGCAACCATAGTTGATGGATTTATTTTAAACTGCATCCAGTTTAATTACCTGCCACAATTCTTATTTAATCAGACGTGTGAAAATGAGCCAGGTATGATCTAGAAGCCCTTAATAGTTATTTTTATGTTGATTCTATAGCAATTAAAATTGACATTATGTTGTAAACGAAATCTCATATATCTTTATCAGCCTGGGAGAAACGCATTCTATAAATGAATATTTCTTTTTGAAATGAGAATAAATGCAGTTATGAAGTCTTAGGCTGGGTGTCATTAAAATTCAACAATCATCACATCCCTGTTGCCATGACGCCTGCGAGCTGCCTCATCCTTAGTTGTGCATGATTTTTCTATATGTTTTTTGCGCGTTTGCTCGCCTTTTTTGTGCTTCAATGCATAATTTCTGTTGCGTTATTCTTAGTATAAACCTGAATTGCAGGGGCTTTAAACATGCCCGTGACGTAACGAGGGACCAATGTCAACTCAAGTGTGGGTGCAGACAGAAGAAATGAAATGTCTTTAAATGATTCTGCATGCAGCGCTTGTCTCTGTGGCTTGTTCTTGCTCTTCAATCTGCAAATAATATTCTGTTTCAGTGTTAGTGTCATATTATTCTTTCTTAATATATTTGTGTGTGTGTTTTCTCTTTGCATAGAAATCCTGGAAAACCAAAGGATGAGACTGGTTTTGTATAATGAAGATAAACTGCAAATGACTTGATTTAGATCAAATTTACATCCCTTTATTGAACAAAAATAGAATGAATTGGATTCCTCATGATGTGCATTAGTCACGGACTATAATGGCCTGATTTCAGTCACACTCTTTCTTAAGATACATCTGCAGTTAAGCATTCTCAGGTTGTACTGCACATTTTTTTTTAATAAGCAAACAAAATGGAGAACTCCTTCAAAGACGGAATTCGGACTAATAATGTCCAGGGACTATGAAGAGGTGAGTACTTCCAGAAAAAATACGATTTTCATGCATTCCATGATAATATTTTCTAGTCTATTTTAGACACTTAGGCCTAATGTCAAACATGGTAGTCAGTTGTTACATTATCAAGGCACATTCCACCTGAAACTATTATAAACAACATTTTTTCTAAATCTTTATGGTTATTATGCATGTGTTTAGGCAGTTTTGTTGTATTAATTGAGAAATAACAAGGAATGTTTGTACCTTTAAAAATGTATTTGTCCCACCATGGTGTTATTTAAAGGCACAGTGTGTGATTTACTAGTATCACTAATGTGAATTGAAAAAAATGAATGTAAGTTTCAAAATGGCTGATCATTTTCAAATCTACCTATTAAAGGGGGGGGGGGGGGGGTTGACTGCTTTTTTTCTTTGCATGATTGTATTTATGGGGTGCAATATAATATGTATTCGTGGTTTTTCTTTTTTTAAAAGTCTTATTTTTCATAAACTTCACCTTTATTGTCAGCCGCGCTCTCCTCTGTCCCCTGAACGAGCGGTTCCTGACTCTATGAAACTTCCTGATTCACTTCCTGATTCTATGAAAATACTCCCTCAGAAACACGTCGTGGGCTCAGATTGGTTAGTTTGGCCCGGTGTGTTGTGATTGGCTAAACTGTCGCTCACGTTGTCCGGAAGGTTAACGCCCATTACCCGGGCTGAACATGTATGTCATGAGCTTCGGTCCAGATGTAAATATGTGTCGAACTGCAGTATCAGTTTGAGGCAGAATCAGACCGAGAAAGCCGCGATGAACAGAGTCAAGAACCTCACCACACACGGCTCTTAATAAACGTTTCTGAATGATAATTTGCTACATTTTTTAACTTTATACACGTTTGTTTTCCACAATAGCATCTGACTGGCAAACAACGATAGCAACTGACTGGCTAATGTTAAACACAAACAGCGTTGGCATGTTTACGGTCTTGATCAAATCGAAAATAACGCCATAAAGCATATATACATGAAAAATACGTTTAAAACATTAGTACTTATAGAAAATTCAGGTCCATAATGTTTGTACGCGTTTGTCGTAGACACAAAGTAGCATAGGCTAACTAGTAGTGGCTATAAAGCCAGTGCTGGCATTTGAAAAAAATAAAACACAATGCTACGTCTGGAATTATACATGCAAATACATTTAAAATGATGAAGTTCTACTTACAGATTGTGGCCCAACAACTGCTGCCTCTTGTTTTTAAGTCAGAACTGCTTCTTGTTTTAGTAGCTAACAGTTTCTTGTTGAATCGTGGAGAACATTACACATTATTTAAACTGAAAAAAGTGAAATCGCAGTCAACCCCCCCTTTAATGTCTTACATTTCTCTTTGCATGTTGAGTGAACTACAAAAACCTAAAGACCTATTTACAAAGTTGACCAGTTACAGCATTTTAACCTATATCCCAGCAAACACAGAACGTTCCCCTAACGTTCCCGAATGGTCCCATGAGGTTATTTTTTTGGGAACCAAACAAGAACGTTATAGGAACGTTCCATAGAGGTTATTTTTAGGTTCCATTTTTATAACACAAGGAGAATGTTCCGGGAACGTTCCCTTAACCTTAAGAGAAAGTTCTAGGAATGTTCTGGGAACCAAAAACTAATGTTCCCTGAACCTAAATTTGTTTGCTGGGATATATACAAGTGCAAAATATCAAGTGTAACGTCAGTTTTGGCAGGTCACGTTAGCCAAGCTTGCATCAGCTGACTCTCAGCTGATCCACGTCTACCTATAGGAATCACTGTATACATGTATAAACTCCTTCAGTATTATCAGCAGCTCTCGCGTTTCTCAGGAGCTAATAACCCTCCTCCATCCCTAGCTCCTCTCGTCAGTCAGGATTTGGCGTTCTGATTCCCCTCGAATCATATTAAATTCTCGAATTATGTTGTACTTTGAAATCTTGAATTAATGATATCTGCAATACATTCATGTTGGTTCGGTTCTCTTTAGCCTAAGGGGCGTTATTGCTGCTCTTATCCATGCTAGGCTGCATGGATGCGCAGGGAGTTCTCTCCCAGAACGGAACCATACCGCCAATCCAAACTGTATGCAAATTGTCAACCATATTTGATGATAGTGGTCCTGACAGAAATATAAAAAAATATATATAACTCTGCAAAAGTCTTAGTCTTTCTTAGGCACGTTATATTTCAATGGTTTTAAGCCATCTTTTGGTGTGTGTCGGGAAATATCAGTTTACATTTCCAAACATTAATTTATTGTAATAATCCAGTGAGATTTTTGTATGCACAAGGAGTCTGACAGCAGCCGGTATGATCTGATCTCACCATCATCGAGTCCGTCTGTGATTACATGAAAAAACTGAGACAGACTAAATCTAGAAGAACTCTGACAACGTCTCCAAGATGCTTGAAGAAGCCTGCCTTCAAAGCTACATTACTGTGAAAGGCTTTAGAAACTTGTGTAAAAATGCTCTAAAGTGAGGATGCTTTCAAAAATAATATCAGAAATAGATTTTTGGTGTGACCACCCTTTGCGTTTAAAACCAATTTCGTCCAGGTACACTTGCAAAAAGTTTTACAACTAGGTTTCTACAGGCGTTTTGGAGACATTGTTCTTCTGGATTTAATCATTTTTTAATGTAGTTTAGTATTAGTGACCATTAAAAATGACATGGCCGATTATGCAAGTGTAAATATTAACTGCCTTCTCCCTCTATACCTGTAGCCTTGTCAGTCTGTAGGGATGTTGGCTGCGGTGGAACATGGTCCGGTCCTCTGCAGTGACTCCAACATCCTCTGCCTCTCGTGGAAAGGGCGAGTTCCCAAGAGTGAGAAGGAGAAGCCGGTGTGCAGGAGGCGCTACTATGAGGAGGGCTGGCTGGCCACTGGGAACGCCAGAGGTGTTGTGGGCGTCACGTTCACGTCTAGTCACTGTAGAAGGGACAGAAATACCCCACAGCGAATCAACTTCAATTTACGGGGTCATAACAGTGAGGTGAGAGTTCCCCTCTCATTCAGATTTAAGTTTTTTGCCTACAACTGCTCTCTTTTGGTTTAAATGTTTGAATTCCAAGCTTTAAAGGTGTAATAAGTAAAGTTTTACACTTTAAACCTAAGAAAATAAACCTAAAGAAAAAAAAAATTATTGGAAATTTACTGGTAATCGCATCCAAAATAAAAGTTTGTGTTTACATACAGTAAAAAATGTGGGTGCACTGTGTATAATTATTTTGTACGTATATAAATACACACACATGCATGTATATTTAAGGAAAAAAATATTAGATATATTTATATATAATTTAAATTATATATAAATCTATACATAGTATATACATGAAACATTTCTTAAATATATACAAGCATGTGTGTGTATTTATATATATAAAATAATTATACACAGTGCACCCACATATATTATGTAAACACAAACTTTTATTTTGGAGGCGATTAATTGCGATTAATCGTTTGACAGCCCTACTTATCTTAAATTTTAACTTTATTTTTTTTCCAATAATTTATTTTTAATTAACTGAAATAATATATCAAATTACTAAAAATCTGTTTTTACCCTTGAAAACTACCTTTAAAGCCACATGACGAGTCAAAGTTCATCACAAGTAGCTTTTCCACATGGAGAAAGGTACCGTTAACCAATTAATAGGTAGCATTTTTAGTCTTTTACCCTCAAAGTTACAATAATTTACAGTGTATGTTTTAATAAATCTAATTAAAATGATGTACACTCATATTAGATCCAGTAAAACGGATGTAAACTGAGCTCACTTGACTCGACCATTCGAATACTACTTAATTTATCACATTATCTCCTTAACTACCATGCAGTTTATTCAGAAAGAATTATTTTCAAAAAAAAAATCAAAAAATGCTAGTTTTGAATTTTCCTTCCAATGCATGAGTATCATGCACTCTTTCTCCTTGAATTTCATTCCGATGATGCTGTTCTTGTACAGGTTGTCCTTGTTAGGTGGAATGAACCGTTTCAGAAGCTTGCAACGTGTGACATGGAGGGAGGGATATTTGTGTGGATCCAGTATGAAGGAAGATGGTCTGTAGAGCTGGTGAATGACAGAGGTGCTCAGGTATGTGTATTTACTGCTTAATTTTCATCTATGTGCAGGTTGCAAATGTGTTTTTTATGATACGTCAAGATTAATTATCTTACTAATATGTTTTGATTCAAAGTGCATCATTATATCCATACAAAAAAGCCAATTAAGTAAGATGATGGTATAATAATTCAATTAATTGCTATTATTTTCCTTTTTTCCCATGCCATTTTATCATGTCATTCATCACTGGGGTGCAGATGTCCATAATTACTCATTGTTAGAAAAACAGAAAAATCTACAAAGAAGTAAAGTTATTTAGTAAATGCATAAATATATGTTGGGCCTTATTTTAACAATCTAAGCGTATGGTCTAAAGCGCATGCCGCATGTCCACTTAGACTTAGAGCGTGTCCGAAACCACTTTTGCTGGTTTAACGACGGGAAAATGGTCTAAAAGGGTTGTCCCTATTCTCTTAATGAGTAATGGCTGTGTTTTGGGCGTAACGTGCAATAAACCAATCAGAGTCTCATCTCCCATTCCTTTCAAAAGCCAGTTGCGCTCGTCCAATGGCGGATTCGCTATTTACATGACGGAATTTGCAAGCGGAAATACAGAACGCTTTTGTAGCGAGGAAACGGATCTGCTCATGCGCGAGGTTAAAGGGCTAGTTCACCCAAAAATGAAAATGATGTCATTAATGACTCACCCTCACGTCGTTCCAAGCCCGTAAGACCTCAGTTCATCTCCGGAACACAGTTTAAGAAATTTTAGATTTAGTCCAAGAGTTTTCTTTCCCTCCATTGAAAATGTATGTACGGTATAATGTCCTTATCCACAGTCATTAATTACATAATTTAATTTTTTTGGTGAACTAACCCTTTAAAGCATGCAAGCTGAACATCTACGGGACAATGGGTACTCACATTAGGGATCTATGTACATTATATGCTGCCTATAGGCGTACATTATTAACACACTTTTTAAATAACAAAAAAAAAATATTGCACCATTTTAATAAGACACCAACTATGTGCCTGCCCTGAACACACCTCGTTTTCAGACCAGCACGCCCATGGGCGCAAATGCATTTGCTATTTAAACAACGTTGGCGCAGGAAGAGAAAATGATAACTGCGTCGGGCTGAAACTAGCAAAAATCATTAGTGCTGTGCCTGGCGCCCCATTGCACCAAGTGTAGGGCCCATTATGTTTCAAAAGTGATAATTATATTTTGTGTCTTTTAATGAAATTCCTGCTAATTTAAAATGCGACATATTTTGCGATAGGAAAAAAACAGCTATTATTCTGACATGAACTGCTTACTGAACTAGTGCTTTGTTGTCTAGGTGAGTGACTTCACCTGGTCACATGATGGTACACAGGCCTTAATCGCCTACAGGGATGGTTTTGTCCTGGTGGGATCAGTCAGTGGTCAGAGACACTGGTCATCTGAGATCAATTTGGAGAGCCAAATCACCTGTGGAATCTGGACCCCTGATGACCAGCAGGTAACATTGGTTTGGCATCATCAGATTGAAGGAAACAGTTTGAAAGGCGTTGTTGTCAACACATGACTTGGACCGATTCCCTTGGACTGATGCCCGATTTCCCTAATTTGGCGTTTGCATTCGTTTATTCTCCCTAGGTGCTTTTTGGAACAGCAGACGGGCAAGTCATAGTGATGGACTGCCACGGCCGTATGCTTGCCCATGTTCTGCTGCATGAGTCAGATGGCATAGTCAGCATGTCCTGGAACTGCCCGAACTTCCTGGTGGAGGACAGCACTGAGAGTGATACAGACTCTGATGACTCTACTCCAGCTCAAGGTACATTATACCCTTAAAAGGATAGTTCACCAAAAAATCAATATTCTGTCATTATTTACTCACCTTCATGTTTTTCCCAAGACCTTTGTTCATCATCGCAACACAAATTAAGATATTTTTGATTAAATCTGAGAGCTTTCTGATCCCTCTTTTGACAGCAACTTCATTGCAACTTTCAAGGCCCAGAAAGTTAGTAAAGACATCCTTTTAAAAATTGTCCATGTGACTACAGTGGTTCAAATGTAATGTTATGAAGCGACAAGAATTATTTTTGTGAGCAAAAACAAAACAAAAAAAACAACTTTACTCAACAATTTCTTCTCTTCTGTGTCAGATCTCCTATGCTATACGTGTAGTGTAAACAGTGCACGCTTCCTGGTTCTACGCCAGAATGCCGCCTCACTATTGGCCGACGCTGGTCACGTGAGCACTACGACACATGCGTGTGATGCTGACGCAGGAGCTAGCCAATAATGAGATGCACAAAACGTATTCTCTTCACCTCATAACATTACATTTGAACCACATAGTCACATGGACTATTTTAACGATGTCTTTACTACCTTTCTTGGCCTTGAAAGTTGCAATGATGTTGCTGTCTTTAGAGGGAACAGAAATCTTTCATAAAAAAATATCTTAACATCTTAAAGATGAACTAAGGTTTTACGGGTTTGAAACGAAAAACCCTTTAAAGAAAGCTTCTTCCATGGTTCTAAGATGGTAAAGCTTATTATATGATTATATGATATGGTTCTTGAGTTTCTTGGACATTTCATACTCTTTGAGATTACATTAGGTTTTGAAGACGTGTATTGCATACATCATCTATTAATGAAAAAAATTAAGGGCCTTCCTGGGTTTTTACAAGCACCAGTACATACAGTAGACTGTTTTCTAAATGGCCAGAAATAAAACAAAACTACTTCAAAACTTTTAAAGATATAGAACATTGTATACATTTTAAGGATGATTGTAAGGCAGTAATGTGTATTTGACTTTTTTTCCCAATGTTATTAACTGTAAATCTATGTTTCCTTTCAAGTGCAAAATCTCAAACCACTGCTCACGGTCAGCTTCATATCAGGAGACATTAGTCTAATGAACAACTATGATGACCTTTCACCTAACATCATACGCTCAGGACTGAAAGGTAAAACCCTGCTGTTCTTGCAATAAATGAATTGCCAAGTATGTGTTTTATTACTTCCACTGGATTATTATTAACAGCATATTAAAGTTATGGCATGCTGTTGATTACATAGACAATATTGTCTATTAACATTTACAGTAAATTTACCTATGATGGAGGTTTAGCAGCAGGCTGGACATATATTAAATGTTTGCAATACTAAAAATGCGTAAATGGTCATTTTGGTTGAGAAACTGTGTAATTCAGTAAGTATGACCAAAAAATGGTCCTTTCAACCATTTAATGACACATCATAAATGTTGATTCCTTATGAGCTGTTATTTGACTGGAGAGACTTTTGTTTTTCAGATGTGGAGGTACAGTGGTGCTCTCAGGGTGACCTGCTGGCAGTGGCCGGGATGGAGAGACACGGTCTACCCGCTGACTCAGCCTGTGCCTCCTTAATGAGGAACGCCCTTGTCAAGTTTTACAATGTCCAAGGGGAACATATATACACCTTAGAAACTCCAGCCCAAGTGAGCTGTGACCAGTCATCAGACCAATCATCATTTATCTGATCATATAATAAACATACGATTTTTTAAATTTGTTTTAAAGAGGTCTCTTATGCTCACGAGGCTGTATTTATTTGATCAAATATACAGTAAAAAACAGTAATATTGTGAAATATTTCTATTTTATTCCCATGATGGCAAAGCTGAATTTATAGCATCATTACTCCCGTCTCCAGTGTCACATGATCCTTCAGAAATCATTCTAATTGACTGATTTGCAGCTCATTTATTATCAGTTATTATTGGTATTAAATTTTGATTTATAATATTTATAAAAAGTATATTAATTACATATTATTAAAATATTGGTAACACTTTACAATAAGGTTAATTTATTAAACATTAGTTCATGCATTAACTAACATGAACTAACCATTTGTTACTGTATTTGTTATTCTTTGTTAACATTAGTTAATACAAATCTAGCTGTTCATTGTTTGTTCATGTTAGTTCACAGTGCATTAACTAATGTTAACAAGATTTTAATAAAGTATTAGTAAATGTTGAAATTAACATTACCAAAGATTAACAAATGCTGAAGAGGTATTGTTCATTCTTTGTTAATGTTAACTAATGTAGTAACTAATGAACCTTATTGTAAAGTGTTCCCAAAATATTTGGTTAGATTATAAACGTCTTTAATGTCACTCTTTTTACCCCAAACTTTTGAAGGTAGTTCATCAAGGTTTCCAACATCGATATAAAACAAAATGTTTATTGAGCAGAATGATTTCTGAAGGTTCGTGTGAAACTGAAGAGTAGAGTAATAATGCTGAAATGCTTTACCATCACAGTAATAAATTATATTTTTAGAATGAAGTATTTCACATAAACATGCGTATTTACTATTTGTATAAACTTTTTTATGTGTAAATTTGTATGTATAAACAGTATGGCAACTGTATAGACAACTCGTTCTTATCGGCTGCTTTTGCTTCAAAGCAGTATATACAACACAATATCAAATTTATTATTAACCACATATTGATGTTTGCATAAAACATACATAAACTGTATATAATCTACATATCTTTTGGTTTTAGAGGCCCATCACCACTATTTGCTGGGGTCACAGAGACTCGCGGCTGTTTCTGGCCTGTGGACCAGCCCTGTATGTAGTGCGTGTGGAGCACCGTGTGGCCAGCCTCCAGCTTCTCTGTCAGCAGGGCATTGCCAGCGCTCTTAAAGAGGAGAGAGATGTGGGAAAACTCAACATGCCTTCACTCCTCTGTTCATACGTCACCACTGCATTCATTCCAACGATCAAGGTACCGAAGCAGCAAGTGAAGTGTTCACAGTTTGATGTGTGCTAATATATGCATTAATGCATAATCTTTTTCATATCACAAGCCCCCAATCCCTGATCCGAACAACATTAGAGATTTTGTGAGCTATCCCACAGCAGGGAATGAACGGCTGCACTGCACTATGAAACGTGCCGAGGAGAACCCAGAGGCAGGAGGCCCCTGCTACACCCTCTATCTGGAACACCTGGGAGGTCTGGTGCCCATTCTCAAGGGCCGTCGCATTAGTAAACTGCGACCAGAGTTTGTCATTATGGACCCAAAAATGGATGGTAAAGCAGGTATTTATGCCCTATTGATGATCATGACTCTAAAGTTCATGATTTAAAGTAAAAGAAATACATTATTTTTCTCATACTGTACATTTCTGCAGCATCTCTTTTCACCCTCTGCCTGAAACTCCTACTGCATCCCAATTCGCATACTAGCCGTCTTTAATAGTATGCGAAATTAGAATTAGTGTGTCCCAAATCGTAGTAGAAATGAGTATTCCAGATATCCGTATGGTCTAAGTGCAGATCTTTGCTTGCTCTAACTGCTAATAATGCCAATAAACCATTGAGCGTTTGACTAGAATTCAATTAGAACTACAAACATAAATAAAAAGTGTTAAAAACTACAACTACGAGTGCTGCGTTTAAGTAGAGAGGTTTAGATAAAGGGTTTGAGTGATTAATCCATATCTAACCTTATGAAAAAATATTAATTCAATGTTATATCCACATAATGTTATATATTGTGCACATTTATAAAGATACATTTGGTAATTTAGTAACTTTTAAATACATCATTTTGCAAACACATGAGTAGAGTTCTCCACATGAAAGACAACAACTGGCAGATCAACTTGCTACTTCATATCTCTCCGAAACAATAGGAAATTAAATATTAAATTTAAAATTTTAACTTTGACAGGATTATTTACAGGGCAGTTTAAACGCTGACAGGACGCAAACGGCAAAGCGATTCATTAAAGACACGGTTATGATGAAGTAGTTTGTCCCAAAGTTTGTCTACTCTTCTGCTATACACACAAAAGTGTGTTTTTTCTTCATAAAAACATAAATTTAGGGCATAGTAGAAGTAGGCGAATTGGGACACAGCATCTCTGTTTTAATATCTTGATAGCTAATTTCATACAATTTTGTCTTTCAGATGAGGTCTGTGTAAATGGCATGATCTCCTATATGACTGACAGCTGTAACTGCTCAGATTCAAGCGATATTGAGTTGAGTGATGAGTGGGTTGGACGAAAGTCGCCAAAACTTTCCAGAGGAAACAGGTCTCCTAAGCTTCCTAGGTACTCTAAACATATAAGGTACTGTTGAATATAAAATTCACACAATATTACAGGGTGCCTGAAACTTAACAGAAATATTTGTAACCATTACAAAGCACTATACAGCACATTTTTGTCAATTTTTTACTAAACAAATCAACAACATTTGATTTGATAATAAATAAAAGAAAACTTTTCATTTAATTTTCTTTCTTTCATGTTTGTTTTTATCTCTAGAATTAATATGGAATCAAGAAAGTCTCCCAAACTTGGCCAGACATCTCAAGAAATGTCTAGGTCTCCTAGATTACCAAAGAAGCCTCCAGTACGATCTCCAAGTCTTTCTCGAAGGGAATTTTCAGTTGATGGCTTTAGTGAGGTACTTAACATCTTATTTGAAAGTTCATTTTGGCAATTATTTTATATTAATCTACTTGCCCAGAATTAGCCAAGTTTCTATCCACTTTTTTGTTAACAACAAAGTAAAAATGTGTTAAAAAATTGCGCAATTTGCTGTCGTTTCCATCCAATTGGCCTAAAAAAACCTGCCTCTGAGTCGTTTCCATACATAATTTTGTTTATTTCGCAAATTATATTGTATCTTTCGCATCCCAATTGCAGAGAGTAATGAGACAATTGGAATTCGCCAGTTTACGTCTTACTATTTTCAGTAATATAATAAGCCTAAGTTAGGAAATATTAGGAAGTGAGACTGCTGGTCTGACAGGACTGCATGTAACAGCCTTTATGTGACAAACCCCATGGATATGGGGCAGCATTTGTCCTGTAGCCTATGCAAAATTTTAGGGTCCATAATAAGAGTTGGCAGTACAATGTTCGTTCATATCTTTAGCGTAAACCTTGAACATGCAGTCAAGCCAGTCGCGGTTTGACGTGACGCATATTCAGATCATTCAAACTGGTTTCAGAGTTCGGAGTTCAGCTAATCTTTTTCAGAGACAGATGCAGCTTTTATTTCTGTAGCCTAGGTAACTGAAAGCCACACATTCTCTTCAAAACATTGGATATATACACGCTGTGCCGTACCGAGGCACAACACTCATAAATTTGATAATTCCACGAACAACTGCAATTGCAGATTTCGAACAGAGATGGCGACAAAGACTTAATAATTCTAAAATTTGTTTAGAGCTTTTCAGATTAAATCCACTTTATTTTCCTAATTTGTTTGAGATATAATTATATTACAATAAAATTGTTACATTAAATTATCGACAACTGGCATTTCCATCAGCCATATTGTTAAACGTTTTGATGCGCTAAAACTTTTTTCACAAACAAAACCTTTGGATGGAAACCAAGCTATTGATAGGAAAAGTTTTTGTATTTCTTGCTTGTGTCTACTGGACACTGCTATGCATTTGTAACATATTCTGCACCATGACCTCAGTACACAGCTTATTTTATTTAATCTCTTGCTTTGCTGAAAAAGATGACAGTAAACCGACTTTGACCTTGAATATTTTCTATAACTATCACTCAATTTGCTTTGTAGCATAATTACTTAGCTCAGGTCACCTCTAACATCTGGGGAACAAAGTTTAAGATTGTGGGCCTAGCTTCCTTTTTGCCAGCTAACTTAGGAGCAGGTATGTCAGGTTTTGTATACAAATCAACACTTTCACATAATTATCTTATAGAATAATCCTAATGTTTTTTTAAATATGTTTTGACTAATGATGCGTAATGTCACAGTTATTTATAAAACCAGTTTGCTGCACCTGCAACCTCGTCAGATGACCATCTATTTGCCTGAGGTGCGTAAAATTTCCTTGGACTTCATGAGTCTCCCTGTCTTCAATCCCAATGTGTTCAGTGAAGATGAAGATGATTTACCTGGTAAGAATCAGTGGAATTAACATATTGTCTCTGTATAGCTTGACTAAGACAAGAAGTAAATAAAATTTAGAAATTTATCGTGAGATGTTCTTGCTTATTTCTAGTGATGGGACCTTCTGGAGTGTCAGCCGACAATCCTCCTTGCACAGTTAATATCCCCATTGCTCCAATTCACAGCCCTGCGCAAGCCATGTCACCTACACAGAGTATAGGCCTTGTCCAATCTCTCCTAGCCAATCAGAATATTCAGCTTGATGTCCTCACCAATCCGACAGCTACTGCAGCAGCGGCGGCCGCAGCAGCAACAGCAGCAGCAGCCAATGCAACTGTGTCAGAGCACAGTCAGGACACCGTGACCGCACAGTACACTGTGCCGACCAGGTACTCCAACCCTGGACAGGTGATATTCAGCGGACTGGAAATGAGTAATATCCTGAGTAGAACTCTTCCTCCTCCTCCAAATCATCTACCACAACAACCCCACCAACAGCGTCAGCAACAACAGCAACAACAAGACCATCAACAATCAAAGCATCAACAGCAGTTACAACCACAGCAGCATCATCTGAAATTGCAACATCAGTCACAACAGCTGCATCAACAGTCGCTGCAGCAGCAACACATGCAGAATCAGCAGCAACTGCAAACACAGCAGCATCAACAACAACTTCAACAGCAGCATCAGCAACAGCTGCAACAGCAGCATCAGCAACATCTGCAACAGCAGCATCAACAACAGCTGCAACAACAGCTGCAACAACAGCTGCAACAGCAGCATCAACAGCTACAACAGCAGCATCAACAGCAGCTGCAACAACATCAGCAGCAATTGCATCAGCAGCAAATCCAACAACAGCAACTGCAACAGCAGCAGCAACACATTCAGCAGCAAGTGCAACAGCATCAACAACAAATTCATCAACAGCATCAACAACAAATTCATCAACAGCATCAACAACAATTCCAACAGCAGCAGCACCAGTTGCAGCTGCAGCATGAGCAAATGCAGCAGCAGCAGCAACAGATGCAACAACAGCAGCAGCAAATTCGACAGCAAATTCTGGAGATGAGGCAGCAGCAGCAACAGCTTCAACAGCAACATCAACAAATACAGCTGCAGCATCAACAAATGCAGAGACAGCATCAGCAAATGCAACAGCAACTCAAAATGCAAATGACCATCCAGCAACCACCTTCAGGGTACGCTACGCTGTCCCTCCATCAGTTACAGCTGATGCCGCCAATTCCTCATCCAGACCATCCACCAGATAGAGCAGAGCAAGTGCTTCCTCTGAAGGTTTCCTCACGACCACAGTCATTCATTGAAGCTGACACTCTTGAGATCCAGATGCGGAAGGTAAACCCTCCACCACCTTACCCAGGGACAGTGGTATCTACCGCAGCCGCCACACCCACCACAGCGCCTCCAGGTCTTCTTGTTAGCAATGAGAATGGCACTACGTTGACAGCAGATCAATGCTTAACTAAGGACGAATTCTCTCTTCATCCAATTGGGCTTCAGTATCCAACTCCATTAGGCTATGAAAGAATTACCACGTTTGACAGCAGCGGAAATGTCGAAGAGGTGTGTCGCCCAAGGAGACGCCTGTTAAGGAACCAAAATTCCTATGGGATTCAAGGAATGGGCAGCTCCGCCACATTGAAAGTAACTTCGTCTGAGAACAAGAAAGTCCAGTTGCCGTACAGCTCAGCAACTCTGAGTCGCCTCTCCGTGCCTAGATATTCTATACCAAGCGGAGACCCACCGCCATATCCAGACACATCCAACCAGATGAACACTATCAGAAGTCCTACACAGAGGATTGACAGCAGTTTGATTCATGCCACTTTGCGTCGAGATCGAAGGGAACTGACCCTGAAGGTTTCTCAAATGGTGGACACAGTGAGGACTCTACCGACAAAATCCAAAATGAACGGTTCCCTTACGCTCTCCTATCAGCCAAGGATACCCACGGCTTTGTATACGTGCACTCAGTGCAGCAGTAATAGCAGCAGCACTAGTGTAAGCGTCACTGGTGGTGGCACCAACAGCAGTGGAATTGCTGGAGGAACTGTGGTGAGGCAAGACTTCCCACCTGGCAAAGGGACCCAACACAGCACTATAATTGTGCACTCCAAAAGTTCATCGCCATTAGCCTCCCAGTCCTCCTACAACCTCCTGAGTCCCATTGACCACAGTAGAGACAGAACTGTCTACGTGAACTCTGCCTTTACGGAAGACGAGACATTAAGTCAGCATTGCCATCTTGAAAAATCGGTGCGTCATTTAACACTAGGGGATGTCAATTTAACAGTCAAACGTCCTCCGCCTTACCAATGGGACTCTCCTGCAGCAGAACAACTCTGGATACCTCAAGAGCAAAATGTATTGCCTGGACCTCCAGGACCACCTCATAAGCCACCACCATTTATACTTAGCCAACCACAGCACTTAGACATGACCCGGCTTCCTTTTGTCCTTTCACCAAAGCCTTCCCCCAGTCCAAATTCTATGACCCTCCCTTCAGCCTATCAGTTATCCCTATCACCCTTCCCAACAATGGTAGGGCATGGTGGACCTCAACTACAGACTTTGCAGAGTCCTGCCCAACCATGTGGCCCCAATGACATGGTTACATCTACCACTTTCAGCCAACCAGACCCAACATTAGTCCTGCCCCCAGGTTATCCCGCTAATTTGACCAATCTAGGTTGTTGCACTCTGCCACCCATGTACCCAGGGACTAGCTCCTGCAACAACCTTCAGCTGCATCCAATGAGCTTGCATCCTTGGAGCACATATAGCACTTGCCCTCCCATGCCAGACCATTCCGCCACACTGCCCAGTAAGACACATCAGGCCCTGGAGAAGCCTGTTCTCTCTCCACCTCCACAACCTCCTCCTCCCCCACCACCTCCTCCTCCACCTCCTCTCCCTCCACCTCCGCCACCCGTTGAACGCCTGAACAATCAGAGCACCTCTGAGGTGGTCGCAGAATCTGGGGATAGCTTTCAAGATCAGTCCTCTCTCAATGAGAGTCCTCAAGGAGCAGAGAGGTTCAGCAAAAAGGGGCGTAAGAGGCTTGACAGTAGGGCAGAAGAGGCCAATATGTCCGGAGTCTCTGAAGGGAAATCCAAAAAAGAAAGTCGCACTCTCTCAGACTTCAATTCCCTGATCTCCAGCCCAAGACTTGGCAGCAGGGAAAAGAAGAAGCCTAAAGGACAGAAGGAGCCATTGAACAAGGCCAAGAAACTGAGTAGGACCTCAAATGAGTTCCAGGACAGCTCAGAGAGTGAGCCTGAGCTCTTCATTAGTGGTGACGAGTTGATGAACCAAAGCCAGAGCAGCAAGAAAGGATGGAAGAGCAAACGCAATCAGCGTATGGCAAATGAACTCGAGGAAATCAAGTGCCGCAAAGCTAACGAGAGAGAGGATCGTAGTCTTGGCAGTCAAGGCTTTGTTTATGTCATGGCCAACAAGCAGCCATTGTGGAACGAAGCCACCCAGGTTTACCAGCTCGACTTTGGAGGACGGGTGACGCAGGAGTCAGCCAAAAACTTTCAGATTGAGCTTGATGGACGCCAGGTAAGCAATTTTATTTGTTTATTTATGGAAGGGAAACCTGTTTTAAAACAGTATTTTTTGCTATTCTGTTTCGTGACACTAGGGTTAAAGAAATTACACACTCCACCTTTAAAAACAAGCTCCATACCTTTTGAGTAACAAACATCTACTCTGCATTTAACCCGTAATTTTTCTTTTACACTGTTACAGGTAATGCAGTTCGGCAGAATCGATGGTAATGCATACATCCTGGATTTTCAGTATCCATTCTCAGCGGTACAGGCATTTGCTGTGGCCTTGGCCAATGTCACTCAGAGACTTAAATAGAAAACCTCTCCAGCAATCTTGTCCATGAGAACAGATGGACTGAAAAAGAGATTATTTTTAACTGCAGATTGTGAGAAATGTTACATTCTCTGCTGCCATGATGTCTGTGCAGTGCCGGTTAGTATAGCCGAGAGATCTGGTCACTCTCAGGCAGAACGTACATGAGACATACACGGGTGGTCTGACAATAGATTTAGTGCTTTATGGTACCTTTTTGTTATCAGAGGTACAAGCTGATTTAAGATTCCACCTGAATCCAAAGGTGGTACACATCTGAAAAAAATGTTAAGTATTTATGTATTGATGGAAAATTATTTAATTCATTAATTCAATTTTATTGATTTTTTCCATGTATTTCATTAGTTTATGGTGTGATTTAAATGTAAAGGTAATAACTGAAATCTAAGATGGATGTTAATGGGCTTTCTTTGTTTTATCCCTGATGTCCCCACCTCCTTTTGTTTATTCCTGAGATTTATTTGTGCCAAATTGATTACCTATGTATACTTCTTGTAAAGTTATGGATTTTAACTATTGTTTACCACAAACTCAGTGTCAAGTAACTCAAGTAAAAACTGTTTGAATATTCATCCCATGACTCACTTCCATGAAGTGAAAACAGAATATATTGCAGTTATAATCATATTTTCCAAGCTGTGCCAAAATTAATGCATTTTTATGATTTAAAAATATCAATTTAACTTTGTCCTTCATGAAATGTATTAGTTATATTGCATTATTTGCACACTGTGTTTTTAAAGAATCTCAGTAATGTCCTTTTTGAACAAATCTTTGCTTTTAAATGTTAAGAGTAAGTAACAGAGCTCAAAGTTTGAACATTTTTTAAATTAGTTTCAAATATATTATATTATACTGTCATTATCAAGTGACATGACAGAAAAGTGCTGTAGTTAGATATACTTAAAAAATGTACTTATTGTTCTTGACACTTTAGCACGAACTATATAGTATGCATTAATTTGCCAAAAATGTCTTATATCAAAATATAAATCAAATTTAACACACTGTATATTATGCAATGAATGGAATCTAAATTAAATTGAAAGTTGAAATGTAGTTTTTGCGTTCCTATAGTCAAACCCTATTGTTTAGTTTGGTTTATGTGAAGGGACATCTTTTTATTGTATTTAGTATTATTGATTTAATATTTATTTTTCTGTATGAATATTTAATATTCTGCATCATATTTAATATTTCTTACAGCATATCAGCTAATTGTTTTTTCTCTCCCTCTCTCTCTGTTGTTGCTTAGTTTCTGATGTTTTCCAGTAATTTCATCAGTTTTAATCAAATTTTTTTGTTGCAAGCAAAACAGTGATTCAGAGTGGGGTAGTGTTGATATGGTTGATGTTTTAAGCACTTCTTGATTATTCTTGATGTTGTATGCTTTGATGATTTGCAGTTGCAGTTATTTCTGGCCACTTTGTACCGGGAGATTCAGGCTCGGTTTAAATAATGTGGAATGTGAGGCTTTAACTGTGCTTTATTGCTAAATTATTCTAATGTACATTTACAAAATGTAATTCGAGGATGTCTTGGAAAAGCATTAGAATGTGTGTGCTGAGTAGGCTTGAAGTCACTAAATAAAATCAAACTAGTTTGATGAAATTTGTGTGGATTAGGTACTTATATTGTGACATTATCTCATTACATATTTGTATTAACACTTTTAATAAGAATTATGATAATTTACATCTGTTTCAGCTTTGATTACCTGACAATCAAATGTTATTTTGTTCAGTGTTTAGGATGCTATAAACGCAAAGTCAACACAGTTTGTAACACAGTGCAAATGGCAATTTTTTGACCTATGAGTTCAAAATGATAAAATTGAGAATTGGTCTCTCCACTATAGACCATTTCACAAGATGTAAACAACACTGGTCCAGAAGCAGTTCCTGTTTCAGTTTTTTAACACTACATTAAAGCTGGGATAAAATACAACCAACAGAACATATAAAACTGAATCAAAAAGTTAAACAAACATCGTTAAGATGTTTTCTTTACATGTGAAATAAAGAAAACAGTTACAAACTGAAACAGGAAGTGCTTCTGGACCAGTGTTGTTTACATCTTGTGAAATGGTCTATAACAAACATGCGAGTTTAATCAAACATAGCCTGAAATGTGGAATTAGTGAACTCGTCAAACGAGAGTATGCATCTTTAGGCAGATGATTTTACTGCAGAAACCTTTAGATGGCGCAATTGAGTTAGCAATGGGCTTGGTTTGATTCATGTCAGCGAATCGGTTCCTCTCAATGATGAACCAGATTCTTCTTCTCACTGTACTCAAAAGAATCATTATTTTGAACTGATTCTTTTCAAATGTCTATTTTTTTTAATTGAGATTATCCCTGTTCTCCACTATAACAAACATGCGAGATTAATCAAAAAAGCCTGAAATGTGAAATTAGTGAACTCGTCAAATGAGAGTAAGCGTCTTTAGGCAGAGGATTTTACTGCAAAGACCTCTAGATGGCGCAATTGAGTTGGTAATGGGCTTACTGTACGTTCACACGGCCGCCGACTTGAGCTTCCAAAGCAGCCGGAAGTCATTCATTTTCAATGGAAGCTGGCTTCTCTCAGCTGCAAGGAGTGTCAAATTCCTCTGCTTCGCGTTTTGGGCGTTTTGAGCGTCAATCTGAAAGTTGAAAGAAGCTCAACTTTATGGTAATGAGCTATGACGCGGTTCAGCGGCAAGCAGCGGCAAACGCCAGCAACCAATCGGAATAAAGACGTCCTTCACTCTGGCTGATTCCGGAGACACATACGATGTGAACTTTCGTTCCTACCTAAACATTAGTTCCGAGAAAATGGAGGAGAAGCTGAAAATCTCCGAGTCCGACGTCTTCTCCCCAAATGCAGTAAAGCAGCAAACACAACAACTTCACCATTTTCCATAATGATCCAGTGATAAACATTTGAGAATAATACTACTACTAATAATAATAATAATAATAGTTAATTATTAATTTTCCCCGACGGTTATAAAGCGGTTATAAAAATGCTGTCATTATGAAAGTTTTATTCAATGTATTGCTTGTTTTCTCGTTTTATTACATTTCATATTGTGACACTTCTCTTCTCCCTGCAACGTCAAAGCGTCAACGAGCTTCCCCGTGCTTTTTGACAAGCGTCCTTGACGCTCAAGTCGGCGGCGGTGTGAACGTACTCTTAGTTTGATTCATGTTAATGAATCGATTCCTCTCAATGACGAACAAGATTCTTCTTCTCAAAAGAATCATTATTTTGAACTGATTCTTTTCAATGATTTGTTCTAACCGATTCGCAATGTGCGGAACACTCAGCTGGAACTTTGAGGTGAGTAACAAAATTGCAATTGTTGGCATTATTTTTCGTTAAGAAACTTAAATAATTTTTTGGAGTCCCGGGTTCACTCGAGAATTAGGGTTAGGTAAGGAAATGTTTTAATGATATGTTATTTCGACTCAACAGCTTTAGCAGAAATAGCAATAAAAAACAATTTTGAATCAACAAACAAAAATTAAATCATTTGACTAGCTTAAATATTTTTTGTTTAAAAAAATACTAAATAAAATCCCACATAATGGGGGGGCAATAAGTGAGTCGTTTGCTGAACGAACATTATTCCTCACTCACTGTTGATTTTCTCAGCTGACAGGTTGAACACGCGGTAGTAGAGTTACAAGATCTCAGAGACTTGACAATGGATATCGATGAAGAAGATAGAGGTATGTGCAGTTAATACATTTATTTGACTACTTGTTTTCGGGTGATCAACATTTTGCAACTTTTGGACATTTATTACATTTACGGACTCTTTAGCACGTTTGCCAATGACCATTCTCGTTCTCGAGCAGTTTACAGTGTTTACTGATCAATGAGTGCATGTACACTTTATATAGGTGATTCTTCACCACCACCAGAGACTCCAGCCACTAAAATGTCCAGACAACAGATATTAACACTTATTGCAATGGCCTCCATAAACTTCAGTTCAATGATCTGCTATTCCATTCTGGGACCATTTTTCCCAAATGAGGTACATTGATTGTATTTTATATAACATGACTTGTACAATACACTGTAATTTTGTGCTATTAACTCTTTAAAGCTTCTGCTTCAGTATAATATAATGTTCTCATGATTGTTTTCTAGGCAAAGAAGAAAGGAGTCAGTCAAGCGATGATTGGTTTAATATTCGGAATCTATGCATTATGCACTTTGGTGGGCTCTTTGATACTTGGTAAATATGTAAGTTAATGTTCATTTCAGAAGATAATTTTCAACAGTTTTTCATAATGGATTACACATTCTATCAGTGCATTTGACCTCTGTTTCAGATTGTCCAGATAGGAGCTAAGTTTATGATCGTGGCAGGGTTGTTCATATCAAGCGTATGTACTGTACTTTTCGGGTGAGTGTGTATATATCTGTGTTTTGTGTCTCTTATAGCTTATATGCTATATAAAAGTGTTTCCACATTTTCTTTTAGTAGATAAACATATTTATAATTCACAGTCCTTGATCTCATAACATAGGTGTGTCCATTTTTGTGATTGCGAATAATTTCATTTATTCTGCAGGTTTCTTGACCAAGTGTCTGATAGTACAGTTTTCATCGTGCTCTGTTTTATCACACGGAGCACAAATGCAATCGGCTTTTCTGCTGCTGTTACGTCGTCTTTTGCGGTTTCAGCAAAAGTTTTCCCCGACAACATAGCAACTGTTTTGGTGAGCTGTGGTCAGTGCATGTTTTTCAGTGTTTTGGAGTAAACTGACAAAGGATGCACTATTGCTCATGTCACAAAGACATGCTGTTTCTCTAGAGAATCATCATTAGATTCTGTTATTCCGTCTGTCTGGTTGTTTAGTTTCTCATGGTCGGGTCATATACAGTACACAATGATGAAACCATTCTTATGTTTTCAATAGATTTTGTTAAAACGTGTCTCAAAAGGTGAAATCATTAATGTCTTGTTTTCACAGGGCTTCATGGAGATTTTTACAGGGCTTGGCCTGATATTGGGGCCTCCGTTGGGTGGTTGGCTGTATCAGTCATTCGGATATGAAATCCCATTCGTTTTCACGGGATGTCTTCTTCTTGCAACAGTACCCCTCAACATGTGGATTTTACCAAGCTTTGGTTAGTGCGGATTTCATACTGGTTAAATATCACATGATTTTAATTATTTAATTTAGTCTATTCCATTTATCATACTCCTGCTTTTGTCACAAGGATGTGATTGCCATGTGACTGATTTTGTTATTGTTTACCCTCCAGCCATAGAGATAGACATGACAACATCTGTTTATCTCATTCTTATAGACGCTGTTCCTTCCCAGGATTCCTTCCTCAGATTGTGTACCAGAATAAAGATCCTACTCATCTGCTTTGTGGTGTTCACGTTGAGCTCAGGACTTGGCTTCTTGGATGCAACACTGTCCATATTTGCTATTGAAAAGGTTCATCTTTAGAAAGTACATTGATATCTAATATCATATATTAGATTACATCTTTTTTTTAATGTAAAGTCGCCATAGTTTCAATCAGGGAAAATGTTTAAAACTCTTCATTTAAAAAAATAGTTCTCTTGTAATAATACAAAAACATGTTTGTGAATGTTTTGTGTGAACAGCTTAATCTCAGCGCTGGTTCAGTGGGGCTGCTCATGATTGGACTTTCACTGCCGTATGGGGCGGCATCACCCATCTTTGGTGTGATCAGTGATAAATATCCTGTATGTCAACATTTACAACAATTATCAACATGATTACAGTGATGACTGGATATTCTTTAAAGAAAAAAGATTTGTTTGTCATTTCTAATATGACATTTGATTGTTTATTATGTTACCTACCTTCCTACTTATTTGCTAATTCATTTAGATTAATTTTTTTTAAAGATATGTTGTATTTCATTTGTTTTAGTTTGTAATTGATTTTTAGGTAAATATAAGCATACATTAAATTGTATTAATTAAGAAATAATTTCATCAGTGGCTGTAAAATTATGCTCTGTGCAGTCAATTAGGAAGTGGATGATGGTGATTGGAGGAATGGCCACAGCGGTGAGCTTCTGTTTCCTTGGCCCACTTCCTGTTTTTCATATTAAGAGGTAAAACGTTACTTTATTATTTTTTGAATGTTCATTTCTCAGCTTTTGCTTTATACCATGTTAACTGTCTGTGTCCAGGTAGCAGGACACTTGGTGCGGTTTTTATTGCCTTTTTTCCTTGTCAAATATTTTAGTAAACATCAGAAATTCATAATTCGAAAGCTTAAAAATTCTAAAGTCAACCTTTGAAAACCGTTTAAAATTGGTTACTGACACAGGATTTTAAAACGTTTTAGTGAGCTCTATGTTTGGTTGGATATATGGCTTTGATTTTCTTGTAATTGTAAATTAAATTGTTTTGTAAAATATATAATTTGTATGTAAAACAAAAAGTTTACAAAAACTCAATCTTCTATAACTTTTTAATACTCATTTTTTTTAACTGCTTTCACCTCTGCTGAGTGTCTTCTTTAAAAAGAGACCAACTGTTAACGGGTTAAGTTTGGTTAATACACTGATCCATTACTAATAGTTTAAATGTTTTTGTTTGTTCAGTCAGCTCTGGCTTACCGTCCTCATGCTGGTCGTGGTGGGCTTTTCTCTGTGTATGACCTGTATCCCCACCTTCGCTGAGATGATCGCTTGTGCACAGTGAGACTTAAATTCACCCAGTTATGTCAGACTAGATTCCTGGAATGGTTTGAATAAGTACAGTTAACCCTGAAACTAGTGCTGGGTAGTATGACCAAAATCTCTATCACAGTATTTTCTGGAGGTTTCACGGAAGGTGGCTGGCTGCTGGTAGCCTGACTTCGTCATACTCATATTCTAATAAGAATATGAGTCTGAAATCACTCAATTGAACTTTAATTATGAGGCATGTCGTGACCGAACCAGGACAAAAAAACCCCTCTGTACTCAATTGGATAGTCGGTAGACCTACCAACCAATCAGAGCAACACATAAGTCAACTCCTTTGCATAGCGCAGTTTTCAAATACAGAACGTACCCTTTATCTATGTTAGAAGTTAAATAACGAGTGTTACTTCTTTTGTTACTTCTTTTTACAGCTTACAAGTCAGTGGGAAACCCCTGGCAATCAAGTTGTATCTCATAAACAACCATTCGGATAGTGGCGTAAGGTTTTAAGTCAAGTGAACTTAATGAAGCAAGAAAATAAATTATAATATTATTCCTCCGGGTAGAACCGACTGGCAATTGTTGACAAAATCGTTCAAATTAGAAAAAGTATATTTTTACAAACACACCACACCTTCAGCATGCACTGGGACGGTTTGCAGCCGACTGTGAAGCGGCTGGGATGAAAATCAGCACCTCCAAATCCGAGGCCATGGTCCTCAGTCGGAAAAGGGTGGCTTGCTCACTTCAGGTTGGTGGAGAAATCCTTCCTCAAGTGGAGGAGTTTAAGTATCTCGTGGTTTTATTCACGAGTGAGGGAAGGATGGAACGGGAGATTGACAGACAGGTCGGTACAGCTTCTGCAGCAATGTGGTTGATGTACCAGTCTGTTGTGGTAAAGAAGGAGCTGAGCCGTAAGGCAAAGCTCTCGATTTACCGGTCAATATACGTTCCTACTCTCACCTATGGTCATGAGCTTTGGGTCATGACCGAAAGGACAAGATCCCGGATACAGGCGGCCGAAATGAGTTTTCTCTGCAGGGTGGCTGGGCGAGCCCTTAGAGATAGGGTGAGAAGCTCGGTCACTCGGGAGGAGCTCAGAGTAGAGCCGCTGCTCCTCCACATCGAGAGGGGTCAGCTGAGGTGGCTCGGGCTTCTGTTCCGGATGCCTCCTGCGGGGAGGTGTTCCGGGCACGTCCCACTTGGCGGAGGCCCCGGGGAAGACCTAGGACACTTAGGACTGTGTCTCCCGGCTGGCCTGGGAACGCCTCGGTATCCCCCCAGAAGAGCTGGAGGAAGAGTCTAGGGAGAGGGAAGTCTGGGCATCTCTGCTTAGACTGCTGACCCCGCGACCCGGCCCCGGATGAGCGAAAAAAGATGGATGGATGGATATTTTTACAATGGTTGATGGTTTGAACCGAGGGGCACAGAGTATAATGTAGGAACCGGGAGGCACAGTGTTACAGACGAAAAACTGTCAATTGAAAAACGAAATAAGCGAAATAATATTCCAAACCTGCTAAAAATGGCTTAGGAGCTCACTCACTCTGCTTGTGAGGATATCTAAGCTGATGTAAGCTGTATTTGACAGCGTTTTTACTTAAAAATGCTTGCCTATCTCAACCTGGCAAGAAAGTGAAAGCCGCTTATAACCCCCAGGGCTCAGCATATGTCATTACATGACTAAGGTAAGTAGGTATCTGGCTGGCTCTGCGATAAACAACTAGTGTTACACTGGCTCTAGCGGTCGGTAGGAAAGAAACAGAACTGAGATATCCATTCACAACCGCAGAACATGCAGACTTAAGATCAGAACCAGTCTCTTGTTTAATATTCACAGACAAAAGTCCATATTTAAATTTGATTCATTGTACAGCGCTACTTTTGTTTTATTCATCCAAAAATTCGGTGACATTCTATACAGTAATATATATAGTAAGTTCCATTTGTGATTGGATTACGTTTGTGTTTCCCACATTGTGGAAATCATAGGCCTCTACGTGTTTTTCAATATAAAAGAGTTAGTTGGGATTTATTGTTATGTTATAACCATTAGAAAGATGGATATGCAGTTTTTAGAAGTCCTCTCTTAATACACTCCACTTAGCACTCTTTGTGGCCATTGAATACATGCAGCGCTTGTTTGTAATGCAAATGCACATCGTACAAGAAATTGAAACCGGTATACTTCCCAGCACTACTTGAAACTAAACAAAATGCTACAATACTAACCTAATATACTATGTTTTGATGCACACATTCCTGTTGTTGCAGTGAATATGGCTTCGAGGAGAGCTTGAGTACACTGGGGTTGGTGTCAGGGTTGTTCTCTGCAGTGTGGTCTGCTGGGTGTGTATTGAAATAAAGTTTACATGTGCTACTCATGTATAGTTTTTAGAATTCCGTCATTAAACCCGAATGATCTTTTTTATGTTGAAGCATGTTCTTCGGGCCGACATTTGGAGGATACATCACACAAACACTGAACTTCGAATGGAGCGCAGGAATTCAAGGCGCACTTGCCTTTCTCGCTGTAAGAACAAAATATATGCAAATAACTACGTAACAGACCATTTTTAAAAAAATACACCCATCTTTTCTTATCTGAAAACTTTACCAGTTATGTATGCATTTTTGTACATATTCATTTATTGGCTAATATGTGTACCCTGACTTTCTTTAGGCCTTACTACAGTTAATATACTTCACAATAGAGGACATACAAAACAAGTAAGTATATTTTTAATTTACTTTATTCAGCCAATATTATTAAGATATTCTTTTTTTTTATTTAAAACAAATATTAATTTATAACAATATTATTATATTTTTTTAAATCATTATTCATTCTTCAAAATATTCAGCTGGTAACGTTTTTAGCTGGTAAAATGTGGTATACTCTGAAAAGATTGATTATCCATGATCATATTTTTTTTTTTTTTTTTCAGGTCACAAAAGGCCAAAAAGGTTGAAATCTCATCTCAAGGAGAAAAATCCCCTCTTCTCCCTAAGACAGATCGACTCAGGATTGACATCACCTGAAATAAGCTGGTAAAATATTTTAAATGGGAGAACAAACTTAAATCATATTGCTGCTAAATACAGGTGATACAGGTCAAGAACACAGATAAGGTTCAATACATGTATCATTTTGAGATGGACACACCAACCAACATCAATTGAAACTTTAAACATAAGGTCTGTGAACATTTACAAAGTAAATGTTAAAATTTCTGTAACAAGAATGACATAAGAGAGGAGACGATATGTTTGAAAGTTTAATGCATAATGGTAAAGAGGGATGTTTACACCAGAGTTTAAACCAGTACAATGGATTATTTCTAAGATCTTGGTTTCATAAATCTTTCTAGTGCAAGAATGTGGGATTTGTATTTTTATGTTACTTAACACGGATTACCCGTCTAACCGTAGTTTGCGAATGTTCCCCATTTCAACTGTTTTTACAGATTTACATATTGCCATATTCCTGATGGAAACAACTTCAACACGTACAATTTTACAAAATACATTTTTAAAATGTTTATTACAGTATTTTTCATAAGAATGAGATTCTTGGGCCCTTTGAGCTGTAGCATAAATATAGATCCATCCAACACTGCAGAAGTTTACCCTTTTACTTCACAATTGCCTGGTGTGTTGTAAAATATTGCATTAATGTATCATATAGAAGTGTGTATATATATATATATATATATATATATATATATATATACACACACACACACACATATATATATATATATCAGTTGTATTCAGTAACTCTAGTGCTAAATAAATGGCATAGTTATTTTGTCATGACATTTTGTGATGTGTGAAAAATACATTTGTGATTATCTTTATAGTTGTTATTGTTACATTCAAGATTCATTTAAATAAAATGTTAAGTTTTGACATGAACAATCAAATAAAAACTGAGTATTTACATAAACAATACAAAACAATACTCTAAAACTACATATAACAAATACCAGTATCAAAATTACAAAATATAAATTTTAAAATAAGGCCAACTACAAAAGATAGATCCACATAAACTCTTTTGGGAACACGTTATTGTGTTCCTTCATAACAGAGGCAAGTCTTAGAAAACAGATCAGGTCCTGTTAGTTCGGTCCTTCAGTTTCAAACGCACCGTTGGCCTGGCCTAGTCTGGGGAGAGGTCTCCTTCTAGATAATGCGGAAGACATTTCATGACTTGAGGACGGGACCTGAGGAGGACCCGAGGGAACCTCACTCCGCTTCACCTTTTTCTTCTTCTTTTTTGTTCTATAAAGAAAATGAGTGAAGAAAATAAGGTCAATATGCACGTGCTATTGCCAATCACAAAACGAAAATTAAGATTTTCAAAGTGTTTTTCATACTGTTTGAGCATGAAAAATGTCTGCAATGTTACAAAGCACAAAGTCACTCCAAAGGGAGTTATTCTCTATATCAGTTTCTGAACTCTCTGAAACACTTCGATTGGTAGTCTTGAGTTTTCTTCCAGGAACGAGCACATCACGACCAATGTTGAGGGTAACACATTACAAGTAACGCAAGTTACATTGCAAGCGTCCGCATCGGTCGAGCACCCTTCCTCTTTTAGCTCCCGCCAGCGAGCGAAGCGAAAGCTGGACCAATGTTAATCCTCATCCTGGCTTTTAATTTGTCACTCTCCCCTTTTCTTTTTTTGGTTTCCTCTGATAAAACCGTTGCCTACTGCCTACTAAACATACAGACGGCAATCAAACGCGAGTTGAAAACTAACGTCAGAATCTGAGGAAGTTGTGGGTGGTGGGGGAAGTGACGTATGCCGCAAAGTGGTCGAATTTTGTAGTTCTTTTTTTGCTCTGGTTCCTACCCGAAACCGATACAGTAAAAGTAGTAAAAGCGATACAGACACCTTCAGGCTACGGCAGACGTGTCATTCAACATATTTTAAGTCGATGAACCATCTCAATGGGTTTTGGTAATATATTTTAACGGTTAAAATGTTATGAAGTGTGGCTTTAATATCACTTACTGAACCACTGCCTTTATTGCTAACCTTTGACGATCCAATTCAACCATACTAATGAGTAAAAATGACTTTAAACATTTACATTTAATCATTTCGCAGATGCATTTATCCAAAGATTTATTATTTGTCGCAAAGTGGTCGTTCAACCACATTAGTTAATAATGTCACGCAAGTGATGGAGTAATAACTACTTTAAATGAATCTGTTTGAAATCGATTGCTAGATGCTATAAATTACGAACATGGCATCTGAGGACTTTTTCATTTTTCTCAGTTATTTTGCTTTATTTCCAGATTCAATCATAAGCTCGTTCTTGCGTACTAGAGCACATTCGCTCATGCGCACTCTTCGTTCCAACCACAGGACTTTGCGATGCTGTTTGCGAATGTTTGTTGGAACAATAGTTTCGAGAAAAACTGACTCGTTGAACTATGCTGCTAACGACAGAAATTTGCGACCATAGTTAGTTAACGATACTTTTGCGAAAAGAACCCCAGAGCGTTACCGACAGACAGGGAAGAGAGGTGCTGCAACAATGTCAAATATGTGAAAAATAATTTCTTGAACATTCAAGCATGAAACCCTAATCTAGTACACCCTGAAATCAAAATCAAGACTTAAGCCCGATTTGCAAATCGATGAGCTCACCGTCAGGGTGTTATCGCGTGCAAATCATGCGGTCGATGAACGCTTGCCAATCTGTTAGTATAAAAGAGCCAACAACGCAGCGAAAACGCTCGCAGACGCCTCGCTGAGCCCAGAAAAATATGTAGCCTGCTAGATATCCAGAGCCGTCGCGCGACTCAACCTCAGTGATGTCATGAGTACAGCCAATCATAGCAATGCATGGGTTGAGGACACCAGGTAAATCTTAGGGGTTTTTTTGCATTTTTTTTCTCAGCGCAGATCGTCGCGCAAACAGTGTGCAGCACTAGTTTCTGTCTGACGTTCTTATTCATGTGTTGTGTTCTCTTCTTCGCTTGGCGCACGTGCTGTTTCGTGTCATTTCTGGTTTGTTTTATTGCGTGTTTTTTCGTGACAAAACGTGGTTTGTAGACAAGATAGAATCGTTGGGTGACAGAGTTGTTGTCAACTCGTTATTTATTTGATTATTTTCAGGATTTAGACCGTAACATACTGAAACAGCTCTCATTGAGTCACAAATGATTTGCTGTAATCATCCGATCGTGGTTGTATCTCTATGTAGTGCGTTGTCAACTCGTGTAGTGCGTTACCTCCTGTTGTGGATCAATCACGTTGTGTTGTGTGGTGTGAACGGCTAAACAACTTGAACACTCCTGATTTCACTGAGAGCAAGTCATGTAGTGTGAACCGCACAGACGTTTTAAAATCATGTAGTGTGAACAAGGCTTTAGTAAAAGGGAATAAAGGTCATACATGGTTGAGGATGCTTCAGGTTCAGTATCCAGCTCTGAGATGATCTTCAGATCTCCAGAGGCACTGATGGCTGCAGACAGCTGCAGGAGGAACATCAGGGACAAAGTATATCATAATTATAGATTTGAAGAATTTTTTCATCTGTTTGATGGGAGCGATTAATTATAATTTGTCTTTACCTTGACTGGTGTTGCACGCTCAACTCCATGTTGATCTAACAGTGATGGTCGTGCAGTTAAAGCTCTTGATAGCTCCTCATCAAAATTCCCTATGGGAGATTGGATTGGATTTAGACAAGATAATATCGTACATGTGCTTTTGGTTATCAAACCCCCTCATTCGCGTACCTTCATCAGCCACATAGGATGCTGGGAAATATCCCTCTTGCCCACTGACCAGTCGCCCAAACCACCAGCTGTCGTTGTCTTTGTACAGCACATGGATCACGTCACCGCGGCGTATCGACAACTCATCCGATCGATTGGCTCTGTACTCATACAATGACACAACCTAGAGCCGATTTCATTCAAGAGATCATAAACAAAAAAAAATCAACAAAGTAACTCAACATATGTAGTGATATAAATAATAAAATTATTAAAGTTTACCGTCTGATAGATTTGCCCAAACTCTGCCTCTTCTTGTTGAGAGAATTCATAATCCAGTAAACTCTGTGGACATTAACACAATCTTACATTTAATTGAGTAGGTTCATCCATAGTTCAATTATTCTTCAGTACTAAATACTTCTATTTTTTATACTAATTGAAAGGGCTAAAAAACAACCCAAAAATATCAAAAAACAATTCTACATTAACTACCTTTCAAAGATTTGGGGATTTTTTTATGTTTTTGAAAGACTATTATGCCAGCCAAGACTGCATTTATTTGACAATCTTAAATAACTGTTTTATATGCGAACATATTTAAAATTTTTTATAATTCCAGTGATGGTAAAGCTGAATTTTCAGCATCATTACTCCAGACTTCAGCGTCACATGATCCTTCAGAAATCATTCTAATATGCTGATTTGCTGCTCGAGAAAGTTTTCTTATTATCATAGACAATGTTGAAAAAAATTATTTTTTGTGGAAACCTCTACATTTTTTTTCAGGATTCTTTGATAAATAGAAAGATCAGCATTTATTTTAGGGCTGTCAAACGATTAATCGTGATTAATCGCATCCAAAATAAAAATTTGTGTTTACATAATATATGTGGGTGCACTGTTTATAATTATTTTATATATATATATATATATATATATATATATATATATATATATATATATATATATACACACACATGCATGTATATTTAAGAAAAAAAAAATATTATTTATATATAAAATATTTATATTTATATATAATATAAATTATATATAAATCTATACACAGTATATAAATGAAAATATTTCTTAAATATATACAAGCATGTGTGTGTATTTATATATATCTAAAATAATTATACACAGTGCACCCACATATATTATGTAAACACAAACTTTTATTTTGGATGTGATTAATCGCGATTAATTGTTTGACAGCCCTAATTTACTTGAAATAGAAATATTTTGTAATATTATAAACGTCATTACTGTAACTTCGGATCAATTTAATGCATCTTTCCTGAGTCAAAGTGTTCATAATATCTTTTAAATTGTAGTATAATACAAAAACTGGTCACAGTGTCTTACTTTTTGTCGTTTGAGGGATGGAGCTCTTCTAATGGGCTGCCCAGCAGGACTGTAACCACCTGCGAAAGGAGAGGAATACTTAAAGCTTAAGAACCTCATGACACACATCATTGAATGGGGTTTTTAAATACCTTAGAAACAAACTAAAATGTTTTCTAAATACTCACATTTTAATTTTTCTCTACAATGTGCCATGCTCTTCAAAAAGAGGCATGTTTAAGTTATCCTATATAATATGATAATGTAGAGAACGTACTGTTGTGTGAGCTGAGTGTTGCCTGTGGAATGAGTTGAGCGCTGAGAGACGTGGACATCTGTAGTTTGGAGTGAGGGGAGAGTAGAGATGGAGGAGGAAGATATGAGGTCAGGCCCTGAAACAAACCACAAAACAGAGCCTATTATTGAAGATTAGAGTCACAGGGCACAGGATGGTGCATGTTGTATGGTATGGTGTAATTTTTTTTTAGTCAAATTTCTTTGTCTATATCATATGAGTTCAAAAGATCCAAGAGAGACAAACATAACATGTCCACTCCAATACTAGAACTTTCATGTCTTAAAATGTAACTCTAAGCTATATTACTAGTATAACCTTTATAGCCAAGTGCAAAAAATACAAATATTTACCTCTAGGCTTCTTCCCAGGTGAGACATGCCACCTTAAAAATAACATTTTGTGTTAATTTAACAACAGAATTCATTCCACATTAAAAACAAAAATGAGCTCATTTTCAGCCCCTGTGACCATTGGATTGGACATTACATGGCTTTGAGTACTGATTTACACCGATCAACCAATCACAATGAAAATATAAGCCATAACTTTATCTCATAAAACCAGCATGGCTACATTTTATTAGCTAATTTATGTTCATGGTGGCTTCATCAACTTGCATCGATTATAATCTTAATCATATCAAGGGACAATAAAAGTTAAGTTGTAGAACTTTAGAGTTTAATGTTCATCTCAACGTACAGCAACACACACACACACACTGATGCTTTGATGTATATCCACACAATCATATATTTATCAAAACCAGCAAAAACACCCACAGACATATACACACATACTCAGATTCAACCAACAACAAGAATCTAACAAGATTGTACTGCTCATTGTTGCAGTAAATGTTTAGTTCACATACTGTGTTTAAAACTCTAGTTCATAAGTATTGTATGCTTAAAACATGATGAATTTCTGTTGCTTCAGTTCTGGTGTCCATTGTAGTGGACATGAAAAAATCTAATAGAAAGAGTTGGGACAAATCTTGTTTCTTTTCTACATTGGACAAGAGCAAATATTAAGTGTCTGAAGGGTTCATTATCATAAATATCACTTGCCTTGTTCATACATATCCGCACCAGGGACACTCTGATGGGGTTCCTGTTAGAAAATGAAATAAAAAAAGTATAAATGATTGATTATTAATTTATAATGCTAATAATAATCAATTATTTATCAAATATAATCAATGACATTTTTACCAGTACAGAGTCTAGTTTCTGTTTGACCCGCTGCATCTTTAGGGACACGCGAGCTGTGCTGGCGAATCGATCCATGCCGGTGGCAGAGGTGTTCTGAAAGGTCGTGACCTCTGATGAATTCCTGCCTGTCTTACTGTCCAGGTTCTCTGAACGACTCATCCCTCTCAAACTCTCCACCTCCATCTGAGCCACTGCGTACGAGCACAAAACACTCGTCTTTACACAGAAACTGATCATGTGACTTTTGTGTTTCTAAACACTAGTCATCTTTTTGGCATTTTGGGATATCACATTTAAAACACTAGATGGAATTGTCTAAATGCGCATGAATTCTGAAAATGTGCATAAAAACGTATGAGCTCAACTGAGGCGGATACATTTTTTATAAGACAACAAAACATGAGCGTAAACTACGATGGAAACATTTACCAAAAAACTCTCTTTGCAAAACATGTGAAATTTTTTTTGGTTATTCTGAAATGCCTTAAGCCAAAGTCTGTTATCAAACTCGCTTTATATAGCTATCTCTTATAGGAACACTCCGACTTTTTAGGACTTTGGCTTATTCAGCATATCCCCCAGAGTTAGATAAGTCCATGCATACCTTTTTCATCTCCGTGCGTGCTGTAACTCTGTATGACGCACTCACTGCTAGCCTAGCTTAGCACAAAGACTGGATGTAAATGGTTGCAGCTAGCATACTAATCCCAAATAAGTGACAAAATAACGCAACATGTAAATATAGGAAAATGCTTGTGTTATTTTGTCACTTATTTGGGATTAGTATGCTAGCTGCAACCATTTACATCCAGTCTTTGTGCTAAGCTAGGCTAGCAGTGAGTGCGTCATACAGAGTTACAGCACACACAGAGATGAACAAGGTATGCATGGACTTATCTAACTCTGGGGGATATGATGAATAAGCCAAAGTCCCAAAAATCGGAGTGTTCCTTTAAACATCAGCGTTTCCAAACAGCAGGCATCCGCCTCCGAACACAAGATAACATGATCACATTTATTGTGTTTTGCCTCAAGTAATTATGTACACAAAAAAGACCCAAAAATTTTGAAAAAAGACTTTGTTCTCTTCGTCTTGCTGGATAGAAACATTCACAAATGTTTTATGCGATATTCCAATATTGCGCAAGTTATATTCGTAACTTTGGATGGAAACATAGCGAGTGATGTATCTGAATCAGTGGTTTTCTGAGTTATGTGGAGGACTCACCCTTCTGGTCATACAGATAGAGATGGATGAGCTGGTTTTGGCCAAAGGAGCAGAAGGCCACCATGTTCTCATGAGGGTGGAAAGCAACAGCTCGAATTGCAGATGAATAGCACAGCTCAGAGTAAACGGCGACTTGGTCACCTGAACAAGAGAAATTCAATTTCCCAATTCAAACCTCCACTTTTTTGGATTCAAACTAATGTCACGTGAACAAACACGAAAACAGGTCTCATCGCATCTGCTTGTCCGCAAGTATTAAGAGAAGTATGAACTGACGACGATATCTATGGACTCAAGGTAATTGGCTAACCTAGTGTAACCCCAACGGTTCTACTCGCACCACTCCGAGCGGGATTGAAACCTAGCGTTTCCGGCATGGGTGGCGGGTTCGCTAACAAAGAATTGACTTAAGATTGCAGCCTCTAGCATCCATCGCTAGTGCACCTCTTGAGGCCAGGGGAGTGAGGTTTACTCGCACAGCTCTTAGTAGTTATTTATGTACTCGTTAACTTTACCTTTACCTGTTAACCTCGTTAACGAAAAGCCCTCATTAACTTTCCTCCATCTTGTTCACTCTGGTATACATCACTGCTTATATTCCACGCATCCCCATTACTGGCGGAACCCTTGCAATGGGTTTAAATGGAACGCCTAAGCCCTTGATCACTTGGAATCCGCTACGGAGCTTATTTATTATTTACAGATTTATGAATTTGTTTTATGCAGTATTCACCACCAATTTGCAATTTGCTTGGAAAATTTGGAGGTTTACTCTCTTACTAGCTGGTCATTTTATTGTCAGCGTTTTATTCAATTTTGAAATCTGAATGTAGAGAAGATGACAAATAAAAAAAACTTTTAGATATCAATCTGCATGTGCATTGGACATTGGTTATGCTAATCTTTGGTAGCTCCTTTAAAAGGCATCTAGAGTAAAACAGCTCTATATGAAACAAAGGACATACACAAGAGCGAGTGATGTGACCTGTTTTCAGAATACAGAAGTTTGTTGCACATGACCCATATTGCCTAAAATCAATCTCCAAACCTGTTTCCGAGTTCCACACATACGCCAATCCATCTTCACTGCCGGAAAAGATGAAGCTTCCACAGGGAGTGAACGTGCTGTTGATTCTCTCCCTGTAGTTGGTGGCACCTATGTATTTCTTTACTGCGAATCTGTAACAGGCCAAACAATTGTTTGCTTACTATTTATTTGCACTTTGTTTCTTTTATTACTTTCTGTCATGCTGGTACCATCAACATCATGAACAATTAGCATGTGCAGTGACTTGGCTTCTTTTTAAGACACATTTAATGTCAACATGAAATAAATTGACCCTGTTTACTCTTAATACACACACACATATATATATATATGAAGAGTTCAGATGCAAAAGCCTCTAAGTGCCATTTGAAATTTTCTTCTAAAATGATCATTTTTATCAAGCTTGTATATTTAAGTTCAGTAATTTCACTTAAATGGCAAAGAAGATTACCTATTAATTGTCATTTAAGTGAAATTACTGAACTTAAATATACAAGCTTGATAAAAATGATCATTTTAGAAGAAAATTTCAAATGGCATTTAGAGGCTTTTGCATCTGAACTCTTCATATATATATATATATATATATAAATATTACAATATTAATCAATAGATAGATACTTACATTCTTAAATCCATGACCCTTAAAACACTGTCTTTGGCATGAATTAAAAGTCGTCTTCCATTTGGATGCACCTCTATCGAGTTGATGGATATTCCATTCAGGTCTGCCTCTTTAATTTCCTGTAGAGAAATATTGAATTGGCATTCCCTTATTAAGGCTGGAATACACTACTCAACATTTGCCTGATTTAGAGTCTGAAGGAGTCTATGCTAGTAGTCGAAATTTACAGGACTGTCATTACAGTCATTTTGCAGATATTTGGCATTCAGATTTTACAGAAAATGGAATAGTCTATGATGGGCACACACTATGATTTTTATTAGCTTCAGATTATAAATCCGGCCATTTGAGGATATCAAACGCATGATATTTTGAGATGATTTTAGAACATGTTTAACTTGTCATGTGTCAGTTCGGAACGACTTGATCTATTGTGTGATCCTCAGTCGTTTAGTGTATGATTCCACGTTTTTCTCCATTACCATTTACAAAGTAAAAAAGCGCATCAGTTTTTAACAGTCCTGTAGTATATTTAAGCCTTTAGTAGGTCAATTTGGGATTTTTATAGCTCTTCCAGGTAGTATTTGATATCTCCTTTACCCTCTCAATGCTCCATTGACTGGTCAGTGCGCGGCGAGACCCAGGAACAACCTTGGTTCCCCACACAATAATGAGGCCGGAATTGTCTGCAGAAAACATTCTGCTACCTGCGAGAAGACCAGAACATCACTAACATCTCAAATCCCAGATTTAATGTCACACCCAGAGAGTTATGACGATAATTCTGTACCTTCTGGGTCAAAACACAGTGAATTGACGAAAGTCTTGTGTCCGTCAAACTCTTGCAGAAGTTGCCCATTCACGTCTTGTATGTCCACGTTCCACACCCGCAGCACCCCATCGTAACCCCCCGTCACCACCAGACTTTGGGCTTGCGGGTGGAACTGGGCGCAGTATACGAATGAAGGGTGAGGAAGAGTTTTATGTGCAAGACTCTGCAGACGTTCAACATTCCACATTCTGAAAGACCAAAACAACACATTTGTGGCATAATGATGGGCTGCTTAATATTATAGTGTAACTTTGTACATGCAAAAAAGCTATATTTACCTTACTGTTCCATCAGAGGATGCAGTTAATAAATCTTTATCATCTCTGGACCAGCAGAGATCATACACCACACTCAGATGGCCATTAAAGGACGCCAGAACTTTCCCAGATGGAATATCATATACTAAAAATAAGAGATTAAAATCTATGAATGTGAACGTGAAATTTGGGTTGTATTGTATTATACAAAAAAGCCATAGAAAAACAAAAAGCTCAATGGAGATAAAGCATACACTGACAACAAATTAGCACTTTCAGTGGCATCAACGGTCAGGAGACTGAGGAGGCCACTTTAAGATTTCAAAATGATGACAATGAACACTTTTATTGCATGTGCTACTTGGTAGGGCTGTCAAACGATTAATTACGATTAATCGCATCCAAAATAAAAGTTTGTGTTTACATAATATATGTGGGTGCACTGTGTATAATTATTTTGTGTATATATATATATATATATATATGAAGAGTTCAGATGCAAAAGCCTCTAAGTGCCATTTGAAATTTTCTTCTAAAATGATCATTTTTATCAAGCTTGTGTATTTAAGTTCAGTAATTTCACTTAAATGGCAATGAAGATTACCTATTAATTGTCATTTAAGTGAAATTACTGAACTTAAATATACAAGTTTGATAAAAATGGTAATTTTAGAAGAAAATTTCAAATGGCATTTAGAGGCTTTTGCATCTGAACTCTTCATATATATATATATATATATATATATATAAATACACACGCATACATGTATATTTAAGAAAATAATATTATTTATGTATAAAATATTTACATTTTCATATCATATAAATTATATATAAATCTATATACAGTATATACATGAAAATATTTCTTAAATATACAAGCATGTGTGTGTATTTATATATATATATAGGGCTGTCAAAACGATTAATCGCGATTAATTGCATCCAAAATAAAAGTTTTTGTTTACATAATATTTGCGGGGCCACTGCGTATAATTATTTTGTATATATATAAAAACACACATGCATGTATATTAAAGAAAAAAATATTATTTATATATAAAATATTTGTATTTATATAAAATATAAATTATATATAAATCTATATACAGAATATACATGAAAATATTTCTTAAATATATACAAGCATGTGTGTGTATTTATATATCTAAAATAATTATAGACAGTGCACCCACATATATTATGTAAACACAAACTTTTATTTTGACAGCTCTACTGGCTACATTGATACTGGTCCATTTTCAAAATGCCAGCAGTTTTGTAGATCCTGCCAACACTTGCCAATACCATTGTTTTCCTTTCCGTGCTTAATGGAGCTTAACTACCCAAATTGTACATGTTTTTGTGAGAAAACGTAAGCAAAAATAAAAAAAGACAGTACAGACAAATACAACAGACAACATGTATAGAAACTGAGTTACAAATGACTTACTGATGATAGGAAATGAATCTCTATCTGCACATGCAGCTGCTAGTGCACGTCCAGCATGGGAGAAACGCAGAGTAAAACAGCCCATCTGACCTCCACGAAAGGACTGCATTGGCTTATTCGGGATGCGACACACCTGTTTAAACAATCAACAATAAGAAAAATAGACAAATTAAACGAATTACTGTCTGTCACGTGTTCGAAACCGCCCCCCTATACAGCCATTTTGAAGTGGTGTCTGAAACCATAGACGTTATCAAAATTGCCTCATTCAATCCGATAATGCACCGCAATAACGAATGTACAACCATTATATGCTCAACAGCTAGAGAATACCCATAATGCACTGTGAGGGTCATGCCAAATTCATTTCTGTGTCTCAACATCCATCCATCCATTTTCCAAACCGCTGGTCCAATGTGGCAACAGCGTGATATCATACAAGTATACGTTCATTTTTTGAGGTTTATACATAGTTTCCATGACAGAGTTCAAGATAAATCTTTTCATGACTACTGGAACTACCATTAAACAGCAAGCACAAACTATGCAAAAGCTACCGCCCTTATAGCGCACTCACGTGTTCGAATTTGCTCACTCGTTTTCATTCACTCCTTCAAGTGGACTATGTAGGCGGGCTGATGTAGGGAATAGTGAATAAGGGTATAACACAGCTACTGACTCCGCAACATTAACGCCAATAAAGCAAGTATCTAAAACCTGTCCAGGCATGCGGCTCCACTTCATGGTTTCGGATTTGCTCTCCAGTATTTGGGTGCTGGTTTTATTGGTCATCTCAGTATTGAGCTCACTGTAGGAGGTGCTGCCCCGTTCCTGCTGTAGAGCCATCATGGAGCGAATACTGGGGTCCACCTGTGCAACAAATCCAAACCAGAACGAACTTCATTGACCACCGATTTTTTGTATTTTCTGTTTTTTAATTTAACCCTCAATCGGGTCATGGGGTCTATACGACCCCAATCGACTTATATTTAATAAAAAAAGGTTCCCTTTATCTCAGTGGAATAAGATTTTGTGACTTTTCATACATTGTCTATCTATACACACACACAAAAACTAGGCTTGATTGGGTTGTTCTGAAGGTATGTAAAAAATGTTTACACTTCTGGTCTTTGGGGTCAATATGACCCCACATTGAAATGAATGGGAAATGTGAAAAAAACTAAATATATTATCTTCAGGTGTCAAAAAAAAAATCTGAAAAAAATCCGGCATGAATCTGAGAATTTTAACACAGAAATGAAGGCCTAGTACTAGAGCATAAATGCAATGTATAATAAAAAAAAAAATAACATTTCATATGCTAATGCTAAAGCTATTGGTGTAGTTGAGGAATTGTGTGTTATATGGATACAAAAGTACTTTAATTATAACTCCAAAAACACAGTATTATTGAATAGATGAGAAGTAAAAAAAAAAAAAAAAAGATATATTATTTGTATGATTAAAAATTTATATTTTTTGTACAATTACTCAATCAATTGTTGGGGTCATATAGGTCCAGAAGTGTAAACAGGAAACAAAGACCATTTGAAGGTTAAAAAAAGTGAACCTACATGTTCTGGTGGTTTGAGGCCTTTCACTGTCACATAGAGGGTTGAGGCGTATTTGTTCCTTGGGAACTTTGACCACCACTGAAACACTTCAACTGTTTGTGGCAGTTTCTTTGCCCGCGGAGGAGGGCAGTAAAGCTGTAGACGCAGTTTGGTGTCAACGTTCAAAACACCATTGGTTCCTACAAGCTTGGGGAAATAATTGAAAAGCTTGATTTCAGTGGAATGAAGGATACAGTTAAATAAAGTAAACAAAACAGATGGAGCTAACCAACAAAATAACCAAACAAATACAACAAATGTAATGGAGACCACAGTAAAATCAAAAATGGTACCTTTAAAAAAGCCCACGCAATCTTCCGGAAACCCCGCTCGTGACGGTCAACCGAGACGTTTGTTCGTGCTTCCTCCATACTGATGAAATCCAGAATCTGTAACATTACATAAAGTGTTTTTTTAATTCCTTTCTTTGCTCAGAGGATGACAATAAAATTTTAAACTTATTCAAGGACACAAACCTCAAAAAACAGTATCACATGCGGACTGTCATCATCGTCTTGAAGGAAATATCCGAAGCGCTCATTGAAGATGATCTGTTCCTCCCACTCTGGAACTGTTATTTTATGTTTCTTGAAGTCAAAGGGTTGAGTTATGATGGGTAGGATGTTCTCGATGTTTTCTTGCTCATAGAAGGATGAAACATGGCGATGGCTGTGAATAGAACAAATGGGAATAAATTTAACTACCATTGGTATAAAGACTATGACTGCGTCTGATATTGTATACCTCTCTACTATACAGTATGAAAAAACAGTACACCAACAGAGTAGTACAACAGTCCCCGAATACAAAGCATTAAAAAAAACATGCAAAATGTACCCGGGTGACCTACTATGTCTGCCGAGATTCTGAATGGGCACAGCTGATGCTGTGGGTAATATGAAAGTGAGAACATGGCGGATGTAGTACGTCAAATATTCATTCATACTATATACAACATACTTTTTAAGGGTCAAACCAACTGTAGTACCTACAATACAGCATGCGATTTCAGACACAGCAAATTAGCATATGGTAAAAAAAAACCAAGTAAAATCCAAACCTGTCCTCCTTCTTGACATACTGTCCAGTGACCTCATCAACCACGTGAACTTTGACCATGGGGTGAGACACCATCAGGTCTGTTTTCAGCTTGTCTGTCCTGTGGATGTAAACTCCCAGCACTAGATTGTCATCAAACGCTTGTTTCTCTTCTGCCTGTTCCTCCTCGACAATCACTACAACCAAAAATGCATAACCACAATCAATCCTGCATATAACACATGTAAATAACAATGCAATAAACACAATATACATACATTTTTAATAGTTATTGGGTTTCCATGGCGGTAACAAGCAAAATAATATATGGTTATTGCAGCCATATGAGACGTGAATTCAGAACAATTGTTGAAACCGTCATTTAATCAAAGTAAATGACATCATTTTCATTTTTGGGTGAACTATCCCTTTAAATTGAAGAGTAGATACTCCATGCAATACGACTTAAAGGGATACTCCACTTTTTTACCACTCCCCCAGAGTTAAACAGTTGCGTTTTACCGTTTCTGAATGTATTCAGCCGATTTTCTGATATTTAGAAGAATATCAGTCACCAGACAGTTTCTTGTCTCAGTGACTTCCATAGTAGGAAAAAAATATATACTATGGAAGTCAATGAGACCAGAAACTGTCTGGTAACTAACATTCTTTAAAATACCAGAAAATCAGCTGAATGGATTTGAAAATGGTGAAACTCAACTGTTTAACTCTGGGGTTGGTTCAATAGTGGTTCAATTTGGTTGGTTCAATAGTGATGACATTGAGACAGCAAATAATACCTTCTTTTTGTTTCTTTTTCTTCTTCACTTTGGGTTTGACTGTGTCCTCCTTGAACTCCTCCACAACATCATCCAGGATGTTTTCTGTCTGGTTATCCACGGACACTTCAGTCTGACTACAGGCAAAAAGGCAAAACAAATGAATAAAAAAGGCTTCATGCATATTACCTTAGAAATGCTTTTTTAAAGCATTTTACTATAGACCATTTCACAAGATGTAAACAACACTGGTCCAGAAACACTTCCTGTTTCAGTTTGTAACTGTTTTCTTTATTTCACATGTAAAGAAAACATCTTAAAGATGCTTGTTTAACTTTTTGATTCATATTTATATGTTCTGTTGGTTGTATTTTATCCCAGCTTTAATGTAGTGTTAAAAAACTGAAACAGGAAGTGCTTCTGGACCAGTGTTGTTTACATCTTGTGAAATGGTCTATAAGAGTCATCTCACACTATGCTTAACCCCATGGTTAAGGCCACGTTAAACCTTGAATTAAAGCTCAAGTGTTTCTTTTCTACAGCTCTTCATCTCCAAACAGAATTGCAAAAAAGAATAAATAATCTGGAACGTAATTCTTCCAAGAATAGCTTTAACTGTGATCTTTTACCTTCTATCGCCATCATGTTTGCTTGACTTCCCTTTCTTCTTTTTCTTCTCAAGCTCATTGTTTAGCATCTGGCTCTCCGTAAGCTTCTCGACAGCATTCTTCCGTGCCGTCTTTTTCCCGGGAGTCTCTTCCTCCTGTGAGATCTGATGTTGGTACGCCTGTAGATAATCATCTTCCGTCTCTGTCTCTTCTTTCTGTCGACTGACATCATTTCCACGTTTATCCTTCCCTTTCCGAGTCTTCCTAGTGTGTTTTCCGTTGATTTCGGAATCAGTCCTCCTGTTGTTGTCTTCATCTTCAACAGGGGGTGGTGGTAGCCTCCTTTTGCTTTTCTTTTTCCCGCTAGTCAGCGTGGGCTCCTCATCACTTACAGCATTGTTTATGTTGGTCTTTTCAGATGTCTCTCTCTCCCTTCGCCTGTTTTTGGTGTATCTAGGGCTGCCCTGAGCTGGATCATATGTGTTATGGAGGATAGCTTCATCATCTTCAGTGTCTTTACTCAAATCTAGGTTCTTCTTCAAGGTCTGAAGCTGCAAGACAACAGAACGGAGTTCAAATAACAGATAATGGAGTACGGTACTGTACACAGTGAATTATCTTCTATCAATGATATCTTTCTTGATTAAATAAAGATTACTTTCACTATTACTAACCACAATAACTTCCTGGGACTGGTCATCGATCTGTTTGGCTTTCTTTTTCTCAGATGGAGGGTTTGTGTATCTCTTCAACACCTCGTCAAAGCGAGCTTTCGTCTTAGCTCTCACATCACTTTGACCTGTCAAACAGAGATTTACAAACAAATCAGCGTGTAAGAGCATCTATAATGATCAGTGACAAAGAAAATATTTGTTATATATCAAGTATGAGTGATCTTTATCTACCTGCGGGCATTCTGATGAACTATAGACAAATTCATTCTGGAACAACAATCCTAAAACAGAAAATTTCATAGATTAAATGGAATCAAAGAAAAATGGTGTTTCAACCTTTAGTCTTTATTCCCTTATGTACAATCACCAATAAAAGGTTTAACTTAGTTTAATTACTCTTAGGAACTATTTACTCACTGTTAAGCAGATTATGTAATATTTAACTTGACCACACCAACACAGAACACCTCTAAATTCCCGCTATCATGAGCAACATAAACGACTACATTGCTGTTTTAAAAGCAAATAAAACTCTGATTTTATCCGATTTTAATACGATTACATAGATAAAAGAAATCCCAAAATGAGTATGTTTGAATAACGTTAAGTGATTGTTGATGTTGTAGCTTGGCTTACATTTCACGCGCTAACTTAGCTGAAAACAATGCACACAAATCACTGCTAGCGCACAGGATATTCTCGCGAGAAAATTCAGCGACTCTATTTTATTTTACATGTGCTGCTGTTAAGTGTAGGGTGTCTGTGAAATAAACGTACATTATATGCCGTAAATGTAGCGAAGAAGTCAAATCATGTCTGCTGTAGAGGATCCATGTATGATTACAGTGAGCAGCCATTGCTGGCCTGGCGCGACCGTTTCCAACAGCAACAACAACAAGATTAGCCCCGCCTTCCTGGGTTAATGTTGCCACGTCAATCAAGAACCAACACTCGAGGATAACACGAATCAGTAATTTATAACAGTTTTTCTGAATTGCTAAAACACTAAACCCCATTTCTTAACCAAATTCTCAATAGCCTAAACAAATTTGTCTTATAACTCACCCTTTCTGTAAAACGTTGAGCAAGTTCAGGTAGTTAAAACACTGTTTGCAAAACTACACACATTTTCACTCAATAAAACACATTCAATTCTGTGGTGTACTTGTGTTTCAAAACACTAAACACTTGCAGGCAAAAGTTAAACACAACTATAACACAGTTCTCATCGTTTACACAAAATTGTTCACACATAGTTGTAATGATGTTACCAAACCAACTGCTATTATACAAGTTCAGTTCAACAAAATGTTGCACTGAATGTTGAAAACAATAATCATGGAACTATCATCGTTGACGGAACAAAAATACACAAGGTAACCAGCATAATTGTATCTAAACCGTAAGTTAGTCAATATTAACTTTATTATGTAAATTGTTTAGCAAAATCACAATCCGGCTCTGACTGTCATTCCACCATCAACCAGGAGCCGTAGAGATACACTAACTACTAACTTCATATCACTCCGCCGGACCGCCGCTGCTGTAGACTGTGCTAATAAATTTAGGTAAAACAATATATTGCAATGCAGTGAGAGGATAGTTTGATTTCTAACATTATTCTCTCAACAGACACTTAAATTGATAGTCTGACGTTATAATTGATTTGCTTTTGGTGAACTGTGGAGTGGGTAAAACTGTTTTTAATGGCACGCTAAAAGTTACCGTTGACTCGCGCTAGCCTAGCACCGGACGACTGGATGAAATTTTTTTTAAAACTGTCTCCACTGATAAATAACACTAAGGCTCACTTGGAAATGAGGCCCGATGTCCAAAATTCCGAACCACCCCTTCGGGCGGTTTGTGTGAGAAAACAAACAGTATTTATATCGTTTTACCTCTTGTAATCACAGCCACGTCCAAGTGATCTGAGGGCGCGGGCGCTTTGTAGCTGTGGTTACAAGAGGTAAAAACAGTATAAATACTGTTCATTTTCTCACACAAACCGCTCGTTTCGTGTCTTAGGCCATCAATGTGTACTGACATTACGAGTCATTAAATCATGTTTAATTTGGACTTCTCTGTGCTTAATCTTTGAGGTGGTGACCATAGACCTCCATTATATGACTGACAGACAAGAACGGTTCGACCTAAAAATATCAAAATTGAAACTACTGGGGAAACAAAGACAACTACATCTTGGATGCCCTTGAGGTAAGCTAAAACATACCATCAATTAATTTCAAAGTGAACTATCCCTTTAAATACTCAAATAGTCAAAATCCATCTCTCCACCAGAGGTCTCTGTCACCCGCTTAATGAAATAACCAGAGGTGTCTGTCACACACTTCACTCCTGCCCAGTATAAATATTTCAATGTGTACATTTTTTGTTGTTGTTTTAAATAATAGTAAATCATATATTTTTTATCACAATGTATAGCCCCTGTACTAATTCGAATCATGAAAAAAAAGAGATGCAAACACGACTGATGGATATAAATGTACTTATTTTATTTTTTTAAGAAAACACATCACACAACAGGCCATTTCTGATGCATCACATAAACTAATACTTCATAAATAATTTTATTTTCAAGTGCTCAGTGGGGAATGACAGCATGTGGGTCTCAGTTCACTAACTGAGACAGTGAAATGAAAAACACCATCACCTCTCATCTGAGAGCAAACCTCAGACCGTCTCACACTGGGGGGATTTTGTCCATGGAGCAGCCGCACTTCTCGACGATCATGTTTGGGAATTCTGCCACCTCGATTTCAGTGTAATCTCCTTTTTTGACCAGGTACATCATGGGCAGTGGCGCACTCTCCATCACCGCACAGGTCCTCTGCCCGTATCCATAGTAACCGCGCTTGGGTTGCTTGCATCCTCCGGCGCATCTGAACGCCTGGTACCCGGCCGGCTCAATGATCCAGTACTGAGTCCAGGTCAGCTCACGGAAGTTGATGAAATGCTCCTCCCGGCAACACTTGCTGCTGTTTGGGCTGGAGTTACAGTTACCCTGAGACCTGTTAACATGAAAACAAATGATTTTAGTCATTGAATATGAGATTGACAGGTGTAACGTTCAATGAAAATAAGTAAGCTCCAGCACTCACCCGTATTCATCGAGGTTTAAGGTGTAGAACACAAGTTCAGGTGCGCCCGCATCCTTCTCTAGGGTGTTCTCCTTCGGGTCCTGTGTGGCGAAGCGCACTCTTTTGGCCATCTCAGCCGCGTAGCTGCCGGGTCTCTCTCCCTCGGTCCACACCTCCAGATGCAGAGGAGTCTTCTTCTGGGATTTAGACCAGTAATGAATGGCCTGAGTCACGTCAAAGCTCCTCCAGCCGCTCTCGTGGATGGGAACCAGTCTATTAAAATAACATGATGAGTTTCCATTCATGCGTTATGGTCATTTATGTTACATTTGGAGATGTGACATACCTTGAGTCTACGAGTGCTGTTCTGTTGGATCCGTCTCCCAGCACTTCCACCCAGTAGATGCTCACTCTGGCGTTGTTAATGGGTCTGTGGTTCTTCCGCTCAGGTTTGGCTGGATTCTGCGCCGCTGTTTGGAAAAGTTTGAGCTCGGCCATCGTGACCTCGGTGTTTTCCTGCAGCCTGACCTCCATGTCAAACACGAGACGCTGACGGGTTGTGTCCGAGTACTTGATCTCTCCTGTGACATCTGTGAATAACAGAGGACCACCGTTTATGACAGATGTACTGTAAAATGCGTATCTTTAAGTTTTAGTGACTTTTTCTCATTCATTTCATTTGGAATGATATTTAGTGTTCGATATTGTTGATCAGTGAGTAAATTTAGAGTATCAAGGCATAAAGTAAGCGATTAATAAAAAAATCATTTCAAGTGGTAAGATTTTGCAATAATTAGTTCACTCAATTATTAATTGAAATTCATTTTATTTATTCATTCATTTGGTTCATGCTCATTTTGTAAAAAAAAAATATATATTGTTGGATTAACTTAAAAAAAACAAGTAACATGGTTGCTTTCAAATTTTAAGTTCATTGAAATGGAAAAAATTGAGTTAATGCAATGAAGGAGATTAAACTCGAAATATTATGTTATCTGAACTACATAAATTATCTAAGTTGATTTGACAAAAGAAACAATGTTGTGATTACGAATCACTAAAATATTTTTTTACAGTGTAGATCAGTTAATCCTGTAAATGTAATAAGTGCAAAAAAAAATTTCAAGATTTGTAATCACAACATTTTTTTCTTTTGTCAATTCAACTTAAATAATTTCTTTAGTTGAGATAACTTATTATTTTGCGTTTCTGATGATTAAATCAATCTCCTTCGTTGTATTAACTCACTTTTTCCAGTTCAATCAACTTAAAAATTTTAAGGCAACCAGGTTACTTACTTTTTTACAGTAAGTTAAACCAACAATATTTTTTACAGTGTGTTGCATTTATTATTGTTTGTTGTATGTTCATGATACCAAATACATAATATTAAAATATAGAATAGAATTATAAAACGTTTTATCAGTTCGATTTCATTTGTCAAATGTGACCCACCTGCACTCCCATGGATGCCTCTGAGGATGCCCGCCAGGCTGGGCACAGATCTCCTCTTACGCTTGTTATGAAGCTTCAGCATGGACAGATATTTGTTCTTGATGTGAGCCGGGACGACTAGGTTGTCCAAATCTCTCTTCTGAATCCTGGGAAGTTCCGTTAGTCCAAGTTTTTGGAGCATGGCCTGCTTCATATCCTCATGGTTGAATCCCTCAGTGAAGGAGATCACTGCGGCACAGATGAACAGCTGGATGAGCAAAGCCATGCTTGGTCTAGTGACGCCAGTGTCGTTCTCCTGATTGACTGACTGACTGAGTCTCTCAGGGTTTATATACAGTTGATCCCCCCCCCCCCACACACACCCCGTCTGGCTTTTCGCACCTCCACAAAGGGGAGGCAACCTAAAAAAGACACCCTTCAAAGCTATGTCCCATTTAGACCACTTATTGTTGCTCATGACTTGGTTTTATATATATATGTATGTATATATATATATAGTATATATATATATATAGTATGTATATATAATGTGTATATTATGCTTATGCAATATATATATATATATATGCTTATATTTATGATATATAATATAAACTGTATTCATGTATTTACACTATATTTATGTATATTTACTTTTTAATTTAATCCAGAATAAATCACTTTTTACATTATTTATTATTGTTTTAAACAAATATTAATGTGTTTTGTGAATAACATTTTTCATCCTAAGTATGCTCAGTGCATTATATATCTATATATCGCTTATATATATTATATTACTTGATATATATATATATATATATATTACTTGAATTCATAAAAAATATTTTAAAGATACAGTCACTTCATGTATTTATACATTTATTTATTAGTTTAATATGATTGCATTTTTAATTTTGTATTTAAGTATTATTTAGCATTGTATGCATATATATATATATATATATATATATATATTAATTTATCAGTTTAACCTATTTCAAAGCAATTTTACAATATGATTTCTTTTTTATTACATTCATTTATTATTTATCAAGCGTAAAGTATGTTTTTGTGAAGAAAATGTTGTGTCACTTTGTGTATTTATATTTATGTACTTATACATTTATTTATCAGTTTAATATGATTGTGTTTTAATTTTGTATTTAATTATTATTTAGCATTGTTTGTATGTATATATATATATATATATATATACATTTATTTATCGGTTTAACCTATTTCAAAGCAATTTTACAATATGATTTTTTTTATTACATTCATTTATTATTTATCCAGCGTAAAGAATGTGTTTTTGTGAAGAAAATTTCGCATTTATTCATTTATAATGCAACTAATAGAACTTTTAGACCTGTGTCAATGTTTTTCGTGCATGGTTCAGTTATTTCTTGCATTCATTTCCATCCTTTCTGTCTGTATTTCAGTTGATTCCCTTCTCCTTTCCAGCTTTAACCATCTTTGGTAAAAGCAGCAGCAGTGTGTTTGGCAGAGGGAAGAGGGCGAGAGGGAAGTGTATTGAGAAATGCCCACCCCTGCTGTCCATTATTCCACAAACACAGGCAGTAAATCCAGGAGTGAGCTGAGGGGATGTGGATTGGAGGGAGTTTTCTCAAGGGGGTGATTATCCTGTTACTATTGCAGGACTGATCAGACCCTCTTCTGGCCTGCCAACAGAAGGACTAAACTTACCCCAGTCTGTGTATTGTGTATTGGGCCCGCAGGTTGTCCTGGGATGTCAGACAATGACGGCACAGGAACGGCTGATGACGGATCACGTCACGTCAGACAGCTAAGCAAATTTACTTGCTACACAGCCATGTTTTCATGGTAATCGTGTTATTATCTGACGCTGTTTGTCAGGATGGCCAAGACAAGTACAATCCAATGTTTACAATCAACATGGCTATTATTATTCCAAATGAAGTCAATAGCACCACAGATAAGACACATTTTCTCTAACATACATTTAAAGGGCTAAAATATATACAGGACTATATATATATATATATATATATATATATATATATATATATATATATATATATATATATATATAATTCATTTTTAGTATAAAAGTGCTGCATGCCAACTGAAAAAAAAAAGGTTTCTGAAAACCAAACTGGAAATTTGAAAACTCCATTGACAGGTTGTAGTTTGAGATGATAAGGCATAATAATATAAAGGTATAATAATTTAAAAGGTAATAATCTGTAGAGCTCAGAAAGACTTGAGAAAATGCAAAATTAATGTGTTTACATGCATGTCAAATCTTTCACCTGCAAGTCATTAAAACAAGGCCTCGTTGATTAAAGAGAGAAGCAGTTTGACATCAAATGAGTAAAGACTAAAGGATTGAAGTTTTGTATTCATAAATACAAATGTATTTAATGCCATTCATTCAGAAAAAAAATGTTCTTGTGAATTTGAAATGGTTTGAATGTCAAAAACCTTAACTTTTTTAATAACTTAATTTTCCCCAGTTATTTCATAACATAGTCACCATTATAGTTATTCTTGCCTCAGTATTACATATTATCAAATGATTTTTTTAAAATACTTCATTTTTGTGTACATTTTCAGTGGTGAATTCCAAACCTTCAGTCCCTGCAAGATATTTTATGAGACGTTGAGTTGTTTTGAATACACAGCACATGACAAAAGATCTTAGAGCTGAAACTTTCAATGACTCATTAAGCGAAACTATTATTTATACCTATATAGACGGTTGTTTTGGAGGGTGGGGTGTTACGACTGACTGTCTTTGATTTCTCATGCATGCTGCAAATTCTAGCACATCAATTAATTAGATGATCTAGACTGAAAGTGGTATTTCTCATTAATCTAATTGCATATGAAAAGGGATCAGAAGGATTAAACCAACAATAACACGGTCCTGTATTTTACCCCTTTTAATCAAGAGCCCCAATAAACACAAAAGGTGTTAATGATGATCATTATAGACCTTGTTCATAGAAACCAGCCCAGCTACACCGCTCAGATGTCCTTCATGTTTACTGCTATGATGGAGCCAAGGGCTTTATTTGATCCACTATCAAGACTAATAGAAATGAAATTAAGCTATTCAGACAGACTAACTGTTAATAAACAGTCTGGTTTTTGGCTTGCTTTGCTTGAGAATGCCAAACCAGAAGATTATTCTGAATCACAGTTTGCCTACATTTCATAAATTATGTTCATTCATTCACATCCAAACTGTAACCTTTTATTTCCATGAGTAGCACGCAAGCCATTGGAAAAGTAGTAGATTAGTAATTAAAAGGGCCTGTAGGTGACGCTTTTGCATGAAACTATCGCCAAACTCTCTGGAGAATCGCAGTGGATTGTTTCAGTCGCCAGAGGGAGCTCTGGCATTGCAGACAGATCAGAATATATCTAGTAATTATAAATACTGCACATTTAACCTTCAAATGGTCTTCGTTTCCTGTTTACACTTCTGGGCTTCGGGGTCTATACGACCCCAACAATTGATTGAGTAATTGTACAAAAAATATACATTTTTAATCATACAAATAATATATCTTTTTTGTTTACTTCTCATCTATTCATTAATGCTGTGGTTTTGGAGATATAAAGTACTTTTGTATCCATATACCACACAATTCCTCAACTACAACATTAGCTTTAGCATTAGCATATGAAATGTTTTTTTTTATTATTATACATTGCATTTATGCTCTAGTACTAGGCCTTCATTTCTGTGTAAAAAATCTGATTTATGCCGGATTTTTATTTATTTATTTATTTGACACATGAAGAAAATATATTTAGTTGTTTTTTTTCTTCACTTTTCGCATTCATTTCAATGTGGGGTCATATTGACCTCGAAGACCAGAAATGTGAACATTTTTTTTACATACCTTCAGAACAACCGAATCAAGCCCAGTTTGTGTGTGTATGTGTGTGTATAGATAGATAATAATTGAAAGTCACAAAATCTTATTCCACTGAGATGAAGGGAACCTTTTTTTATTAAGTAAAAGTCGATAGGGGTCGTATAGACCCCATGACCCGATTGAGGGCTACGTTCAATGCATTGTGAACCTTCAGCTTGACTGCAGTGTAAACATATTTATGTCAATATGCCATAGTAGAATAGTCGTAATATGATCTGGGTCATCATTGTACCTTTTTTCATCAATTGCTTTGGCACAATTTTTACAAGCAATTTTTACATTTTCAAAACTCTCAGTATATCACAACAGATCGTCAAAAGTCCACTTTTTTGTTTTCAGTTGTGTTAGTAATACACCAAATCGCACCAAAGTATCAGTGTTTCATCTGTAAAAATGTTTCATTCACAGTAACTGCCTTTCATAATGCTATTTCTATCAAACTTTTGATTTGTATCTCTTTTTGTTCAATTTAATACATTTGTCTGTTATTTAATTCGACTGCTCTTAATCGTTTGGTACATCTATTTCTATACAGATTCTAGATGTAGTTTCTACTTTGTTTGCAATTTATGCGGATAACCAAATGTAATGAATAAGCGATTTAGATTATAACCACTATTTTCAGTGTGTGTGTGTGTGTGTGTGTGTGTGTGTGTGTGTGTGTGTGTGTGTGTGTGTGTGTGTGTGTGTGTGAGAGACATTTGTGAACATAGCAGGATAAAGCACAAGGGAGAGGAATGGCAGTGTCAATGACTGTGTGAAATATCAGATTGATCAGAGATGCATCAGAAGAAGGGAGACACATGGCATCAAATACAGCATTTTACATTATAGCATGTGATACTGAGACTCATGATAGAGAATCTGTAGGCTCAACTATAGATTAATTTCTTATTGTATATACAGTGAGAGCATTTATTGTTAGAGCATGGCTGTTTCATACTGTAATGTCATTCTGTTTATTTTACTTGTCACAATGATTTGTATCATTTCCTCAACTTCAACATTACATTTGCACATCAGTTAGTTCAACCTCCACAAAATTTTGTCATTTGTGCACATCGTAGTAGCAGTTTCTCATTCCTTCCAACAAATTGCAAATGCTTTTGGACATGCATCTATTGCTTTCATACAACTCTCTGCTGTTTTATAACATTATCCTTTGCTTGTGTCATATCAGTCCAAATTAACTATATTTGTAAATACTGAATAGTCCTTCCATATAAAACTAATAGTCCTCATTTCATTGCTTCAGTCATCACATACAAAAATGTTAAACTAGTTGTCAAAATCGTCAAGCAAATTTTAAAACTTTTTTTATCTTTAAAAAAACCCTTTTTTTTATCCTAAATTAAGCAATTTCTCGCAGGTGAACCTCAGCTTTCACTGATGAGAAGAGATGTGCATGAATGATTTACAGTATATGTATGTTGTATGTTCAGTTCCAGTACTGTGATATTGTTTACAGTTGTGCACCGATGTGCCCAAAGTTAGTTTATGTTTGTTGTAAATAAGGGTGTATTTTTTCTTTTGCACAATGCTCTGAACAAATTAGAATTGCAAAGATCATGCAGTAAAAATGTGAAACATACATATTCAGTGTCTTGTACTCAATTACTGTACCTCACTACCTAAATACAGTAATGTGAAACTTTACTGTAGTTTTCAAATGGCTGTGCAAATAGTTTATAGGACTGTCTTGAGCATTTTCAGGTATAGTGTCACCAAGATCTGACTTTGCGTTGGCAAACACTTACAGAGTAAACTGTCATGATGAAAACATGATGAAAACATCTTGCTCATAAACACTGGTGTTTGGACTTTTCATCTTTACGACACAGACACCTTCAATTACATGAATACTTGCTTTTGAGGAATGAGTTATCCATTTTGAGCAAGTGACACACTTTTGCAGGTTATCAACTAAGTTTTGCAGTTTGTATTAATTGTTTTGAGAACTGCATTAACTGTTGTGCAAATGTAAATAGTGATGTGAGAAATGCACCAAAGCGACGGAGAAAAACTGTATTAACATTTTTAATTTTACGTAAATGCACTATAATTTATTAGCTTACCAAAAGAATGCTCTTAGCCTACATTTGACTGATAGACACCTTATTAAAGTTTCTAGACATAGGTTACAAAAAATACATAAAAAATGTCTATATATATATATATATATATATATATATATATATATATATATACAGACAGACAGACAGACAGACAGACAGACAGACAGATAGACAGATAGACAGATAGATAGATAGATAGATAGATAGATAGATAGATAGATAGATAGATAGATAGATAGATAGATTTAACACATTGATATATAAAAAGAGATATTGCACAATTATGGATTATGCAGCTAATATAAATATCCTAATACAAGTTACAAAAGTAAAGCAACTAATTCAACTACACTACAGCAAATCATCCCTATAAGCATATTTGATTATCCTGAAAATGAAAGTGTGAACACATGTGACCCCAACCTGCCCCACCCCACCCCCTCTCCCTAAATTCTCTGCTTAAGCAAAACAGCTGTATGTGTATTTATGTAGCCTATTATATGTAAACGTGTGTCTTTGTGTTTGTACATGCACCTCTGTTTATTTATATATCTAAGTGTAGCCTATTTATATGTATTTATTTAGTTTTTCTTCAGAGTGTCTATATTCTGTATGTGTGTTCTATATGTAGCTACATGTGTCCTTGTATGTGTACTGTTTATCTTTGTGTGTTTATTTTTTATTTGTGTGTGTCTGAATGTGATTGTGTGTAAGTGTGTGTGTGAGTGAGTGAGTGATAGAGAGAGAGAGAGAGAGAGAGAGAGAGAGAGAGAGAGAGAGAGAGAGAGAGAGCGTCTAGTCGCCATGATGTTTCTCCTCATCATTCCTGAAACACATTCAGCGGCGGCGGGCAGATGAGAGAGAATCACCCCGTCACCCCGCATCCACACCGCCACCTTCCTCCTCCTCATCTTCACCCCATCATCATCACCACCATCATCATCATCATCATCTGACGGACTGACTTCATCCCGCTGGCAGAACTCACTTTTTCAGGAATTATTCATGGGAAAAGGACCGAGGAAAACTAAGTGACACTCAATCGGTGCCTTTGGAGAACTTCGCTAAACTCACTTTTTGCGGATATAAACACATTTTATCCATATTTTCCACACATGTAATGCCCGAACATAACATTTGAGGGGCGTGTCATGTTATTCCTGTTGGATTTGAGGATAATTATCTTCGAGGACGAGCTAAAATCAGCTAGCCTGCTAGCCGAACGTCTTTATTAGCCGGATCATTAGCATCAGTTCTTTTAACCCGTTAAAGTTGAACAAACTGGGAAATTTTGGAAGTTTATATACTTGACATGGTTTGACACTATTATTTGTTATTATTAATACACGTTTGTTTTGTATTTATATGAGAAAAAAACAGTTAAGATACATTGTGTCGCGAGAATGTTGTTAGCTGGTTAGCTTGAGTAGCTACATTTAAAGGCACTTAAATATCTGCAAATTAAACAATTTTGAACCATGTCTGGAGAAGTGCGTTTGAAAAAGCTGGAGAAACTGATCCTGGATGGTCCTGTCCAGTCTAATGGACAGTGTTTTAGTGTGGAAACTCTTCTGGATGTTCTCATCTGCATTTATGATGAGTGCATCAACTCCCCACTCAGAAGAGAGAAGAACATTGCTGAGTTTTTGGAATGGGGTGAGTATGATATTTTAGAGACATGTATGCTTCTTAAAATCAATGCATTTAATGTACAAACCATCTTAAACCAATGCATTTCATGTTTAAACCACATTAAATCAATGCATTTCATGATCAAGTCATCTTAAACACATGCATTTTATATTTAAACCATTTTAAATCATTGCATTTATTGATTAAATCATTTCAGTAGTACCAAAGTTAAGTTGGTGTTAAGTTGGATTTTAGAGTCATTAAAAATATGGACTTACGTTTATGCAACAAATGTATTTAAGCCACATTTAGCAGCACTGAATCATGTGTGTGTGTGTGTGTGTGTGTGTGTGTGTGCAGCTCTGGAAAAGTCAAGTAGCAACATGCTGTTAAATTCTGAGCCATCATACCAGCATGCTTAGCAGTGTAGGGCATGGATTGAATTATTTTCAGAAAGGGAGTATAACTTACGTATAACTGGACTTTGATTAAACGGTTACTATTTAAAAGAGTGTGTGCTATTTAAAGTCTTAAAGGGCTAGTTGAAAAGTTATGAAATAAATCTAGCCTAGTTCTGCTTGTGGCAAAGTGTTCTGACAACCAAGGATGTGTCATAGTGATTGATCAAACTGGTTCCCTATAGGAAAGACTATAGCTGGTCCTAGGATTTTGCGTGAATAAGGTTGAAAAAGTCCCCTGGGTCATATGGTGTCATTCTCTTTTTGACTAACACTGGTGACGTATGAAATATGAAATATCCCTCTTTTGTGTTAAAGTATTTCTCCAAGCATGGAATTATATGACATGGGCTTTTGTGGGGGTGAAGTTGTAAATACATTAACTGAATTCAAGTAGACATTGCTGGGAAGTATTAAGTGGCCCGTCATGTGACTGAAATGAAGCTAAACATATAGTGTAATGGGAAAAGCAGTGTAGTCTATTGTTTCAGACAGTACATGTTTAATCGGGCGCCTCCTGACCCAGCTTAACTGATGAATATGACTTTAAACGTGTTACATGTTTAAGTTGAGCAGGAAATGACCGGAGCGCTACATCACATTCCAACGTGAATGAACATAGTGTGCCGTTTGTTTGTTTATTTTGTGGCGTGACTTGCAGCTACCCTGAATGACCTGAATTGTAAACATTCATTCCATGGAAGCAGAAGGCATGATGCACGCAGGATAGACTGAACGAGTGTGGCAGAGAATAATAAATGCACACACTGTAACACAATAATATTAAAGGAGTAGTTCACTTTTAAAAAAACTTTTGCTGACAATTTACTCACCCCCATGTCATCCAAGATGTCCATGTCATTCTTTCTTTGGTTAAAAAGAAATGAAAGTTTTTGATGAAAACATTCCAGGATTTTTGTCCATATAATGCACTTTACTGGTAACCAAACGGTTCAAGGTCCAAAAGACAGTTTCAGCGCAAACTGGTCAAAGGGCTTTAAATGATTCCAGATGATGAATAAGGGTTAACAAGCGAAATGATCGCTCATTTAATAAATAAATAACAAAGTTTAAGTTTTATAAGCTCAAATGGTCGCCTTGCTCTGTTCTGTGATGTGCGTTCGTGGCTCTCCTGTTCAAACTTGTTTATCAAAATGAACGAATCTTTTTTCATGTCATTTGGCTCATTCAACGAACAAAATGAATGAATTGACTCAGAAAAAGATTTGTTCATTTTGATGAAGAACGAGTTCGAACAGGAGAGTCATGAACGGGCATTAAAAATTTAAGAAATTAAGGTTTTTGATGAAAACATTCCAGGATTTGTCTCCATATAATGGACTTCAATGGGTGCCAAACGGTTTAAGAGTTTCAGTGCAAACTGCAAACTGTTCAAAGGGCTTTAAACGATTTCAGATGATGAATAAGGGTCTTATCAAGTGAAACGATCGCTCATTTAATAAATAAATAACAAAGTTTAAGTTATATAAGCACAAATGCTCGCCTTGCTCTGTTCTGTGATGCGCGTTCATGACTCTCCTGTTTGAACTCGTTCATCAAAACGAATGAATCTTTTTTCGAGTCATTTGGTTCATTCAACTAATGACCTTCTCTGTTACCCAGTGAAGTCCATTTTAATGGAGACAAATCCTGGAATGTTTTCATCAAAAACCTTAATTTCTTTTCGACTGAAGAAAGAAAGACATGGACATCTTGGATGACATGGGGGTGAGTAAATTATCAGCAAAAGTTTTTTTAAAAGTGAACAACTCCTTTAAGCAGAGCATATGCCATATTTTAGGCCAATGTTTTGGAAAAAAGTCACTTGATTTCATTTGGATTCATTTCTTGTCAGCCTCTTGCAGATTCATTGCTGCTTAGATTCTTTCCTATTGTTTTGCATGCTAACTTGGCTTGGCTGCTGGAATTTTCTCAGGTTATTTATTTGTATTCTAGTTTTAAAACTTCAGTTCAGCATAGTAAAAAGCTGTAAACAGCTCTCTCTTTTGCATTAGGTTAAATGATCCGTACACACATCTAAGCCACAGTTTGGTTAAGGACGAGGCCTGGACAAGTTGAACTCGTGGCCAGATTTGTGTTATCTCTTGTGTTATTCTCCTGTGACGACCGCATGCTTCCGATGGGATGCTTTAATTTTGATCTGACAGTTTTAGAGATGGTAAATGTAAAATCCATCATAACTGATGTCATGGTTTGATTTACTAAGTCTAGAGGAGAAATACATTAATTCGTTCATGTTGTAATGTTGTTGTTGGGGTTGTGTAGTTTATTCTTGTAACTTTTATATATATAAACAAGTTTTATATATATAATATTTACAGTTTTTCTTTGCATTTTTTTCACATAATAAAGCAAAATCTGTAGTAGTTTGTACGGCTGGGTATTGACACAAATTTCACAATTTGATTCGATTTCGATTCACAAGCTTGCAATTTGATTCGATTTTGATTTAATATTGATTATTTTGGATATCAGTTATAATAAATGGCAATTTTTCTCAAGGGAATCAACTCTCTTAACTAATGCTGTAAACTATGGGAGTCTAGTTGTAGCCTACTAGGCTTCATTAGCCTAATATGAAGGTAATAATTAACTGTTTTGTAGCTATACAAACACTTAAATTACATTTTTATTTATTTTTACAATAAGAAGATTATATGAAATATAAACATTTAAATGGTGGCTGTCATAAAAGCTTGCCAGATTTATTCAAATATGCATTAAATATTGAAGAACATTAAGATAATAGTGCATATGTAATATGGTGTATAGATTTAGCAAAATGCTCCTCTCTAGAGTTATTTTTTCTAGCTGACTAACGAGTTTATGTGGGTTTTCTGAGGTAAATATGACGATACATGACATTGATTACAAGCTGTTTAACTGACGTCTTTCCTCGGTTGAAAAGCTGATTGAGCGAATCAATGTGACATGATACGGATTTCGATAAGTTGTACTCTATCTTTTAACACACTTTCAGATGCTCATTCATGTTTATTTCGCGCTTTGACTGGTATTATTAACCTGGAATAGAGATCAGCGCTGCTGCTTCTCTTGAGCTGCGCCAGAGCGATCTCACGCCACAACGCCAAAACACTATTTATGTTTTTGAATTTCTAAAGGAAATGGACGTAATTTGAAAATTGAGACTTTGTTTCATATCAATAGTAACAAAGGACAAAGATTATTGCGATTTTTTTGGATGCTCGCAGCCGCGATACAATGTCCCATTCATTCAAATGAAACAGGATGACTAATCGATTCTTGAGATTTAAGAATCGATATCGGTTCATAAAAATGAGAATCGATTAATATCGAGAAATCGATATTTATTACCCAGCCCTAGTAGTTTGCTTTAATTTAGTCAGATATAGTTAAACAAGTTCAGTGTTTTGTTCTTCCTTCATTTATTTAAAATATTATTTTCCTCACATTTTCAGGGTTTGCCGAACTTGTAGGGTTATTAAAAACAAATATCCCCTCCCAGACATCACTTTTGGCCACAACTGTATAAAATATTTCCTTACTTGACGTATCGATATATTATAAATATTTCCTATTTTCGATATAAGTATAAAATATTTCCTTACTTGACGTATCGATATATTAAAGCTGAGACACTTAAGCACACTGTTCACCATGATGGTTTTAAATCGCTTAATTGAATATATAATTGAAATTACTTAAAAAAGGAGTGGACAATATGTCATACTGGCTAATAGCTACATAAAATTATCATAAAAACATTAAAACTGTGCTTGGGACATGTCTTTTAATGGTGAGACTTTTGTTTTTGTATTCAGGCTCTCAAAAACGATATATAAATTTATATTTATCGGTTATCGGCTTTCAAATATTAAAAATTGTCGGTTATCAGTATAGGCCAAAATTTTAATATCGGTGCATCCCTAACAATGATATTGTATGCTTCCAAAATCTGACCTTATCAGGTGATTCATTTTTTTTTCATACTTTAGGCATATTCATATGATCACGGTTCACATATGGCAAATTGAGTCTGTTTACATGCACAACTGATCTGATCAGTGGATCTAGATTTGCTCGCGCTTTCTGCAAATGTCTAGAAATGATGACATCAAAACGCCTTTCTTGCATTTTCTGTTCATTGATGTGCATGTTAACCCTCAAAACAGTTTTAAAATTGGCCATTTTTTGACATTTCTTTATACTTTTAAATGCATTATTTGACTAGTAATGTGCTGATCTTAAAGAGGGCTGAAGGCAAATGTAGGAATGTGTAAGTCACAGATGCCGTTCAGGCCCAACTGTTTGAAAGAAAAGGCTGACTCGGTGGACGGTGACTAACAACTACCCTCTGGTATTTGAAGAAGTCCCCCTGTATAGTGAGTTCCCCCAGACAGCTGGTTTAAATTGACAACCCAGGCGGTTTTATGTGACTATCCTGTCACACAACCCCAACATCTTCTGCTTTTCCAGTGTTCAAGCTTTCATGCCGTACGTTTATTTATGCAGGTTGGGTTTGCTGTCAGGTATAACCGGTCTCATATTTTGGGATTAGGTTTGTATTAACTTTGGGAGGTTTCTCGTATTCAAAGGTTGATTCCTCCTCATCACAACCAAGCTTTTCCATTCAGATTTCATCCTAATTTGTATTTGTAATATGGCAAGTCAACACTTGTTTAGTCTCTGTGATTTGCACGACCAGTATGCCTTTTATGGTATAATCTTGTCTGTTCTGAACGGATTGGGTTTAGGACCAGGCTTGTTCCTCCATTGTTATTGGCTTTCTCACATGAAAACGAGGGCTAAAGCATAAACTCTCTCTTTTTTTTTACGGTTTTAAAATTTATTGAACTTTAATAACATGGCTAATCTTCAGAATACCAGACTATCTTGTCCTTGCAGATCATGTTGTATTTATCCCTTTTGACATAATGTAATATTATGTTTTTATTGTGTGTATTTGAGATTATTAATATAAATATAGATATATTTTGAGATTATTAAAAAACCCGAAAGATTTTTGTTACTCTTCAGAACACAAATGAAGATCTTTTTAAGGAAATCTGAGCAATTTCTGTCCTTCCATTGACAGCTACACAACTACCACTTTGACACTTCAAAAAGTTCATAAAGAGATTGTAAAATTAATCAGTATGAATTGAGCGGTTTAGTCCAACATTTTCCGAAGAGACACGTACACTTTGTAGGATGAACAGATTAAATTTAGGCTTTTATTCACATATAAACATTGAACAACAAACATAAAGATTGGACATATGGATTAATTTTACGATCTCTTTATGAACGTTTTGACGCGTCAAAGTGGTAGTTGTGTTAATTGAGGGACAGAAAGCTCTCACATTTCATCAAAAGATATTCATTTGTGTTGTGAAGATGAACGAAAGTCTCGCGGCCTTGGAACGAAATGAGGGTGAGTAAATGATGACAGTTTTAAGTTTTGTGTTCAAGTCTTGTTGATTTTAAGGCTGAACACATTATATCACCATTTACAGGTTCTTTTGATTCGAAAATTTGGTCTGAAATTAACAGTTTATTTCTTTCTGTTTAAGTGCATGAAATAATAACCCTGTGACATTATTAAACGAAAGCTGAAAATTTAATTTGCGCCCAGTTTTTATATTATGCAGACATTTCACAGTGAAAATGCTCTTGATGTTGGAGTCGAGCAGAGCAGGTTTGAACACGGCACGCGCTCACAAGTTTATCTGCGAGTCTTTCTGCAGTCTGGCTTTCAGCGCTTCTTTCCCTCTATGGAAAGCGTGTTTTAATGGTCCTGCCAGTGTCTTTGCCTTTATATGGTCTCCTAATGCGGGTATTGCTGGAGATAGATAGCGTGGTTCATTTGATTTGCTGCTCTGTGTCCCCTTACACTGGAGATTGTGACAGTGATATACACAATGAGCTTTCTGCATTCAGATCTTTAATGAACACCGCCCTGAGTGTGCAGCAGTTGTTTTAGACACTTTGGAAACAGTGAATGTTCTTCTAAGGAAGGCTTGACCTTTAAACTGTCCTTCAAGAATAGACTTTATACACTTTCCCTGGTTGATGTATTAGAGACCATGATGGCAGTTGCAGGTGGTCTGTTTTCCATCTGTTTCTAATTCCCTGTAAAAGGATGCCTGACACTGTGGTAACATTTGATATTCACAGCATTGTTTATATGGAATCTCGCTCATATCCTACAAAGCTATGTGTGTAGATTTCATTTCTGTGTAGATTTCATATCAACAAATCGGTCGCCTGACATTTTGGCTGATGGAACTCACCCTGTGCAGCTTGAAATGTTTGGCCTTGTTTGCCAGAGGTGTGTTCACTGTGTGAAGCAAGAAGTGATATATCCCATATCTTCAATGCTAAGTAGTTGTGTGTTGATAGACTGATATAATGCTTGATATATTCAGTAGGGGTGTGACGAGGTCTTGCAATATTAAAATTAGAGCCCGACCGATATATCAGCGGGCCGATAGTATCGGCCGATATTAGGGGTTTTCCTAATTATCGGTATCGGCATTTATAATGGCCGATAAATAAATATTTTTTTTTAAAAAATGCGGGTGTGGTGATTCATGTAAGGGTGGCGATGCCAATAAAGGACATAAAAGCTGTCACAAAGAACTGGCAAAAGTAATGATTGAGAATACATCAAATATAGCAAGGAGACATTTTAATTTGTTTATTAATTAACAAGTGTTTTCAGTCAGTGTCGCTGCAAAGTTGACATGCTGCAAACATGCCAGAGAGAAATGCACATTTCATACGGATTACAGCAGAGAGCAGTCTGTCTTTCCTTTTGAATTGTTCTGTTTAAAACATAGACATTTCAATATATATTTTTCAGGTCTATACTCTGAGTTTTGGTGTATTTATGAGACGAGTTGCAGTTCTCTCGTCTACTAGGGCTGGATATTGATACAAATTTCACAATTCGATTCGATTTCGATTCAAAAGCTTGCAATTCGATTTCGATTCAATATTGATTATTTTGGATATCAATTACAATAAATGGCAAATTTTCTCAAGGAAATCAAGTCTCTTAACGCTGTAAACAACGGGAGTCTAGTTGTACTAGGCTTCATTAGCCTAATATGAAGGTAATAATTAACTGTTTTGTAGCTAGCTATACAAACACATAAATTATGACGATACATGACATTGATTACAAGCTGTTTAACTGACGTCTTTCCTCGGTTGAAACGCTGATTGAGCGAATCAATGTGAAATGATACGGACTTCGATAAGTTGTACTCTATCTTTTAACACACTTTCAGATGCTCATTCATGTTTATTTGGCGCTGTGACTGATATTATTAACCCGGAAGAGAGATCAGCGCTGCTGCTTCTCTTGAGCTGCGCCAGAGCGATCTCACGCCACAACGCCAAAACATTATTTATGTTTTTGAATTTCTAAAGAAAATGGACGTAATTTGAAAACTGAGAGTTTGTTTCATATCAATAGTAACAAAGGACAAAGATTATTCCGATTTTTTTTTTTTTGATGCGCGCAGCCGCGATACAATGTTCCGTTCATTCAAATGAAACAGGATGACTAATCGATTCTTGAGATTTAAGAATCGATATCGGTTCGTAAAAATGAGAATTGATTAATATTGAGAAATCGATATTTATTACTCACCCCTAGCACCTACCTATCAAAAGTTTGTACACACCAATAGGAAAGTGTGTCCAAACTTTTGACTGCTACTGTACTATAATACACATACATAATATAGCTACTGTATTATAATATGCACATTAATAATATCGCCCGATATATCAGTATCTGGCTTTTTTTATTGGTGATAATTGGTGATATGATAATTAAATAATATATGCGCTGTTATCATGTACTCTGCAGCTCGGTTAACAAACTCTCTTTCTGCATATGCTGTAAGTTTGGGTTGCTTATAACGCTTATCTTTGAACGTATCATGCACTATTTCAGCAGATTTGTTACGCAAGTCATTTTTAAACCTACTCGAACACTGGAGAATGCATCAATACATTTTTAAATATGTAAATTGTTGTTCAGGGCAATTTCAAAATAAAAGTTTAAACCCTCACTCTGAGTTTGCACGTTTTGATATCCACATGTTCTATTTCTATCGTAAAGAAGAAGTGGCCAATTATTAAAGATCAAGTGGCTTTGAATTTAATGCTGTTTAGCCAATATTAAACAAGGATGTAAAGCAGGGGTTCCCAATTCCAGTCCTTGCGCCTCCCCGCTCTGCACAGTTTTGATGTCTCTCTTATCTAACACGCCTGGTTCATATTATCAGCTCCTTAGAAGAGCACCATTAACGACATATGCGCGAGAACTAAACTGAAGTAGTTGAAGGAGATCGCAGTTCCCGCGCATGCATCGTGGAAATCTCTTGAACTCTCGTCTCAGGCCTACAACGAAGAAAAGGAATAGTCAAATAAAGTCGTTATTTTTGTTTATTTTTTTCTCCCACAAAAAGTATTCTCGTCACTTGATAAACTTATATTTGACCCACTGTTGTCACATGGAATATTTAAACGTTTTCTTCAGTGACTTTCTGGGGCGTCAAGTTTTGATCCCTTAGGCAGCCTGTGTAGGATTGATCCACCTCTCAAATGTAATCAAAAATATCTTCATTTGTGTTCCGAAGATGAACGAAGGCCTTACGGGGTTGGTAAAGCATGGGGGTGAGTAATTAATGACTTAATTTTCATTTTTGGGTGAACTAACCCTTTAACTTAGGAAGGTCAAAAAAGGAAATTGGTTGCTTTTTAATGCAGAAAGCTGATCTCTATTGACATGTCTAATCTTTTATTGATCATTTATTGCGGAAAGAAAAGGGTGCGAAACCTGGCCAGGTGTGGCTTGCAACCCAACGCTGAGTTAGAGCAACAAACAATGAGGAACTAGACATTGGGATTGTCACTTGGTTTCTTTTTCTATTATGATTTACTCTGTTGTCACAGTGAAATCTCATTGATACAAATCCATATTTAACTTAAAACACATTCGGAATTGCTGTTTTTTTGCCTTATTGTAGAGCTTTTTCACTTTAATTGTCACTAGTAAATTGTTGCATTGCAATTAGGATGTGATGTTAAATGACTTGTTCAAAAGCATGATGGTGATTATTCATTGATCAGCCCTTGTGAGGTTAAACCAACAACCAACCCAGATTTTTAACCACTATTGGCCACACCATCCATAAACTGTTGCTTTGTTATTTTTGCTGTACATTAGTTATGTCTTTAGAATCTCTTGCTGTTTGTCAGTACATAAATTATGCACTCTTGCGAAAGGTATGACAGTAAATACACATCCTAGTCAGGTGATTTCATCAGGGACGTGGAATCTGGATTTGCGTGTTCGACGAGAGTTCAGATTTACCATATTTTCTTATCTAATTGCCGTTTCCATAGAAGTGAGCCCAGCACCATTAGTGAATGATTTCTGTTGGGAATATAAGCAAATTACATTTATTGAAAGTGACCGGATCATTTTCCAGCTTTTCTAACACCCATGGAATAAAAACAGTTGCTTTAGGATAAAACTTCTAAATGTAAATAACCACTGTTATGAATGGATAACCTCTTAAAGGGTTATTTCACCCAAAAATGAAAACAGTGATCAGTGCACATTAATAGAAGCTCACGTGTGAAAACAAACCTCATTGGTTCTTGCGGAAGCTCAACAAGACCCACCCACTTTACATCACTTGCCCACCCCGAATTGGCGCTAATTCTAAAGTGAAAGTAAAATCCGCAAGGCCGCACAGGAATTCATATTAGCGCGTGTCCACTAGCGTGCAACAGAGGGTTTCTATGGAAGCTCAACTTCCATAAAACCATGAAGCCATGAAGAAGATGAAACCATGAAGAAGGCATATTTGATGTAGCCTACTTAATCTAGAATTGTGTTGCTTTTTTGTATACTTAGTTTTTTTGTGTAAAACATCAGTACCCTTTAATTCATTTTTTTGCACAATAAAATCTTTACTTTAAATCTGTTTGACCCCGTTTACACCTGGTATTAAAATGCGATCTGTATCCAGATAAGTTATCCGGATAATAAAAAACGCATGTTAATGCAAGGTGTAAACGCGCCGTGATCGGATCTGCCTGACCACATCTGGAGGTAGTCTGGCTCGCATTGTGTTCTGATCTTTACTAGGTGTAAACGCAATCCGTACGACGTGATCGCATTCTTACCTGCCAAACGTCATCCTGGTAGAATCCGTGGCATACAGTTGCTGTACTTATCCCAAAGACGAGAGATTGTCTAGACCCTGTGTGGCATAATAAAGCGCAGCTGCAACTCTCTTCTCCACAGACACCGGCAACATAGTATTTCTCCGTGACAGCAGAGGCCGCAACTTCTCGCGGATGTAGTCGAACAACTTCTCATTCGCGCGGCAGGAATTTTTTACGCGTGTAACGCGTCTTTGCATTGACTTACCATTGAAATCACTCGCGCCTGACGCGCTATTCGCGTCCGTTGTGAACGCATAATAGCGATCCTACACCTGCCGTGTTGACAAACTACAGCTGATATCCCGCCACCTCAGTGCTCACGCACAGGTGTCACTCTGGAGAACAGAGATCCGAACTCAATGTGGATAACGAGGACGCATTAAAAATACAAGGTGTAAACGCAAAGGTAAGATCGGAACACTTATTATCCGGATAACTTATCTGGATACAGATCGCATTTTAATACCAGGTGTAAATGGGGTCTTTAAATCAACTTTGTTTACATAGATGGCTATATGGTATTGTGTGGTTATTTTAAATGTGAACGAGCAATATTTTTTTCCATTTTAGGGTGAACTGTTCTTTTATAAAACCAAGTGTGCTTATACCAGAAGTTACTCTTTCAGTATCTTGGAGCTTACTTTGACTACTGCCTTACTTTAACTACATCCGTTTTATTTTATTATGCAGGGTTAACTGAACAGCACAAGGCTCATTATCTGTACAAGAGAATGGACTTAATACAGTGCAAGTGGAAAGATTGCTGTCTTTGTGTCTGATCTCTTGAGCTGGCAGTATTGAGCTCAATGTGACTTTCATTGACCAGTACAGAGTTCATTCATAAGCTGCGCACAGCATTGAAGCTTTGTGGATTGTGGCGAGAGAGGCAACGATAGACAGTGGGAGTGGCGTCAGGCCTCAAAGAGATGTCCAAAAATGGGAATAAAGTGTCCATTGGCGTAAAAAGTGTCCAAAATAAACACGCACTTGGGCACGTGTAGGGAAGGCGGTGCTCAGATGAGTTGGTCCAGGTAAAGGGGTCCCGGTGGCCGCACTTGCTCCCCTCTTTGGTCCGGGGCTCGATGGGCAGCTCGTCTTCCCAAGATGGCAAGGCAGTCCAGCCATTCTCAGCCTGATGGCAGCAGAGAGGGGTGCATCCCTGCATGAGCATACGGGTGGGTCCGACGACTCAAGGCTTGGGGGTGCAGAAATCCGTCCCCACTCTCCTCCGGGTCCTGTGAGGACATCAGCGTGTCACGGGGGAAGACACTGGTCTGCCATGGAGGGGTTCTCGAAGTTTAACGGCGACGGTGATGGGAACCCGACGAAGGGCGGCGATTTAAGTAGCGGGGTGGCGATGATAATAAGGGGGAGGAGGGAGCGTTCTGTCACAGGTCTTCAATACAAAGAAGTCAGTGTGAGTGGTGTTTTTCCATTCAAAATTTGCTGCCCCAATCCAAAGGTGTTTTGGGTGGTTGATAGGGTTTTCTGGGATGTTTTGGATGATTGCTACTAGGTGATTGCTTTCTGGTCCAAGTCAAAAAAGTGCATCTTTATGATATTGTAGTCATGCATAGACTGGTTAGTTTTAAAAAATAACAATCAAATTAAGATGAACCAGTGTTAATTTAACACAGTGTAACAGCTCGTAATAATTGGGCTTAAATGTATCAAATTCAAAAGTGTTCGTTGACCTTGATCAATTGAGATTGTGATCACATGCTGCCTTGAGTGCATCCTCCTCGCAGCTTTTAATAGAAACCCTTTGCACATCCTCTCAACCATAGTAAATCATATTTTGTGTGCTCCATAAAATGATACAAACGTGATAATTGATTCTCATTGCAGAAGGATACAGCCTTGAAAACAGAAACCATTGCCTATAATGGTAGTCAGTGTGCAATGGCCCCATACTTTTTGATGCTGTGGTATTGCACACAATTATGATTTGCCAGAATCCGTCACAATAACAGGGTTAATGGCAATTTGTGCTGCCATTCAAGTTTTAATTGGGTGTTGTGAGGGTAAATTAAAACATATTATTGAAAAATAATCAGGGTTTCTGAACATATTTTTTGTTGTACTTTTGATAATGATGAGATGATTGTGCTATTCTGCTACTTTCCAAATAAATAAGTGGACATGAAACATTGATTGAGTTATGTGACCAGTTGGTGGCCGGTTTTATTTTTGCTCAGTCTCTGCAAGAAAGACTTTACTGTGGTACACCATCAATCTGTCCCTCACACCTGCTCAGAGATGCCTCTGAACTTTTGACTTGTGTGAATGTGCTGTAACTGAAACTGCCTCAAATCCCTTCGAGAAGATCGGGTCCTTATGGCACATCATAGTGAAGTGATGGATTTGAACGTCTTCAACAATAACTCTGCTGTCGTCTCTCTCTCTCCACAGCCAAACCGTTCACCTCTAAAGTGAAACAGATGCGGTTGCACAAAGAGGACTTCGAGATACTCAAGGTCATTGGTCGAGGAGCTTTCGGTGAGGTAGGCATCCGTCTTTTGTTGAGACTGCATCCGAATATGCTATCCATTATGAGCTATCCATAGTTTATAGCAGTGGCTCTCAAGTGATGGTTTGTAATTGTTACCCCAACAATTTAATACAGTTGTTTGTGCAATACACAATTTTGGTATTTTGTTGGTCAAATGTTTTGGTGTTATGTTGGTTATGTCAAACATTTGCCGGATCTGTGCATGCTAAATAAACCTAATTGTTGAAAGTACATTTAACAAAATTAAAACAAACATGCTTGTGGTCTGTAGTCTGGAAGTCATGGACTCTTACAAGCTGGATCTTGTACTGATTCAAGTCAAAAAGTGTCAAAGCGAAACCGTAAACTGGTAGTGATTTAATATCTAACTAAAATAACAAATACAGTCACAATTGGCGTTAATGTTTTTATTTAAATAATATTATTAAAACAGTATTGTTAGTATATAGTTTAGAACTTTCCAGTGGTTTCACTAGTGAACTATGTACTCTACAGAATGTAGAAGTGTGTGAATTGGGATTCAGCCATTTAAGCACCAGAGAAGTGGTTATGACTCTTGTTGGCGACATGGTTGTTTCTTGGGCCAGGAATTTTTTCATGACCCAAAGACACGCCAAGATATTTTACGTGTCAAACTACGCAAAGTACAGTTTGCTACCCCATGCAAAAGTGTTTAGCAGCCAAGCTATTTTCACTCTTGCATATTTTATGCTTGGAGTTCCGTTCAGGGACCATGACACGTCACCATCTGCAGAATGAGAGGACACTGAGCAGATGCTGATGGGTGTCATGGACTCTGAACGGAGGCCTTTGTAGTTGTCAAAGGGTCGTCTCTGTGTTAAGGTTGACCTGTCACCCCGACTGCCCCGTGCCTCCCTGATCCTAGTTTCTTAGACACTGACAGGAGCCAGGCTGGAGTGCACCGCTAAACTCTCTCATAACATCGCTGACTCTTCTCTGATCAAGTTGATGGTTGACATTAATTTATTCATTTATGTGTATCGATTTTAGATTTATCAATGTCGTAGCTGTTACACTGGTGTGCTTGCACTTCTATCTAGTTTAAAAGGTCAGATTTTATTTCAAAACTTTATTTTTTTTAGTTAGTTTAATTAAAGGTGCATTGTGCAACATTTCATGTTAAAAATACCCGTTTTTCTAACCGCCTGATGGGCTGAATGAGCCCTTCTCTGATCATTGCGATTGCCTCTATAATCCTGTACAGTAAAATAAATAAGAAGGATTCGGGACGGAATTTATGACTGGTCGTGACGTCATGCGTGTTCACGCTAGCCTGGCTATGTCTGGTAGGTTTGTGTATTGTTTGTGCAGGTTTGTGTCGCGAAGACAACTCGAGCGACAAAACTTTAGTCAACAATTGACAAAAGTAGAAGATGGATTCAAAGAGACCGGCTTGAAGTTCATTCAAACCCCAATGCAAACTCCACGTAAGACATTTGTCTAGTGCCATGCGTTGGAATAAGATGAGAGTCAACATCGGGAAGCTTTCAACAAATGGAGAGATCTCCGGTCTGCTCTAGGGCTCAAACGGGATCCTATACAAAGTTATATTGTTCATGAACGTGTTTCCATAATAATACAATCATAAGGGGCGGCCCGGCCCCCCTAAAATTCTGATGAAATCATAAAAAAGGAATTTTCAGTCATAAAAAAGGAATTTACTGTATATTTTCGAGGAATAAATAGAAAGTGGTTCAGTGAGTTTGATTTGAAATCAAATCGCGATTTAGAGTAGTGTGTGTGAATATTAAACCACAAAGACTATTTAAATACGAATCCTGCTTGCCTTGTTCCGAATGGTGCAGCCGACGCGCAGTTTCAATTATCACACACACACTGAAGACACTGAAGCACTTGTGACACTTGCACTGTTTTTTACCTATATAAAGACAGAAATGCATGAACTTCCTCTCCAGGCTCTAGATCCACTCTGAAAGTCACTTTGTGATCATTTAACCACTTCTTTTGAGAAACTATCGTAATGACATCTCAATGACAAACTCAAAACCTGTCAATATAAAAGTTCGGTTTAACTTGACAGAATATATTAGTGTTGCACAGTAGAATTTAGATATGTCCTAATGTAATAATACACTAACACTAATCTAAATAAATTATGAACTTTTTTGAACAAAACTGAATTTAAGGAATAATACATGTTTTAATTTTAACAGTAAAGCTCATTGTGCAGCACATTATTTTACAGAAAGTTTATGATAAATGATAAAATGTGTGTTTCATTTTACTACCAGCACAAACACAACACAGAATTAGTGTTTTCATTTACATATTTTTTTAAATGTTCATAATACATGATTTCAATAAATTAGAAATGCATTTTGATAGCTAAAAAATTACATGACCGCTCCGCAACACTAAGCAGGTTCACCCCCCCCCCCTAAAAATAGTTAAAATGACTTACAGATTTATAACTTTAATACCTCTAAAGACATTATGACTTTAACAAAGATTTGTGCGGCTGATGGTCCTTTGGTTATGATATGCGTGTGTGCATATCCACTTACATGCGTGTTTGGTTGTATATTTGTGTGCAGGTGGTCCATGAGCGTGCACATCTTTGGTTGCAGTTTCGCTTGTCGCGAGAGGGGGCGTAGTTCTGCAAAAACTCAGAGACTTGCGCAATGCACCTTTAATTTTCTGTTTCAGTTTTCAGCCTGAATTTTTGGTTTCGGCCCAGAATTTTTAATTCGGTGCATCCCTACTGTAAAGGAAAGTTGGTTAATGTGTGATAAATTAAGTTAATTTGTACCACTTCAACAGTGTTATTTGTAGAGGACCAAACTAAGTTAAAGATGCCAAAACTCAATGATCTGTGTTCAGACCACCAGTGAATCACAGTTAAGAACAAATGTACAAGTTTGCTGTTGTTATCTTCCCTGGTTTTCATTGCCTTTTTCATTTAAATTGCTCGCTCTTGTCCACCCACACATATCTCGTACTGTTGACCAAATAATGACAGAAGATTAATGTCTTTTGTGAGTAATAATTAGATTTCCATAACTATATTTCAAAGGCTGCATTGTGGGAGTTTGGCCCATGTAAGGCTGTGTGTTTTGAGGGCACAATGCCAGGCAGCGCTCTGAATGCTGTTTTAAAAGTCACTTTCGATCAGATATTCGCCTGATGTTTTAGCTGATAGTCGTTAGCTTTTCTTAGCAATCGTAATCTAAATTTTTAGGGTTCGTTGCTTTTGGGATTTAGTTTGTTAAATCCCTATCAGATGTGTGGAAGAGTGAATAGCGTGATTTCTGTCCGGGATAATGTTTGGATCCTGGCTCGATCTGGAATGTGTAGACCTCTCAATGCGTGCTTGTTTTGGCTTATTTAATCGCTGGGAGTGAATCACACCGTTGTTTCACTTGGACACCTTGAGTTCAAGACAAATACATGTCCATTCCACTTCCTTTTCCCATGATGCTCACACTTAAATGTGTGGACCAAACTTCATTTTATTGGTCCATTATGTGCTGTTTAGGGGGATGTGTTTGGACTAATGCTCCCTATAATTAGTTTTTTCTGCCAAGAAAAACCTAATATTGCTATTATTTTACAAAATTATATGATAAAATATTAATATTAACTATACTTTTATATAATAAAATTTGATAATGTCGTTTTTTGAAAGATGGCCAGTATCACCGATACCAATGTCTCTATGGAATTATTTTTTTTCTCAATTTTAGTCATAATAGCCATTCAGCATTTCCAGTATAATTAAAAGCTATCAATTTTAACTTAAAGGTGCAGTGTGTGATTTTTAGCGACACCTAGCAATTCGGTGGCGAGTTGCACTAAGGGCTCAGCCCACTGCTTACCCCTCCCTTTCGAAGAAGCTACGGTGGCTAAAACGGGACAAACATCTCGTCACCTGAGACAGCAAAGAATAGCCAGAGTAAGCCAAGAGTGTGTAACATTGTCACTGTTTCTGTACCACAGTCCATTATAAACCACATCATGGATAACGTTGACAAAGCCATAGTCAGATGAGGATCAAGGGTTTTATTATATAATTTAATATAGTAGCAAACCCATCATTTGTTGTGCTTTCGTCCTTTCAAGTGGCTTTATTATTATAATTATTATTAGGGCCCAAGCCTTGAAAAGGCGAAGGCCCTATTGTTTTCGTTAGGATTATTTTTTTCTATTATTATTATTTTTCTTACGACTATTCTGGCACTTTTGGGGCCCTTAACATGCTCGAAAACTCTTGAAACTTTGCACACGGGTCAGAACCCGTGGCCATGAGCAAATTAAGTGGTGGTCAACACACACACAATCATATAACGTCAAATTAATATTATATAATATAATAATAATAATAAATATAGCTGCGAGCAGCGATGAAGGGCCAAAGCCGGCGGTACCGGGGTTGCGGTGCCACCAGCTTGGGCCCGCAATCGCTGCTCGCAGCTATATTTATTATTATTATTATATTATATAATATTAATTTGACGTTATATGATTGTGTGTGTTACTACATAAAAAAGTGGTTTGAGTCAGATTTCAAAGTCATATTTGGCAGTTCAATGTTTGAGTTATTAAAATTGGATTTGGGCTGTTCAATGTTTGAGTTATTAAAATTGGATTTGGTCTGTCAGTGAAATTGTCACTGACTTGAGATCAAATTGCGGTCAGCTGATTGTCTTTACTTGTTGAGTCCTGAGTGTGCTGCTTTGTGAAGAATGCTTTCTTCCCTCAGAATGAGTTGTATCATGATTTCGTGGCAGCGTGTGTATATGTATGTGTATACCCGTAGTAACCCGACCTGCCCTGTAATTCGACGTTTACACTCTGCTGTCACAAATAACCAACCACTTCCATGTGTGATCTGGTAATCTAGATGGAACAAAAGCAACACAAAGCGCTTATCTTTTTATCGGGACCTCTAGAAATCCCGTCTTGCTCGGAGCCGGGTGTCAGATCTCTGTGTGCTCTCCGTTGTGTTACAGGTAGCAGTTGTAAAGGTGAAAAGTTCAGACAAGGTGTTTGCCATGAAGATCCTCAACAAGTGGGAGATGCTTAAAAGAGCAGAGGTACACAATTAAATCTTTCTAGTGCAAAATCAATTCGTTTCGTTTGGGAAATGACATTGTTTTAGATCAATGTTAACAAATGTTTGTCTTATTTCCCCCCAGACAGCGTGTTTCCGGGAGGAACGTGACGTGCTGGTGAATGGGGACAGTCAGTGGATCACCACGCTGCACTACACCTTTCAGGATGACAACTTCCTGGTAGGCTTCTGGCCTCTGATACCCCTGTCTCCACATTAACAGGAGCTTTGATTAGTCAATCCCAGTAGTCCCTGAACAGTCTTGGTCTGTTTCGTGAGGTCTCAGAGATGCTGAGGAGGAGAGAACCACACCTCTGGCTGGTTCCCATGTGGGGGATTACTATGAGAATCCCAGTCAGCCAAGTGTAGTGGTCATGTGGTTTTTCTCATTAAGCAAACCGCTTATTCTAGAGGTCTGAGTGGTTACTGTCATGCAGGTTGTCTTCTCGACCGCCAAACCATAATAGTACTACAGTAAACCTCAATTTATCCTAAATTTGTCACATCCATCCATCCGATCTCTTTATCTTTCTGTTGTTCTGTCTATCGTTCTAATTGTATCGTTCTCTCCATTGTTCTATTCATCAGTCTATCAGTCTATCTATCATTCCATCCATCCATCTGTCTATCGTTCTATCTATCATTCTATCATTATATCTATCATTCCATCTATTACTCTTAGGGTATCTGTTGTTCTAATTATCTGTCCATCCATCCATCCATCCATCCATCCATCCATCCATCCATCCATCCATCCATCCATCCATCCATCCATCCATCCATCCATCCATCCATCCATCCATCCATCCATCCATCCATCCATCCATCATTCTATCATTCTGTAATTATATCTATAGTTCTATCTATCAATCTATTTATCTATCTGTTGTTCTATCTATCATTCTTTTAATCTATCTTTTATTCCATCTATCGTTTCATCCATCCATCCTTCAGTCTATCATTCTACCGTTATATCTATTGTTCTGTCTATCAATTTAGTTATTTATCTGTTTGTCGTTTTATCGTTCTATTTACCTCCATCTTTCCATCTACCTTTGTCTATCATTCTATCATCTATATAGCATTATATCTATCAATCTATCTGTCGTTCCAACCGTTAATCCATCCATCATCTATCCTTCTATCTATCTATCTATCTATCTATCTATCTATCTATCTATCTATCTATCTATCTATCTATCTATCTATCTATCTATCTATCTATCTATCTATCTATCTATCTATCTATCTATCTATCTATCTATCGTTCTATCTATCGTTCTATCTATCGTTCTATCGTTCTATCGTTCTATCTATCCATGTCTATTGTTCTATCTATCCATGTCTATCTATCCATGTCTATTGTTCTATCTGTCCATGTCTATCGTTCTATCTATCCATGTCTATCGTTCTATCTGTCCATGTTTATCGTTCTATCGTCCTATCTATCGTTCTATCTATCCATGTCTATCGTTCTATCTATCCATGTCTATCGTTCTATTTATCCATGTCTATCGTTCTATCTGTCCATGTCTATCGTTCTATCTATCCATGTCTATCGTTCTATCTATCCATGTCTATCGTTCTATCTGTCCATGTCTATCGTTCTATCTGTCCATGTCTTTCGTTCTATCTGTCCATGTCTATCGTTCTATCTATCCATGTCTATCCTTCTATCTATCCATGTCTATCGTTCTATAGTTCTATCTATCAATGTCTATCATTCTATCTATCAATGTCTATCGTTCTATCTATCAGTGTCTATTGTTCTATCTATCAATATCTATCGTTCTGTCTATCAATATCTATCGTTTTATCTATCTATCGATATCTATCAATCTATGTAGCTATTGTTTTACCTTCTATCAATCTGCACATTTGCATTGTATCTATGCCATGTATGCCATTTAGTTCTGACATGTCTGTCTTCTGCAGTACCTGGTGATGGATTACTACGTGGGTGGTGACCTCTTGACTCTTCTCAGCAAGTTTGAGGATCGTTTACCAGAGGACATGGCCCGATTCTACCTGGCAGAGATGGTTCTGGCGATCGATTCTGTGCATCAGCTGCACTATGTTCACAGGTGAGACCATTTTGGTCACAGATTTGGCCTGGTTTTGCTTGTCTTTCTCTCTTTTTTGGTTTCTACTGCACGACACTGACATTTGGAACAAATTGCATGGAAATAATTTGTGTGTGCTGGTCTATGGGAATGTGAATTATTTTGGGAACACAGGAAGTGACCAAATTGTTCTGATTTCAGCAATCATAGAGGACATTTTAGGATTGCCTTTGGCTGCCCAGTTGCTTTTGCGATGTATACTGCGGGGCACTGTTCCAGGGAGTACGTTAGGAGGCACCCAGCCTCTCAGATGTGGCTCCAGTGGAATTGATTTATTCTGGTCTTACTAATTGCAGGCTGCTGCTACGGAGCAGAGCAGAGGTCCGTGCGTTCAGTTTGTGCTCTGGGAACTCAAATAAGGACGGTAATTACAGGTTTAGCCACCCCGGCCGTGAGAGATTTGTTTTGGATGATTTAAAAAGGGTGCGATACTGTGGGCAACTCCCTTCCAAAAAAAAAGGAAAACGGATGATGTTGCATTTTTACCAACGTTTAAGTGCATCGTCCAGTTTTGGACAAATTTACTCAAGCTTGAAATGAATGGTTACCTAAGCTCTACCAATGTAAAACCAAAAGCTCAACTTTAGGTGCTGACGAAGGGGCGGGGCGTCCATTGTTGTCATTTATGCGGGAACACAATGCAGGAAGTTGCCTATTTGTCTGTCAGGCTGTGAATTTCCTGTTAGTCTGTCCCCCTTGCTGGAGGCTTTTCAGTTCACCAAGTCTGTTATGTTTTGTTTGAGTTTCTTCGCTAATAGTTTTTAAAATTTCTTAGGTGCTTGTTATTCACTATTAGTATAAAGTGTATGCTTGTCCCCTGCAGCAGTGTGCCTATGTTGATGGCTACATCTTCCTGCTGTCCAGTTAAAGCTGTTTGCGTTTGAGTGGTAGTCAGAGCTCACACCATATGTTCAGTGATAAACTGTGACATGTTTTGGTTCAAGACAGCTGTTCTTCTTACCTTACATCTCTCTTATGTGAATGCACACGGATGGCTGCACTGTCGTTTTCATTGCTTGAATAGGAAGAATTTCTGTGTTTCGGTTCTTGTATTTAGAGTGTTGTTGTTAAATATATTATCAACAAAAGAGACCCCCTGTGGTGAAAGTTTTCAATGTTGATTATATGTCTATGTGGTGTTTTTAATATGCTTTAAACCATGTGCAAAGTCATAAGTCACCATTGCTGATTATTTTCTCTTTAAAACTGCAGTGAAAAGAAAGACAGTCTCAAAACCGCAGTTTGAAATCGCTGGTGTTTCTGACGTCACAAACTACAATGTAACCAACCAATCACGTCAACATGCCGACTGACTTTAGGATATCATTAACCCTGACCGCTCTCAGGAGAAGCCAGGTGGTCCTGGTATTTTTTTTCTGTTGAATCGGGTACTTTTTAGCCTGGTTAAAACCAGGCCATTCTCAGTTGTAACTGAGCTATGGTCTGGCAAAGCGTCATAGACAAATCATTTCCAGAGGGGCGTCACCAACGGACGTCGCGGGTAGACCTAAAACCAATCAGAGCAACGAAGATGACGTATGCAGAGTGGCGGCCGATGGAGAAACATCTCCGAGTGTTGTTCTTTGCTCAGTTTTTAACAAAAAGGAAACGTTCAAATCGCTTAAAACAGACGCGATAGCCGATTCGAACAAGTGATGTTCGACAGCTGTATCCATCTTTGTAATGTAGGCTACAAAATCTGCTTCAAAATCCCAGCGCTGTCGTCATCGTGTAAAGCCCGCCCCAACGTTTGGTGCCGCGATTTCGACGGATTGGAAATGGGCTTGAATGAGCTTTTTGCCAGACTAACTTTCAGAGCAAATTTAAATTTCTGTCTGGGTTTTCCCAGGCTAGGTACTTTTAGCAATATAGCGGACATTTTATATCATGTATATTGCTATGTTATGATGATGAACTATATATCTTTCTTCACTGAGTTTTTCAAAGCGTTTCTAAAGGTACTGGTTTTTAGAAGGCAGCTGTGAGCCTCTGAGATGGCGAACGGGAACATGGTTTGTGTAACATTAGCAACACATCATTAGCTGTTTGATAATGTTGTCAAGCAACATGCTAATCATATTAATTGCCGTTATGTGTCCGCCATAGTAAAGAGCGATACCTTTTGTGCAGTGTTTACCTCAGTAACTTGACCAAAGTCAGCATAAATTTGAAATTGACCTTGTTTCTGGTCTTATTGTGCATAATCACCTTTGCACATTTTTCCAAATACAAAATAATGCTTTTTATTTGCAGCTTTATTTTTTTTTATAATAACTGGTTTGCCTCTGAAAGTATTTTATATTACATATTACATATAATATTTTATATTACAATACAAAAAAGATATGTGCGCCTAATTGAAGACAACATTGTTAGCCGATTAGTTTTTGTATACTGACCAAAAGAGAGGCTACATCCTGCTAATTCAGTGGTAAGAATTTAATAGTAGTTTTTATTTATGTTGTTGTCCATTTATCGAACTTCCATGCCTCTTATTTATTATTATGTACCAATTTACTAATGCTCGGACACACTCGGTCTCTCGCGCGCACTGTCAAGCATGCTCTCGGACACACTCGGCCTCTCGGACACACTCGGTCTCTCACACGCACCTTCAATCACGCTCTTTGTCCAAGACGCACCGTCTTGGACAAAGTCGGTCTCTCGTGCGCACTGTCGAGCTCACTCTCGGACACACTCGGCCTCTCGCACGCTCTTGGACACACTCGGTCTCTCACACGCACTGTCAAGTGCGCTATCGGACACACTCGATCTCTTGGATGCACTCGGTCTCTCACGCGCACTATCGAGCACGCTCTCGGACACACTCGGTCTCTTGGACACACTCGGTCTCTCGAGCGCACTGTCAAGTGCGCTATCGGACACACTCGATCTCTTGGACGCACTTGGTCTCTCACGCGCACTATCGAGCACGCTCTCGGACACACTCGGTCTCTCGAGCACACTGTCGAGCACGCTCTTGGACACACTCGGTCTCTCACGCGCACTGTCGAGCACGCTCTTGGACACACTCGGTCTTTCGCGCGCACTGTCGCATGCTCTCGGACACACTCGGGTCTCTCATGCACACTGTCGAGCACGATCTTGGACACACTCGGTCTCTCGCGCACACTTTCGAGCGCACTCTCGGACACACTCTGTCTCTCGCTCATTGTCGAGCGCGCTCCCGGACACACTCGGTCTTTCGCGCACACTTTCGAGCGCGCTCTCGGACACACACTCGGTCTCTCGCGCGCACTGTCGAGCGTGCTCTCGGTCTCTCGCGCGCACTGTTGAGCACGCTCTCGGACACACACTCGGCCTCTCGCGCGCACTGTTGAGCGTGCTCTCGGTCTCTCGCGCGCACTGTCGAGCGTGCTCTCGGACACACTCGGGTTTCTGACGCGCACTGTCGAGCGCGCCTTCGGACACACTCGGTCTTTCGCGCGCACTGTCGAGCGTGCTCTCGGTCTCTCGCGCGCACTGTTGAGCACGCTCTCGGACACACACTCGGTCTCTCGCGCGCACTGTCGAGCGTGCTCTCGGTCTCTCGCGCGCACTGTTGAGCACGCTCTCGGACACACACTCGGTCTCTCGCGCGCACTGTCGAGCGTGCTCTCGGTCTCTCGCGCGCACTGTTGAGCACGCTCTCGGACACACTCGGGTTTCTGACGCGCACTGTCGAGCGCGCCTTCGGACACACTCGGTCTTTCGCGCGCACTGTCGAGCGTGCTCTCGGTCTCTCGCGCGCACTGTTGAGCACGCTCTCGGACACACACTCGGTCTCTCGCGCGCACTGTCGAGCGTGCTCTCGGTCTCTCGCGCGCACTGTTGAGCACGCTCTCGGACACACACTCGGTCTCTCGCGCGCACTGTCGAGCGTGCTCTCGGTCTCTCGCGCGCACTGTCGAGCGCGCCTTCGGACACACTCGGTCTTTCGCGCGCACTGTCGAGCGTGCTCTCGGTCTCTCGCGCGCACTGTTGAGCACGCTCTCGGACACACACTCGGTCTCTCGCGCGCACTGTCGAGCGTGCTCTCGGTCTCTCGCGCGCACTGTTGAGCACGCTCTCGGACACACACTCGGCCTCTCGCGCGCACTGTCGAGCGTGCTCTTGGTCTCTCGCGCGCACTGTTGAGCACGCTCTCGGACACACACTCGGTCTCTCGCGCGCACTGTCGAGCGTGCTCTCGGTCTCTCGCGCGCACTGTCGAGCGTGCTCTCGGTCTCTCGCGCGCACTGTTGAGCACGCTCTCGGACACACACTCGGTCTCTCGCGCGCACTGTCGAGCGTGCTCTCGGTCTCTCGCGCGCACTGTCGAGCGTGCTCTCGGTCTCTCGCGCGCACTGTCGAGCGCGCCTTCGGACACACTCGGTCTTTCGCGCGCACTGTCGAGCGTGCTCTCGGTCTCTCGCGCGCACTGTTGAGCACGCTCTCGGACACACACTCGGTCTCTCGCGCGCACTGTCGAGCGTGCTCTCGGTCTCTCGCGCGCACTGTTGAGCACGCTCTCGGACACACACTCGGTCTCTCGCGCGCACTGTCGAGCGTGCTCTCGGTCTCTCGCGCGCACTGTCGAGCGTGCTCTCGGTCTCTCGCGCGCACTGTTGAGCACGCTCTCGGACACACACTCGGTCTCTCGCGCGCACTGTCGAGCGTGCTCTCGGTCTCTCGCGCGCACTGTTGAGCACGCTCTCGGACACACTCGGGTTTCTGACGCGCACTGTCGAGCGCGCCTTCGGACACACTCGGGTTTCTGACGCGCACTGTCGAGCGCGCCTTCGGACACACTCGGGTTTCTGACGCGCACTGTCGAGCGCGCCTTCGGACACACTCGGTCTCTCGAGCGTACTGTCAAGCTTACTCGGTCTCTCGCGTGCACTGTCGACTGCGCTCTTGGACACACTCTTTCTCTCGGACACACTCTGTCTCTCACGCGCATTGTCGAGCGCGCTCCCGGACACACTCGGTCTTTCGCGCGCACTGTCGAGCGTGCTCTCGGACACACTCGGTCTCTCGCGTGCACTGTCGACTGCGCTCTCGGACACACTCGTTCTCTCGGACATCACTCGGTCTCTCACGCACATTTTCGAGCGCGTTCTCGGACACACTCTGTCTCTCACGCGCATTGTCGAGCGCGCTCCCGGACACACTCGGGTTTCTCACGCGCACTGTTGAGCACGTTCTCGGACACACTCGGGTTTCTCACGCGCACTGTCGAGCGCGTCTTCGGACACACTCGGGTTTCTCACGCGCACTGTCGAGCGCGTCTTCGGACACACTCTGTCTCTCGCGCGCATTGTTGAGCGTGCTCTCTGACACACTCGGTCTCTTGCGCGCTGTGTCGCTCGCTCGTGGAGTTTGCTTTGCTTTTGTCTAGTCCGGCGCCTTATAGACAGATGCGGTGTTTACGAAGGGGAGGGGCTGTGTGTGAGTGTGAAACCCCTTTCACACAGCGCGTTGATCCCGGGAAATTGCCAGAACGCCTTCTGTGTGAACGCAAACACGACCCCGGATTGATACCGGCATCGATGCCGGGTTGGGGACCTAGTAACATTGCCGGAATCAGTCCCGGAACGCGCGCTGTGTGAACAAAAGCCGGGAACAATGCCGTAAGGGGTGTGTCATAGTCATAATGCTCATGCCATCGCGCGACTCTTGCTCTTAAAAGAAAATTTGTGTTCGTTATCAACAAAGAAAGGACGAACAAATGTCTGCAAACTGGTACGAAGCAGAGACAGGAGCTTCTCACTATCCGCGCTGAAGCTGAGATCGTTCACCAGCTTTGTGGAACGGTATGCGCGTGTACATGTTTTCGACGTGCGCGTTACACGTCTCGTCCTGATGTCACATGTCTTTCTGGGATCTTAACGTGTTGTGTGTGAATGCACTCACAGATCCCGGCAAATCACTGGCAGTGTGAATGAACCAAAATCAAACAATCCCGGGACAAATGCCGGGTCACATTATCCGTGTATTTTCCGGAATCTCTGTGTGAAAGGGGCTGTGAAAGAGAGACAGAGACAGAAGGAGAGCTGGGAAAGGAAATGCAGCTGTTTTAATAGCGTAAAAAAAGAATAACGAAATGAAATATTTGACCGGCCGGTGTTGATTCTGTGGTGTACTGCCACAAATTAGTCTATGTGTGGGAAACAAACAAGTGAAAGTGAAAGTGTCTCCGTCCTCTTTCTTTATGAGGACAGCTGTGAATAGTTGAATGTTCAGCTCCAGTCGAGTGGACTCCATATGTGTAAGCGGAGCACAGTGTGGAGCTTGTGACCGCTGCACCGACCTGTTCACCAGAGGTCAGCAGTTCACCTCCCGCATTACTCTCATTCCTCATGCAGACAGGTATGTGACTCGCCCAGAACCATCCCTCTGAACACCACCAGACCAGCAGCAACAATCTCCTGAATGCAGGCTATTTTCAGCACCGCCCCTCTGCGTCTGGCTATGAGCGAGTCTGGCCAGGATTTACAGGACATTTAACACTCGTATTCCTAGAAGAACCCAGTGGCGTGTCTGGGATTTTGACACTTCATTGTCACTTCTGAGGCTCTGACAGCCACACCACTGCCATCTGCAATCTGTCTCGGCTCCGGCCATTTGAGCTGTCACTTTAAATGCTTGAGCTTATTACAGCCGGATGGATTCTGATTGGCTCTGGTTGGATCTGATCGTTCATTAGCTGGATAAAACTATATTGTTTCTCTGTGCCATTATCATTATAGCTGGTGTGAACTCTGCTTTTCTTTAATATTGAGAACGATTTCTAGAACTTTTATCTTAATCGTTATCTTCCGTGGTTTGAAGGTGCCTTTACACATTTTGAAAAATACTGATAAAATATCATGTTTATCACATTTCTTTAGAAGGAAGGAGTATTTCTATTCATTTTCACATTTCATCTTTTATGAGTGTACAATACATGTTATTTATGACATATGCAGAAGCATTATCCCGGTATCAACATGGTACAGAGACAAATGAAACATGACACCAAATAAATGCTTGATTATAAGTTATTCAAGCAGTCTCTGGTATTTTCCATAATAATATGTTTATTTATTATCACAGTGCTTAGCATAAGTAGCCTTTAAGCATTGCATATAAATATATTTCTGCCTCATACAGTAATCAGTCTCTCCATCGTATCGCAAAGCAAATTATTTAAAACACTCGCTGGTGACTGTAAGTGAGTTTTGAGCTGAACACTGTTTTAAATTTCTCTCTGGTAGCCTGATATGAAAACATAGGAAATGACAGAAAGCTGCGCGTCTTAGACAGCATTCAAATACTAAAAGTTATTCTTCTTAAAATAAAATTGATCTCAAAAGGGCAAGTTTCCTAGTAAACCTAGTCGGTTATGGCTTAAGTGAACGTAAAAAGTAGAGACAGACCATGCACTTAAGCTTTAGTCTTACAGTGACAGCAGCCTAATATTCCTGCCGAGAATTGTTAAATTTAACTGGTTTCCTTTGGTGTCATCACCTTTTTTATTACAATACAAAGATATGTGGGTCAAAAATAACAAACAATAACTATATTATTCATTTATTACTTTTTTGTGTTGGGGCCAGTGAAAATGTTATCATTGAATTAATTTAATCGAATTGAATTAAATATCAAATCAAATTTAGATCTTTTGAATCGAAATCAAATCAATTTGAACATCTGTATCTGTAGTATGTGGGATATGCACGAATATTCTAATTTCCGATTATTTGATCTTGTAATTATTATTTGAATAATTAAATACTATTCAAATTTTTCTGTTTCTTTCTTGGACATGATAAATCCCAAGCACTAACTCGCAGTTATAATTAAATGCACTGGCTGGCGCTGTGGAGCGTGTTTAACAAGTTGATTGTATTTGATCACATAATGCTGTCGTCTGCCTTGCGAAGTTTGGATGTTACTTGGATGAAAATAATATTGCAAAATGGAAGTACTTTTAATCAAATTAATGAATGAAACTGAGTTATAATATCACCACCACAATGTGAAATCACATGAAATCCAAATAGCAGTCGAATGACGAAAGAAGCGATTATTTTGATAATCGGTTAATCTAACGACTGATCGTCGATTATTTTGCCGGCTAATCAGTAAGTTTGGAACGATTATTCAGCTTTTTCAATTAGTTAAAACATTGAGATGTACAGTAAGGTTGTTGTGTATATTGCCTTATCATAAGTTTGTTCAGAAATGGTGACTTAAACGTAAAAAAAAATGTCTTTCTTAGGCCGTGTCCACCAAAGCGTTTTTAGCCAGCTGAAAACGCTAGACGCTCTGCTGAAGATGCCGTGCTTTGGGCGCTTAAAGGGGGTCGCACACCGGACGCATCGCGTCTAGGACAACTCAAGGTATCGCACACCGGACGCGCACTTTCTCATTAGTGTATGGCCAGCAATATTGTAATGTTTAATGACAGGAAATGAAGATAATGTCTGTTCTATGTTATTATTGTACTACACAATTAAATACAATCGCTGCTGAGTCTGCAATCTGAAAACTTTACCTCAGAGCATCTGTTAACTGAATGAATTGAGAATCTCACCTGAAAAATCCAATAACATTCAGCAATTGTCATTCAAGCAGCTGATTTCTGTAAATGAATGCAAAACCAAATGTATATTGCAGCATAGTGTGAAGTCAGGATCCATCAGCAACGATTTGAGTCAAAAATAATTAAAATTTTATATAAACTATGTAAATGGCGCTCTGTGGCGCTGCAGGGTTTTGAACACGGTCCTGAGCCGTTGCTGGGCGCCGCGGGCAGACGCCGAATGGCGCCGCCGGTGTGTGTACACTCATAGAGAATAATGTGTTCGAATTTTAAAGACGTGGCGCTGCGCGTCCGGTGTGCGACCCCCTTAAGAGCGATTTAGCAGCGCAGCGTTTTTTCCGTTGAGACGTTCCGTTGTTATGATACAGAATATCCGCAGCAGTTTGAATGTTGTGACAGTTCGTCGGTGTGCTATTAGTCCCGCCCCTCATCCACTGTGATTGGACGGCTGGGTAAAAAGTGACAGTGCTGCGTTTTACCCAAAGTTGAACATTTTTCAACTCCCAGCGACCAGTAAAAACGCTGGGCGCTCGGCGCTTCAGCGTGAAAAAAACGCTCAGCGCCTCGGTACGCTCATGGCGTTTAAAAAACGCGGCGCTCCCATCGAAAACAATTGAAAACATACGCCATGCGCGTGGAAAAACGCTTTGGTGGACACACAGCCTTAATCTTGGTTAGTTAAACGTCATTTAAATAAACAAATACTTGACTTTTATAAGCCTGAATATTCAAATACAATATTTTTGAAAAATGGCCCATCCCTTATCGATACCCAGTCCGAATATCAACCACAATTTCGAACATTTCCTTTGTGTCTCCTTATTTGATCAGGCTGCCAAAAATGTAGAAATGTTTTCACACAATTGGATTAGAAATGCAAAATAACCATGATTCTGAGATGAAAAATTGGCACAACTCGCTAAATTAAACATGCAACATAGTGAGGTCAGGTGACAAAATGTAGCATACTGCATGCTATTTCAAAAAGTAGTGATTATACCATACTGCACAGAATATATATGCTAGAGTTCCATTCTGAACCAAACCAAAGAGTGTAGTGAGATCCTGATGGTGCTTGATTCAGGGTGTGGCGTGGCACAGCTGCACAGCCTCTTGGGATCGCCAGGATCTTTGCCTGGAATCTCAGGAGCTCCCAGAGGAATGAACACCACTGCAGCTTCTGAGCGAGATCTCAACCCCAGATCCTCGACCACATCGCTGATCACCATGTGCAGAATCCTTGAGGCCGCAGAAGAAAGCCCCCTCGCATTCCTGCGGTCTCCTTTAGCAGGAAGCCGACACTGAAGTCAGCAGTAAACTACTCTGTGACCTTTGTATGGCAGTTCACAGCTTCCTGCTCTTAGTGTAACAACTGTAAGGTTCAAGTTTATAAAGTACAGTAACCGTCCAGCTGGAGGAAGCCATTAGAACCAGTAGGTTATTGTGGTTTAAGTATGTGAAGTTTTGTCTCTTCTTGTAAGATTCTTCTCAGGGCTGTTTTGGATGGGGAATTAACCTCTCCATCACAGCTAGCTCCAAGCTATTGTGTAATCTGGGTTAATATTGATTCAGGTGTGCATGTTTTCTGCTCGAATGAGTTGCTGGCAGAGGAAATCCAGCCTGGAGCTCATTCGGATCATGAGGTCGGCCTCTATCGCATTGACAAACACACATCTCAGTTATTCTGGAGCTCCTGAGGTCTTCACTCTAGTGGTTTAGCGAGGTCTGTTTGTGATAATCCGGTTATTGACCCTCCTCTGGACTGTGTGCAGATATTGATCGGAATTCCTCAATGTCCACCCATTTTCCCTCTCTCTCGGGATGATAACCTGATTTGTCGGATAGATACACCCCTCTCCTGACCAGGTCCTTGGTGTCTCTTACAGTCAACTGCCAATAGCTGTCATCAGATAATGATTGGAAATGCCTTAGTCAGCGTCCTTACAGATAACATTCAAACGTTTTTCTCTGTTGTTCTATTTTCTTTTGACCAGGAATTAAACAAGCTATAATGAATCTGTAGATTTCTCTAAGAAAACGATACGGAAATTGGGATCTTCTTTTTGGGGAGGAACTAAAAATTGTGATGCTTTGAAACTTAACTGAAACATTTTTTTTTTCAGTGTGATATAAAGCTTTTAAATGTAAAAAATATTCAATATTCATTGTTATATTTTATATTAATATATTATTATGAGTATTATCAAATAGATGTTTTTACATGTTTCACATGAACAATTAATAATCAGGTGCAATCATCATTCAAGTTTTTCCGGTCCATGTGCATCCTCTCATTTTGTGTATATATGCAGTGAGGAAAATAAGTATACAGTAAGTAAATTGTAGTTAGTAACCTGTAGCATAGCTGCACTTGTGAATATTAGGGATACCGATGACTGTTTGACCGATGGTTGACCGTATCAACTCATCAAAGTTGTCGTTAGTCGGTTAAAAAAACAAAAAAAAAAACATTTGGCACGAGGTCACAGCGTTTGGGTTTGCGCGCTCTCAAGATTTGCGAAAAGTAAAGGCTTTAGGCTAAAACACTCGAGGTTAGAGCCAGGGCAGACGACAGGATGAAGCGTGCAAAGAAAATAGTGTGTGGGACCATTTCACCTAAAAGAATGACACAGATGTAAGTTGCTGGGCTTAGATTTGGAAATGCATTACATCTATGATGTTCCTGATGATGATGATCATCATCTTTCTTTAATATTATTAGCACTAACGTTAACGTTACCTCAAACTAAAGTGGTGCTCTTAGGAACTGTCATTTTCTTAAATGAGCCATGGCAATGTTTCGAATGAGCTTCTAACGCTAGATTAACGCCTTTATTTTCAACGCGATCACCTTGTACCCAAACCATTTCGAAACTAAAAAGGAGCCATTTGTCCTCCGATTACATACAAGCTCCTTGGCGCCGTTTGTGGGACTCATGTTTTGTGCTGTATAGATACAGTCGGTTGGTCTGGGAACGCCCCGTCACGTGATGTGAATTAATGTTTTGTTGCGTGTTTCTGAAAAAAAATAAATAAATAAAATATCGGCCGATAAATCGGAATATCGGATTTTATTTGTATCGGTATCAGCCTTCAAAATCCTTTATCGGTCGGGCTCTAGTTTGGAGTGAAGCATACGTACAATTTGTAAGTGACAAGATTTTACGGACTTATAGTAAATTATACGTAAGTTGATTGAGTTATTGGCTTATGGTACTGGTAGCTACCGCGATATCTTACCTGGAGATTCAACCAGATAACAATAGTCTCTGGAAACGACACCTCCGGGCATTTGGTTGGGTCATTGACCTTGTTTTTAATTAAATAAGGGCAATCATAACCTATTACAGTTCATTTTGCAATGTACCGCTGCCGGTCGGCAGGCGTCAATGACTCGCAATATGACATTTTTGTCATTCAAATACATGCGATGGTCGCGCTGCTTTCCCCCACGCCGACCACGCCCCCCAGCTATGACGTGTTGTTGACTGTATGTATAGGGATTTTCGAAAAGTGTCATGAGTGGAAGGGTGGGGCAGTGTGTGTGTGAGTGGGTGGCAGAGCGGCAGAGAGATGCGACAGGGTTGTGAAATTGCAGGCGCTGCTCAAAATGGCTGTTATTTCAAATAGCGTAGCATATTTTAAACCAATCGGTTTAACCGGTTTCAACCAGCTAATGAGGCTCGGTGGTCAGTTAAGAAAATCTAGTGAATATATCCCTTTGTTCTGAGATTTTAAGTCATTTTAGATGCATTTAAGAAAAACAGCACCTGTTGAGGAAGTTGAGGCCTGTTGTAAACCACTAAACAGGATGCGGTGTAAACCCTGAAGGAAGTGGTACACCACTGCTAGTTGTTCTGCTCCTCATAGGAAGTGATACCTCATTTCCAGGAAATGAGACACCGTTCTTTGTGACTGAGATGAGGCTTTCTGAATTGTACGCCGGACAGCTGACCATTGGAGCCGTCAGTGGTCAGTAAGCCATGCCACTTCTCTCTCTGTCTGTCTGATGTCAGGGCAGATGGTGTCCACAGATCAACATCCTCTTTTAAAGCAGGATTACCTCCCTTCCTCTGATCACTTGTCCTCTCTTTCTGTTGGTGTGTGTGTGTGTTGAGGCCTTGATGGACAACACTGACATCTTTGACTCTTTATTTGTTGATATGTAGCTAATTGGTTTATGTGAAGTGTCTGGGAAATGTGTGCTTTGTCTGGAATGCTCTTAGAAAAGGGCGGGGCTATGATAGCTGGATTTAAACCAATTAGATACCAGAAAGTAAGATCTGATTATAGGCTAGTTCTCACTGAGCATGAATATTGAGCGTTACTTTTTTTTTTCTTTTTTTTTCACTGACCAGTAAATAACAAGCTTTGTTCATATGTCCAGAACTGCATTTTTTTTTTTTTTGAAAAGCTCATAATGCCAAACGTTTTCTGAACTGCTGGAAGCAGTCTTTCCCGTGTTTCTTTGTGGAAAGAGAAAATCAGGAAGAGAAAATAGTTGCTAGTAGAGTAAACATGGTCATCACTGTAAGTGGTCTATTTGCGGAAGGGCTGGGGGGGATGTTTGCTGTTTTGTCCACCCCCTTCCACTCGCAGACTGACAAATAACAAATAGTTTCAAGAGAGTGGAATGCTGGGTCATGCTAAAGGCCATTAGTGTTTACTGTTTACGCATTTATAGGGAAAATTGCTGGTTTTTTTAACTAAGCACAGCTCATGACTTTGGACCGCCTAGCCATGGGAAAGTGTTTCAGTTCATTGAGCGCTCTCTCTTTCTGGCAATGCAAATTCAACAGTGCTTTATTGGCATGACAAAAAGTTAGTGTTAGGGGTTATTCAAATCTGTTACATTTAAGCATGAGTGCTAGTAATAGTGATTAGTGTTTGTCACTAACTTTGATACAACACCTTGAAAAGTATCGATATTCAATACCATGTGATACCACAGGGAAAAAATGCTGCATATACTGTCATATAGATAATTTAAATATTGTTTTATCCATCTATGAAAAGTCTAGGCAATCAAAAAAAAATCTTCTGAAGAGATGACTTTATATGACAAAGCTTTTAAGCTTTCTTCATATAAACCTGGATCAATTACCATTACAGTTTCACAAATATTTGCCAACTTAATGTATTTGTTTTTTTATAATGGGGTAGTTTTGTTGCAATAGCTGACACACAGCACCAGGAAGCTTGATTTCATATAGTAAATTGAAGTTAAAGACAAGTAAACAGTAATAAAATAAAAACAAATGAACAAATTACGGTTACTCTTTATTTTAAGGTGTCATTATACATTTAAGTAGTGAGTAATCTTAACTTATTACGTACTTGTATATGCTTAGGGTAGGATTATGATTTGGTTGAGGGTTAGTTGCATGTAATTATGCATAATTTGCTGTTATTACTAAGGTAAGTAGAAGACACGTTGTAGTATTCAGGTAAGAAACTGAATAAGTAGCCTAATCAAATTTAAAATAACATTGGATAATCTTCATTTTAAAATTTAAATACAGATGAATCAGTCAAGACAGAGCAGTAAGTGATTTTCTCTTTGTCTTTTGCTGTTTGATTAACATCAACAACATAGAGAGCGGCACGTTTATTAGGTTGCTGTCCCTTTAAGACCTGATGCACACACGGATTCAAAATACTGTTACACATTCATCCTGAACTGAGGTGGCTTTATTATGTGTGTGTTTTGGATGTGAGTGCGAAATCTGCGTGAACGAGTCGAAGTATGCGCAATTACTTGCCGAAATTCAGACCCGGTCACACCAACACTATTTAACCGGAGTAAATGAGATTATCTGATTGAATGAAAGGAGGCGGGTGTGTGTCAACTAGTTGTCAGAGAGGAGAGCAAGAAAGCGCAGCTGGTATCGGTGTATCGATACTGCAGAAAGGAGTATTGGAATCGTTTCAGATATTTCAGTATCGATACATAATCGAAATATTGATATTTTTGACAACACTGCTTGGCTTTGCAAACATCATTAATAGTAGTGCAGATCAAACTAAGGTCATGTGTCCAACAAAGTATTTTTAGCCAGCTGAAAACACACCAGGAACTGTGTTAAATGCCTTGCTTCAGGCTCTTCAGAGCACTTAACGCCGCAGCATTTTTTTCGTAGTTTGTTTCTAAATATAAGAATGAATGAGGCATTTATATAGCGCTTTTATATGTACTACTGTACACCCAAAGCGCTTTATAATCATATCAGGAAATCTTTCCTCAACCACCACCAGTGTGCAGCATTCATTTGGATGATGCGACGGCAGCCACAGTACACAACGGTGCCAGTGCGTTCACCGCACACCAGAAACAATCTCAAGGATCTCAATACAATGTAAAGCATTTGCTCTGGCTCTTGTTATAAATTATTTTATTCCATTGTTGTGCTTGTTGTCGTATTATGAGATGATCCTCACTGCAGAACACGAAATCCAGGGTTAGAATCCACGAAATCCACCTATACCTAAACCTACCCATCTCCACCCCCTGACCCCTAACCCCACCCCTAATCCTACCCATCTCCACCCCATTGATCCTTAACCCCACCACTAAACCTAACCTTCTCAGCCCCCTGACCCCTAATCCCACCCCTAATCCTACCCATCTCCGCCCCCTGATCCCTACCTACCCATCTCCGCCCCCTGACCCCTAACCCCACCCCTAATCCTTCCCATCTCCACCCCTGATCCCTAACCCCACCCCTAATCCTACCCATCTCCGCCCCCTGACCCCTAACCCCACCCCTAAACCTACCCATCTCCGCCCCCCGATCCCTAACCCCACCCCTAATCCTACCCATCTCCGCCCCCTGACCCCTAACCCCACCCCTAATCCTAACCTTCTCAGCCCCCTGAACCCTAACCCCACCCCTAAACTTACCCTTCTCTGCCCCCTGATCCGTAACCCCACCCCTAAACCTACCCATCTCCGCCTCCATACCCCTAACCCCACCCCTAATCCTTCCCATTTCCGCCCCATTGATCCTTAACCCCACCCCTAAACCTACCCATCTCCTCCCTCTGACCCCTAATCCTACCCATCTCCACCTTATATCTGGATCCAACTCCGCCCCCTGGATCTTGTGTACCGCAATGAAGTGCTACTGCATATTATTGCTGTTGTACAAGAAGGATGTAGCAGTTGTTCGTGTGGTAATTGTCCAGCCCCTCCTCCACTGTGATTGGACAGCTAGGTAAAAAGTGGCAGTGATCATAAGATTAAAAGATTACCCCAAAAATGTCCGGAAAAAAACGGCAAGGGCTCAGTGTGAAATAGACGCTCAGTGTCTCGTCACCCTGCTGGCATTTTTAAATACACGGCGCTGCCATTGAAAATATTTGAAAAAATAAGAAAAAATTGCTGGCCTAAGGAAAAAACCCTTTGGTGGAGGTGGACACAGCCTAAGAGTCCTTCTATATCTCCAGCACCTTGTTAATGTTAAGAATGTGTGGATTTCTGTCTCTCTCAGTATCTTGGCAGTACCAATCTCTTTTTCTGGAAATATAGCCTGTCTGATAAGAGTTTCCAGTGAACTCGTCATCATGCCATGTGGCTGGCATCAGCTTGCCTTAATAGGACATTTTTTCACCCTATTTCTATCAAACCCAATTAGGTGGCAAAAAGCCCTCACTAGTCCTCACGTGCTCTGAGCAGTGGCTTCATGTGCGTGCGTCTCTCAGACATTGCTCAGAAACCATTTTACAGCACCCGCATTTAGTGAAATCACATGTTTTTAAACACCAATGCTTAAAAATGCATGCAAATAATACGTTTTTGTGATGGCGCAGCTCAGCAACTCACTTGAGCGTAACTGCGATAGAGACAATACAATAGTCCAAAAAATAACTACCAGTTGACGAATTTCCACTGGTTAATTGTGTCTACCAGTATATCGCTCACCCCTAGTTTATTATTAATAGTTATTTTATTTGTTTCATGTTCTCACCAGGCAATATAATATTACACAGAAAACCATGTTTATCCTCGTTGCAAGCAAACCCATATTCATACAGTGCTTTGTTTTCTTTTTTCTTATGTAGGTTTGTTGGTGCTTTTCTAAGAAATATTCTTGAATCTTTTGTTATTGTCTAGACTGAGAGTTTTGGTCAATTTAATGCATCCTTGCAGAATAAATCTGAACTATATCTGAACGATAGTTAAGTTTGTGTTCTGTGCATGTATGTCATATGCTAGTGATTTATGGCAGGATAAACCCTTAATGGTGATTTTTAAATAGTTAGCCTACTGGTTGAATGTACATTTATCCTTCTGCTTATTACATGACTACTTTCTGAATCAGTAAATAAATCCTCATTATTCATAAGTTATTAAAAATTGCAGAATGCCTTAATGCACAATTCATGAATCATGTCCTACAGAGAGCGACTAGTACGTGCATTGCAATGCTCTGTGGGTCAGAGCGTTTTTTGGGCTGGCTAAGAAAGAAAGAAAGAGAAGTTATTTTTAACAACACGGCTCTGTTTCTCAGTGCCCACTGATCCTCTACTGTCTCTATCACTCACACACACACACACAGTCTACCACCACCTGCCCATCTACTGACCAGCTGCTGCCCCTCCTGTCTCTCTCTCTGTGTGTGTGTTGTGTTAAAGAGACCCTGAGGACATGAAACGTTGCATGACCATTCACACAATAAGATCATTAATACCTATTTTTAAAAATCTCAATACATATCTAATCGGCACCTAAGAATCGTAATAGTATTGTATCAGCCCCAGTGGGAGATGAGGTGAATACAGTCTACAGGGACACATCTCTCTCTTTCTCGATTGTTTTCCTCAAACTCATCTTAATAATGTCCTCTGGGTCTTTGTTGACCACATACATCAGCAACAATTTTGACAGATGCTGATAGCTTGTTCAATGGTTGATATATTATTTATTATATTTAAGACACTCTTTTCTGCTCCTCAAATACATAAAACATTAGCCTTTATATATTTGCATTTGTGTTCTCGCCGCAGCTGTGGTGACGTGCTTCGTCTCGTCAAGGCAGGAAACCAGCACTAATCACATTTTAATGTCCTCCTGCTTCCCAGCGTTGTGTTTCTGTCAGGGCCTGTGTGTAGCATCCTTCATGTTAGAGGAAGATAAGTTTTTCTTTCAACACTTTGACTGGCTGAGGGGATGATGTTAGCTCCGGTGTTGTCAGGACTGGGGTTCAGTTCGCCTACTGGCAGGAGCGACATCGACCTTGATCCTTAATCCGTCGAACGGATGATTATGTCATGTTGTTAGATGTATCTCAATGGGTTTTATTCTTATATTTGACCTGCAAACTCATTAAAAATCGGAAACAACAAAATTGTGTCTGTATATTATATATTAGACCAGTGTTATTTTGGTATTATTTACGTACTATTATTTTTTTTTTAATTTGCTTTTAAGATTTTTTATTTTAATAAAAGTTTTTTTTTAGTAATTTTGTTATGTGCATTTGTCATTTTTATTAGATTGCTTATATTTCTATTTAATATTTCTATTTATTTCTATTTCAAATTTAGTGTTATTAATCTTACTTCTTAAACGTATTTTAGTTAGTTGCCAGGGCATAATTTTAAGTTTAAGTTTTTCATCTCGTATTTATATTTTGTTTTATTTCCGCTTTAATTTCAGGAATAATTTTTAGTTTAATAACAGGCCATTGGGCAGTGCTTTTTGTCGAGGCCTGTAAAAAACTTTTATGGCGTGAAAGATACTTGGGCCAGTTGACGGAATTGTCACTTGGCCGATCGTGCCGGTGATGCATCTTCACAGTAGTTGATAATTTGCACATTTTTTAGCCTTGCCAATTTAAATATTCAAGTTTGGCACCCAGAGCACCACGTCTCACAACGCGCAAATACTCTGTCATAAATTCCTAAACTTGCATGGACATATTCAAGCCAAATTGCTTGTTGAGTATCATCGTAAACGTAGTTGGTTAAACATTAAACGTTAACATGAGATACTGTTAGATGTGTAAAAGTATATTGGGTCCGTGCAACTCTTAAAGTGACAGCAGCCTAATTCTGCTGCTGTCTGTTTTTATGTTAATCAAACAAAGGAAAACCACTCTGCTCTTGAGTGAATAACTGTAATAAGGGTTAATCTGTATTTATACAGTAAAGAAGATTATGCTGTGATATTTTACATTTGATTACTATTTCTGTATCCTACCTAAAAAGTTCGACCTACATGAAAAACCTGAAAATAACTGTTTTTCATTTGTATATGTTTGTTCTATTGTATTTATTTGTAGCCTGACTTCGTCATACTCACATTCTTATTGGAATATAAGTCTGAAACTGCTTTTTAGGTAGGGGTGTAACGGTACATGTATTCGTATTGAACCGTTTCGGTTCGAGGCTTCCGGTTCGGTACGCATACAAACCGAACGATTGCTTGGACCATTTTTCCTGCCGGCAAAATTCGCGCTGACGCGGCCAACACATCGTTGCGCAACATCAAATGGCAAATGTAATGAAAGCTGAAAGAAACTGCGCTACTCATTATTATGTGCTTCACGGATTATGTGCTTCGCGGATCGTTTATCAGTTCGGACCAGTAACATCTGTTCAGCGCGAGCCGATCTCGATCAAGCAACACTGTTACCACACCGCGAAGAGATCCGGTAAAGAAAACATTTGAATTCGCCACTGAGGTAATAACATCGCTGCGATAACTAGTGAGATGCATTCACATTTCTCCGTTATTAACTGTAGATCTCTATTGGATCAAACAGCGCTGTCATGGAAACCAGGAGAAACATTGTGCCGTGAATAAACTAGTAATACCTTACGTCCACAGACCAGCAACATTCACCACGGATTTAATATAGACCATTTCAAAAGATGTAAACAACACTGGCCCAGAAGCACTTCCTGTTTCAGTTTTTTAACACTACATAAAAGCTGGGATAAAATACAACCAACAGAACATTTAAAACTGAAACAATAAGTTAAACAAACATCTTTAAGAAGTTTCTTTACATGTAAAATAAAGAATACAGTTACAAATTGAAACAGGAAGTGCTTCTGGGCCAGTGTTGTTTACATCTTTTGAAATGGTCTATAGTAACACTAACTGGAACCAGTTTGGCTGAAATGGTGAAATGCTTTCAAGTACTTCACACATCTTTTTCCAGCACTTCAAAATTCAAATATTATATAAATAAATATATATTTAAATGTTATTTTTAATGTGATGACCAAAACATTATTTGTTCATCCTTCAAAGATGACCCCCATTTATAAACCTGAAAGTTTCAAGATCTAGGAAAACTCACATTTATTTAAAAATATTTTTTTTCTTTAAACAAATAGGACATTTCTCTGGCATTTCTTTCTTTTTGCTGTACCGAAAACGTACCGAACCGTGACTTTAAAACCGAGGTACGTACCGAACCGGGATTTTTGTGTACCGTTACACCCCTATTTTTAGGGCTTTGATTATGAGGCGTGTCGTAACCGAACCAGAAAAAAAAACAACCAATCAGAGCAACGCAGTAAGTCAGCTACATTGCATACAGTTGTCAACTACAGAACGTAGCCTAACTTTACTTATTTTAGAAGTAAAATAACGAGTGTTACTTCTTTTACTTACTTCTCCATGAGTGCGAACAAAGGAGAAACCACAACGACCACAGGCTTTTCATTACATCACATCTTCTCAGCGACCATCGGAGCCGCTCGATAAGTTACACTTTTGCCGAATCATGTGGGAAGGACGGCAAAGATATCTTTCCGACCGACAAATGCCTTGATTGCAGTTTTCTCTTTGTCTATTAAAATTAATGTGCTGTCGATTTATTTCACAACAGATGCGACAGCGGAATCTATACATCTCAATTCTCCAGCTGCACTCATCTTTGAGGGAAACCAGTTAAGCGCTCTTTGATAACGTGATGATTACGTCCTTGCAGATCATCTGTCCATCATCGTATAAATCCCGCCCTGGCAATTTGATTGGCCCGGACTTTTCTTGTCTGATCATAATTTCTCCTTAATGGATCGAGTCAAGACCGAACTTCCCGACCAAAAAAATGTTGTGGGCGGAGTTCGGGCTGGCATCCAGGCTAATTTATTTGTGCTGTTGCTCATAATTTGATTATTTGTTATTATTTTATTACTGGCTGTCTGTAACAATATTAATATGACTAAAGCTATAGTTTTGGGTGTCATACCCTTATTTATTAAGGTTACATGGATCAAAAACAACAAAAAACTATAACTAGGCCCATTTTATGTTCTTTATTAATTTTCTACTATGCTTTTTCGAATGTTTCCTTTCATGTTCTATGTAATATTGCTGTTTGTGAATGTAAAAGCTCTGTAAAGTTATAAATATCAAAGTGCATGATAAATGCACTTTGATATTTAAATGGATTATTGTCTCCAAAAGAAAGAATCGATTCTGAACTGCCGAAATGAGTCTTCAGTAATTCCGGTCTTAATTCCGTAACATTCATAGGCAACAATGTACCAAATTTGCGTAATTCTCACCTATTGGCTCCCCGTGAACAACGTCTGCTTTCCCCTCTCTCAAACACTTTAACCTCAGCAATACAACAGCACTTTAACCTTTGACGACTGCTTCTCAAATCTCAGCGAGGTCAACGTGTTTTATATTTGGTTAAAGAAAGAACTAAGGTCTTTTTATGTCAGTTTTCCTTTCAGGAAAAGTGGTAATACACAAGCTTTGATTTGAAGGCGTGCATGAGTGTTTAAGATATTAAATGTTGATTGTTAGAAGGAAAACTGTATTTTTCGAGTGTCATCACCATTTTCCTCTGATCCCAGAACAGACTCCAGGAGATCCGGATCTCGAGCACCAGATGAGTCATGTTAATGAGTTGTATTGGTTTGCATGTGAACCGTTCCGCCTGTTCTCCTGAGGCGGCCTCCCTTCACAGTAGCTCTGCCTCTGTGGAAACATGGAGGGAAGCAGCCGGAGAGGGGCAGAACAAATAAACACGGCCTCTAATGAGGCAATCCAAACCAGTGTCGTGGCCAAATCCACACAGGTCCTCATCTGGGACAAATGTGAAGTTTACGCTGCCGTGTTAAGGATAAAGTCAGTGATCCGATTCACACAGCTTGGTAGGGACTCTTTAATGTGCCCAGAGAAGTGTTCCCTGTAAGGAAGTCTCCAGCCTTCCCGTGCTGATTTTCTTTGGAAGAGTCCCCAGTTATGACTATAAATTGTAGTAGACCACGAAAGTACTCTTTGTTTTCATTCCTTAGCTCTCAAATGGAGTCGCAGCAGGAGTGTTTTGAAGGGGACATTTCATGAAAAGCTTGTTTTTTTTAATGTGAAATCCTCTATAGTTCACAACCTCGGTCTGCACTGAACATTTATTGAAACTAAACTGCAAAAATGAGGCATTCAGATAATGTCATGGCTATGATGTCACAACCATGCGCACATTATAGCAATAGTTCACCACATCCCAAAACTATATGACTTACTTTCTTCTGAATTCTTCATGTTGTTTTTTTACATACAATAAAAGCATGATCAGGACTTCATTCACTTTAAACAGTCTTTGTGTGAGGAAGCATTTGATATTTAGTAGGGGTGGGGGAAAAAAACGATTCTTCGATGCATCGTGATGCGGACGTGGACGATCCTGAATCGATTCACAAATGTCAAAAAATCGATTACTTTTCTACTTTTAAAGCAAAGTATTTTTAGTCATACACACAAAAGATTCAGATAATCGATTTGTAACATTATTAATGTCTTCACTGTAACTTTTGATCAACTTAATTTATCCTTGATGAATAGAAGTATAGATTTCTTTTTTTATTTCGCCCAAAAAAATTAAATAAAAATTCTTACCGACTCCAAAATATTGAACGGTATTGTTTAATGTTACAAAAGCTTTCTATTTCAGATAAATGCTGTTCTTTTGAATTTCTGGGTGATTCTCTGAGTCGGGTGCCCTTCAAGTCCCCCAAACTTGCTTCAAAGATTTTCAATTGAAGGAAAAAACAAAATGCAGTTTAATTCTTTCAATTACACTGTAAAAATGAATATGCTTTATCTAATCAATAGAATTTTGGCAACAGATTACAAGCAATATTATTAATTAAATTTAAGAAAATTAGAATTGAGTAATAATTGATCAAATTATTCCTTAAAAGTTAACCAATTAAAATGAGTAAAATTTACACCAAAAAATTCAACAAAAATATCTCACTATCAGACAGACTTCAAAGATTTATTAAGAACTCTTTATTTTATATTGCCAACATTGAAGACACCTGATGTTAACAAGCAGAATCACTGAAGGAGAAAGCCGTAATTTTAAAACAAACACTGATCACCATAATGATGACTTAAATGTATGTTTTTTTGGTTGTTGTAAGTTTTAGTCTTTTTAAATGGTTAACTTTAAAGGAATTAATTTGATTAATTATTACTCAATTCTAATTTGTTAAATTTAATTAATAATATTGCTTGTAAACTGTTGCCACAATTTTTTTGATTAGATAAAGCATATTCATTTTTACAGTGTAATAGAATCAGGTGCTTTTGCATTATAATGCAACACAATTGCTTTTGAAAAAAAAAATAATTAGAAGATAATGGGTTGCCTAAGTAGTAGACAACAAGCATGTTTGCATGTCCTCATATTAACCATCATTACATTTTCATTGAATATCAAATAAATAAAAAGTGCAATTAATACCAAAATGTTGCTGCTAATATAGTCATATATTGGTCTAGTGTATTTTCGTTGACTGTTGTGAAATAGAAAATCAATAATCGAGAATCGTTAATAATCGAAAATCAACTGTATTCGAATAAGGACTTAAGTAATCGTAATCGAATCGGGAAATCAGACAGATTAACCACCGCTAATATTTAGCTCTTAAATCTCTTTTGCATGCAAAAATATTATAATGTACTCTACATTTTAAAAGTTTGGGGTCAATAAGATTAAAACTAATTTTTTTTTTTTTTTGCAAGTCTTTAATGCTCAGCGAGGTTCTATTTATTTGATAAAATATGCCGTAAAAAAGTAATATTGTAGTGTGAAAGTGTTAATTTGAAAAATGGTAATGTAAGCCGTTTGCATATCATAATAGCCTAAAAATGTTCGAGGTAAGATGATGGAAAATGTCTATTATGTTCCAATTTTGTTAAGGGCGTGGCATTTACTAATATTATAGCCTTGTCTTAACCAGGCAGGAGTTTTTGTCGTAACCAGTAGACAGACCGCCACAAGCGACAGGAGGTTTTGTTGTTTGCTTGGTTTCTATTTCAGTAGCACTTTATATTCAGTGTGCACAGACTCATTTCTTAAATTTCAGGAGTATAAAAATGCTGCAAAAATTGTAGAATATGATATACCTCGGTATCAAGTTTCCATCACAGCACAACTTAGCACAACTGTGCTTTCATTACAAATCTCAATAGTGCTTTTTACTATGACTGCCCATTGAACATTGTTACCGGATTCAGGGCCGTTTGGGTGAGATATTAAAGGGAACTCGCCTCACGAGTGTTGTAGTAATTCATGTCTATACAAGGCACATGCTAACATTCACTCCGTCTTTATTACTGCTCCACGTCAACCTCCTGGATCAAATTTACGAGGGGCGAACGAGAGCGAGAGCGCGTGTGTGAAGGAGAATAAGAACAGTGTGTGTTTCGCTCTCGCCTCGAGCGTGTTCTCTCACACACAGGTTCATATAAGCTGTAATGGAGACGTGAACTTGCGACACTTTGATGCCTGTTTGTTTATGCTTCCAGTGCCGGTTGCCCCATGGGCGGGTCACAGACGGGGCAGAGAACACCTCTCATACCCTATTAAGACTAATCCTGCCCTGCAAATGACAGGTTCAAATCTCTGACCTGTGTTTGTTTTGACTTCCTCTCGTATGAGCTTGTGTTATGCGGAGTGGATGGAGGCTTTCTGTGTCATAGAGCCGTTTCCTCTGTGGTTCTCTCAGGAATAGAGGTGATTTACGGGGCGTACACAGGTCCCCACTGTGAAGCCCACTGTGAATTACTGCTCCGGCTCATTAAGAAGCTCTCTAAAGTCCTCACTGGCTCTAAGCCGTAACATGCCTCGAAAATATTTTTGCTGCATGTAAACCAAATACAATAATAACAGCAATGTTTACATTTGCGATAATGTATTTTTGCAGGCACTCGTATCCGAAACAACTTGCTGTGCATTCAAAGAGTAAATGTGGTTAGTGTGTGTGTGTGGGATCCATAACCGTGGCAGCTTTGAACATGGCTATAGCAACTTCTTTCACATCAACATGTAACATCTCGGATCTTTTACTGATTTTGTATTAATGTGTCATTCTGTTTTCTCTCTGACAGAGACATCAAGCCAGATAACATTCTCATGGATGTGAACGGACACATTCGGCTTGCAGATTTCGGCTCCTGTCTTAAACTCAGGGAGGATGGAACGGTACGTATGTTAGTTGTTTGAATATCAAGGAATATGCAGATATAAGAGCACACTAGAATATTAAAGGAGTAGTTCACTTTAAAAAAAACTTTGCTGATAATTTACTCACCCCCATATCATTCAAGATGTCCATGTCATTCTTTCTTCAGTCGAGTAAGGATTTTGATGAAAATATTACAGGATTTTTCTCCATATAATGGACTTCAATGGGAACCAAACGGTTCAAGGTCCAAAAGACAGTTTAAGTAAAAACTGCAAACTGTTAAAAGGGCTTTAAATGATTTCAGATGATGAATAAGGGTCTTATCAAGCGAAACGATCGCTCATTTAATAAAAAAAAACAAAAAAAACCAAAAAACAAAGTTTAAGTTTTAAAAGCTCAAATGCTCGCCTTTTTCTGTTCTGCGATGCACGTTCGTGACTCTCCTGTTCGAACTCGTTCATCAGAATGAACGAATCTTCTTTCGTGTCATTCGGTTCATTCAACGAATGAAATGAACAAGTTGACTCTGGAAAAGATTCGTTCATTTTGATGAACGAGTTCGAACAGGAGAGTCACGAACGTGCATCGCAGAACTGTTTGGTTCCCAATGAAGTCCATTATATGGAGATGTGGAATGTTGGTCCTATGGTGATCCTGGAATGTTTTCATCAAAAACCTTAATTTCTTTTCGACTGAAGAAAGAAAGACATGGACATCTTGGATGACATGGGGGTGAGTCAATTATCAGCAAAAGTTTTTTGAAAAGTGAACTACTCCTTTAATCCTTATATATCACAGGAGGAGGAAGTCATCAGGATTGTTGTTTAGAGCTGATAATGCGTTTTAGTGTTTTTAGGGTTTTAATATGTCAGACAGATCCTACAATTTGGCTTGAAAGCTTTACAGGAATGGTTAAATGCAAAAACAAGACATGTTTGTCTTTATGCAAAGCTTTATTTAAGCTCTCATCAGTGTTTCTCTAGCTCAACAGGCGCTACCAACACTAAAGTAATGGCTTTGATTCCAAGAAAACATCCTAACGAAATGTCACTTACAGCAAATGCCTCATGGGCTTAAAAAAGTCCCATGAGGCATTGCGGATTACGTAATCCATTACTGAAGGAATTATTTTTAATATCACTATAGAGAAAGTGAGTGAGAAAATACTTTTGGAACCAAGTCTATCTTATGCAGTGACATATGTCAAGTGGAGTAAATATATTTTAAATATTTTTGGGATCAGTTTCGGATTGGTTTCCACATAATTTAGGTCACTCGCTGTCCTAATAATGTTTTGCCTCAGTTACACTATACTGTTTAACAGTTTGGGAGCAGTTTTTCTTTCTTTTTTTCAAGAAATGACTAATTTTATTCAGCAAGCATGCATCAAATCTATCAACATATATAATGTAAAAAAATCTACGTCAAAGAAATGCTGTTCGATCTATTATATTCTGGAATCCTGAATAAAGGATTATGTTTTAAAAATGTTTCCACAAAAATTAAGTAGCACAACTGTTTTGAACATTGATAATAATAAGAAATGTTTCTTGAGCATCAAATCAGCAGCATGCAGCAGAAGTTATGATTAAATTGTAATAATATTTGACATTATTTATGTTTTACTGTAGTTTAATTAATGCAACCTTGGTGAGCATGAGAAATATGCTATATATATTATATGTTATATGTGTATATATAAATCTTACCAACCCAAAAGAATGGTAGTGCAAGTGCATCAGCATTCAAGGTTCTTAAAAATAAAGCCAGTAGTGTAGTTACAGTGCATGACTACAATATAAGGCCTGGAATACACTACACGACTAGGCATTGTACACTTGCCGACTTTGTAAATGGTTACAATGTAAAACTGGGGATTACACTTGCCGACTGAGGGTCATAGACTGCTAGATTTTTAAATCGTTCTGAAAACAACAAACTTGAACAGAAACATGCTGAGTCACCTAAGAAAAACATGCCTAGCGCATTTGAATGCAGTCTTGGGTGGGTAGACGCGGTCAGGATGAACTCTACCGATTACAACAGGAGTGAGTGACGCAGTCAGTTGTTGTTTCACCTGTGCAAATAAGTCAAATATTGAGGCTAATTTGTTATGCTAATTTGTTCTGTTAATTTACTTTTGTAATGTTCTTGCATATGTATAGAGGGAATACATTGACGTCACTTTCTCGCCGAAACAACCCCCATCAGCCTGACTGAGTGGCAAAAGATCTGCTGCGTGACTGGATTTAATAGGGGAAACTGCGAAAATGCGACTAAAACAAACAATTTTATCAATTTAAAACTAAATGTTGGACTCAATATAGTGTTCCTTACAACTTACTAAAGATCAGGTGATCCATGGATATTGACATGCAGCCAGGAATCGTGTTGCCTGACATTTATGTTTGCCTGATTTCGACACCGGGGAAATAAAAGCAATATAGACCTAAACATAAAGCAAATTTGCCTGTGAACTCTTTATATAAATACAATATAGGTAGGTCTAAATGCGGGTGATCACTTATTTCAGTGTTATATACGTATAGCCTATATACATCATCATATGGTCCAGCCCTAAAACTTTATAGTTTTTTATTGGTCAGTGTTTATTAAAAAACATCCAATAATGCAGAATATGAGTTGTTAATATATATATAACAATACAAAATATTTGTTTTTTCAGCTAAATTCAGCATATTGGCACAAATTGATATCTGCAAATCCACCTTTTCTCTGACTGGAGTCCAGTTGTTTCTGTGAATTGCAGTGATCCATTTGCTCCTCTTTCTATAGCAGTCTGTAAAAATATACCTCCAATTTTTTCGTCAAATCTAGTTGTACAGTCAATCGCAAAGCTCTTTCCCACTTTATATGTGTTGTGTTTGTTTTTCGCGGCATTCACACTGAAAACACATACAGCCGCTCAGTCATTTTGCCACTCACTGTGAGGAACTGCAGGCACTCCGGCCGACGGTGACATCACGCGCATACCCTCTAATGTATTTTATTGCAAAACTGGTACATAGAGTACCACTTCGGTTTCAGTAGCTGTGTGTAATACATTACGATAAGTGTACTAAAATCAGCTCAAAGTATCAAACACGATTTCATAAAATCCGCCGGGATGGAATCACATTTTCTGTGAAATCAGTCAACTCCGACTGGCGGAAATCTGCATACTTGCACAGATTTTCGGCAACTATTGTTGACTCATCTAAAAAAAACCTGAGCAGAAGTGGTAGTGTATTCCAGCCTTAAAGAAAATGCTACAAAAAGAGTTTTAGGTCACCTGACACATGCTCTTTCATCTAGTGTTCTAATGGCAAGGGCTTCGACAATACATTTAGAGTTGTGCTTAAATATATATATATAAATATATACGTGTGTGTTGAAGAAATTGGGCTCCAGCTCAATCATATAGGCACACTGTTTTAATATAAAATAATGGGAGACCCAGAGGACTCCCTCGGTTTGAAAGGCAGTTGTATTTCAGAGTTGTCTTTGAAGAAGCGGTGAGTATTTCACTTGATCTGATATGTGCTGCTGTTTTCTGGCACGTCGCAGACAGCTCGGCAGGATATCCCCCCGACTTCTGACAAGAGCAGCGTGAGTGTGGTCTCTGCGTGTTCGCACGTGTGTGCCTAACTCTCTTCACATGTCCGTGTGTCTTCAAGTGTGTGTCACTGCCAGCGAGAGCAGCTAATTTACTGCCTCACTTCCACAAAGTCTTCCAGCTGCACACATCTGCCACAGGCTGCATTACAGACGGTTTCCGGCAGCTCAGCCCACTTAAACCCAGGCCAGGAAGCTCCAATCATCCCCCTTGTTCATTAGTGATATCTCTAGCTTTTCTCTCTCTCTCAATGTGGTCTGTGCTCTGAGAGGTCTTTGTGTTTCTGAATACTGTTCCCATAGGCCACGCCCTCCTCTGCTGGCTGCAACCAATGAAATGGCTTGAGTTATTCATTAGCATTTTCTAGGGATGAGTGTTGTGCCAATAAAGACACATTTTCAGGGATCAGTTTGCCTTTCAGCCTCGTTCACTGACAGGTGATGTGATCTGCTCAGACAGACACTGAACCCTTCTCTGTTTCTGTCCTCAACATGCCAGGTCCTGAATTTTCCTGCAGCCGTAATAACAAACACCACAGTAAATAGATGAATCTCATGATACCTGTCAAAAACACAAGAAAATGAAAAACAAAAGCCGTGTTCTTGACAGGTTTTGTGAGATTCATGCAAATAATTGCATTCATGCAAATTCATTGTTTAAAATGTTAAAATCTTTACCAGGCACCTGCAGGTAGAGACCTGACATTGTGTCCTGAATTGACTTGTCCTGTCTTTATATGTCTGATCCAAAATATGTTTAAAGTTTAAAAACCATAAGACTATTAAAAGGTAGATAGACCCTTGACTAATGGCTCGTTTCCACTGAGTGGTACGGTACTGTACAGTTCGGTTCGGTGCGCAATTATTTGCGTTTCCACTGTCAAAAGTTGTGAATGGTACCAAAAAGCCGAACCGTACCATTTTTTGGGTACCCTTCCATTGGGGTACCTAGCACAGTGAAAGGGTACTAAAAGGTGGAGCTAGACTCACTGCAGAACGCTGATTGGTGGACAGAGGATCGTCACTCGCGCGTGCTAAAAGGGCATTAGAAGCATACAGTTGAAATATAATTCATTGTGTCACGAAATGTAGTTTTAAAAGTTTTTCAGGCGAGATAGTAGTTTTTTAAAGCTCAAATCTGTGGTTTATTTATAGATTTATGATAATTTGAGAAACCCCAATGCCAGCGCTTGTTTCTAGTGACAAACATGCCGAGAAGCACGAACAAGATCTGCTGTCTGTCATCCATTGTTGTTTACTATGTCGCTTTCTTCGCGTGAAAATGACGTTGATCGCTGCTTTCCAGCACACAACGCCTATCAAGTAAGGGTACTGTTGGCGGTGGAAACGCAAGCCTGATCATGGTGTACCCGACCCGTACTGTACCGTACCTTACCGTACCCCTCAGTGGAAACGAGCCATAAATAGCAGAAAATGACTATGGTACAATTTAGTACAAACCTTTTACAGACAAGGCAGAAAATAGTGTATGGCTGTCAACCAGTTCCCTGTGAACTCAACTTTGTTTCCAAAGCAGAATCCATATATGCTGCAAGTGTGAATTAAACCAATCCAATTAAGCTTACTAAATAGAGAATATGTGTTCCAGTTTTGGGTGCAATATGCAGCCTTTTCTTCTGTTGAACTTTCCGGCATGTTCTTAAACTCATTTTCTATCATCACAGGTGCAGTCGTCTGTGGCCGTGGGCACTCCTGACTACATCTCTCCCGAGATCCTGCAGGCTATGGAGGACGGGAAAGGGAAATATGGCCCCGAGTGTGACTGGTGGTCACTGGGCGTCTGCATGTACGAGATGTTGTACGGGGAAACTCCTTTCTATGCAGAGTCTCTGGTGGAAACGTATGGCAAGATTATGAACCACAAGGTATAGACTTGTAGCAATGTAATTTTAAAACAATAATCCATAAAAGGCCATGCACTGCAATGATTTTACAATGCTTAATGCTTTTTAGGTATAAAACAAAGCTTTTAAGACCACACTCTTACATTTTCAGATTTCTTTAGTGTGTAATGTTGCTGTTTGAGCATGAATAAAGGTCTACAAAGTTACAAAGCGCAAAGTCACTCCAAAGGGAGTTAATCTCAATATCAGGAAGGATTGTTACTGAATTCCCTGAAACGCCTCAATTATAGTCTTGAGTTTTCTTCCGGGAACAAACGCATCACTAAATTCCTCATTTTAATAATTCCCTCGCAAGGTATACACACGAAAAAGGGACGAGGCTTGGTGGAGTTGCATTAGTAGTGTCGAAACTTGCAGTTGTGATAAAGGGCGTGATGTTTCTGAAACACGCTGGAAGCGGTTGACCAATCAAAACTTATTCTTGTAGACCCTCAAAAACAATCAAGACTGTAAAAGGGCACAATATGTCCTACTGTAATGCAGAACACTTCTATAAAAGCAACAGCAATTGTGTCTCCAATATTGAGTCTTTATTAAGTGGTTTTCTGTTCATACCCCGTTTTCCTGCAGGAGCGGTTCCAGTTCCCTGCCAATGTGACGGAAGTCTCGGAAAATGCCAAAGACCTGATCCGTAGACTCATCTGCTGCAGAGAGCACAGGCTGGGTCAGAACGGCATTGTGGACTTCAAACAGCACCCCTTCTTTTCCGGCATTGATTGGCAGAACATCCGCAACTGTGACGCCCCCTACATCCCTGAAGTCAGCAGCCCATCTGACACGTCAAACTTTGACGTGGATGACGACTGCCTCAAGAACACAGCAGTATATTGCACTTTTGTTTTTGACCTACCTTAATGAGATCACACATTGTTGGCTTTGAACCCACCCACCCAGATCGTTTTTTAGAGATGCTACAGCTTATGATCTCTGCTCTGTTTAGGAGACAATGCCACCTCCTTCCCACACTGCCTTCTCAGGACACCATCTCCCATTTGTTGGTTTCACCTACACCAGCAACTGGTAAGATATCACTGTAAAACTCATCTGAGGTGATCATGCTGGAGATGCAGGTTCAAATCTGTTTAAAACAAAAATCAGCCCTACATTTGATGACATCTTGACTCGTATAAGTCTCTAGTGCAGGAGTTCTGAACTCTGACTGTACGTTCACATCGCCGCTGACTTGAGCTTCCATAGCGCCCTTAAATCATTCATTTTCAATGGAAGCTGGCTTTTCTCAGCTGCGAGGAGCGTCGAATCCATCGGCGTCACGTTTTGGGCGTCAATCAGAAAGTTGAAAGAAGCTCAACTTTATGGTAATGAGCTATGACGCGGTTCAGCGGCAAAACACCAGCAACCAATCGTAACATAGACGTCCTTCGCGCTGGCTGATTCCGGAGGAACATACACTGTAAACTTTTGTTCCTACTCGGGGTGTAACAGTACACAAAAATACCTCGGTTTTAAAGTCACGTTTCGGTACGTTTTCGATACAGCAGAAAGAAAGAAATGCCAGAGAAATTTCCTATTTGTTTAAAGAAAAAATAATTTTAAACAAGTTTGAGTTTTCCTACATCTTGAAACTTTCGGGTTTATAAATGGGAGTCATCTTTGAAGGATAAACAAATAATGTTTTGGTCATCGCATTAAAAATAACATTTAAATATATATTTATTTATATAATATTTCAGTTTTGAAATGCTAGAAAATGATGTGTGAAGTACTTGAAAGTATTTCACTATTCCAGCTATTCCACTTTACACTATTCCACTTTATTCGTAAAGTATTACTAGTTCATTCACGGCACTCTTGGTTTCCACGTCAGCGCTGTTTGATCTAATAGAGATCTACGGTTAATAACGGAGAAATATGAATGCTTCTCACTAGATCTCACAGCGATGCTATTATTTCAGTGGCAAATTCAAATGTTTTCTTTACTGGATATCTTTGCACTGTGTAGTAACAATGACGCTTGATCCAGATCGGATCGCGCTGCACAGATGTTGCTGGTCTGAACTGATAAACGATCCGTGAAGCACATAATGAGTAGCGCAGTTTCATTCCGCTTTCATTACGCTTGCCATTTGATGTTGTGCAACATTGAGGTGGCCGCGCCAGCTCGAATTTTCTCAGCAGGAAAAATGGTCCAAGGAATCGTTCGGTTTGTATATGTACCGAATTGGAAGCCTCGAACCGAAACGGTTCAATACGAATACATGTACCGTTACACCCCTAGTTCCTACCAAAACATTATTTCCGAGAAAACGGAGGAGAAGCTAATAATCGCCGTTGCTGGGTTTCCTACAGGTTTCCTATCATTTATGACTTGACGTTGTTTGCTAATAGGGACCGCATGAGCGCAACTTTTCAGGGCGGCCAGAGCTTCTTTGACGCTCAAGTCGACGGCGGTGTGAACGTACAGTGACCCTCGAAGTCCACTATCCTACACAGGTTAACTTAGACCATGATCAAACTCATGCTGTCTAGAGGTCTGCACAGGCTTTAAACTTAAGCCCGAACCCGGCCCATACTCGAAATCATTATAATTATCATTAAATCATTACGGTTATATTTTATGCCCGACCCGGTCCGTTTCTCACAGTAAATACTTTTTTTTTGCAATATGCTGTATTTTATGATTCCGTGCAACGATAGTTAAAAAAAATAGCCTATATGTACAAACACCGTTTCACCAAGGCACAGCGGCCCCCTCATCAGTCAGCACAGATGGAAAAAAAAGAGAAAAAGCAACGATTTACAAAACTTTGATGTGGTTGTACAGGTGAAACAGTCACAGATTCCCCTGGAACTCAAACAATAAACTTCAAAACAAATTTTGTGCAGTTGCACAACTATTTACACAAATATATCCTTCTCAGTACGAGTTATGAAGGAAGAGAACAGCATCGACAGTTGATGGTTTCAGCGCCGTCCTCTGAGTGCGTTGTTGTGACCGAAATAGTGCGCGCTGGGAGCACATGTGCAAAATAATGAAATATGATCAAATAAAAATGATTAATTTATCATTTTACAAAACTGTTTCACACTATTTCGGTCACAACACCGTATTCAGAGGAGGACTGTGCTGAAACTACGCACATAGGCTACTTTCTCTCTCGCTTGCTCGTATAATTACTTTCACAACTCAGCAAGCAGCCAAGCACACAGCACGCAAACTAAATATATGTATAGCCTATATAGTTTTTCTAAGTTACAAACCCAAACCCGAGGCCATTCGTTAAACATTCACCCGAACCCCACCCAGGACCCGTCGGGGTCTTTCTAGTAACCCTGAAGACCTCGATTAGCTTGTTCAGTTGTGTTTGATTAGGTTTGTGTCAAACCTTTGCAGGAAAGTGGACCTTGAGGGCCAGAGTTGAGAACCCCTGCTCTTGTGTGATCATTTGACCCCTGACCCTGTTTTCCCAAACAGCACACTGTCTGACCGCGGTTGCCTACGGGAGTCTGCGGCACCTACGCAGATGGACCTGGGCGTGCAGCGAGGCCTGGAGGACAGTCTGGCTACTGAGGCATATGAACGGAGGATCCGCCGTCTGGAGCAGGAAAAACTGGAGCTCAGTCGCAAACTACAAGGTGTCTGCACTCATGTCCTCAGCTGAAATAATCCCAGAGTTGTTAGTCTTTCTGGCTGACTGTCGTAATGTCTTCTGGTCCTCAGAGTCCACAAAAGCAGTTCAGGCTCTGCAGTACTCCAGCGTGGACGGGCCCGTTTCCTCCAGCAAAGAGTTTGAGATCCGTGGACTGAAGGAGGAGATAGAGATGCTAAGGAAACAGATCGCAGGTAATCTCATATAAGCATGAATCACTCATATTTTGCTTGATGTGGCTAAACGTTTTATGTTTATAGAGGTTTTACTTACAATTTTGATCAACATAAATTGCTGCTTTTTCTCATACCAAGAAATGCATGTTTGTTTTGCACGACATTTACAGTTGTGTCTCAACTGAATCTCGTAAATACACAATGGGTCTCATTCATGAAATATTCGTAAATATACGAGTAAATATCTGAGTGATTTGCACGTAAAGAGACCTTCCCGAAAACTCTTCTCCTGATTCACAAATACTTCGTAAACGTCAGATGTGATAGTGAAATGTGTGCGTTTGGGATGCGCGTGCACGTTCATTCTCTATTACCATAAATCCCGCCCATTATATCCGACTGACAACTATATACAGGCATATAATAACGTGAATGCGAATGAAAAAAGAAAGATTTCTCGGATGCAGAAATTGAACTTTAATTATCAGAAGTTCATTCTAAACGCCACATTTTATTTTCAAGCGTACATAATGACGTATCAGGTCCTAAAAAAGCTTGGCGCTGCCAATTACAGATGCAGTTAATGGAGTTTCATATGTGAATCGAACAGTCCCAGAAGTGAGAAGAAAATGGTTCGACATTAAGCTTGACAGCAAAAAAACGAATTAGTTCACTTCGGAAAAATCGTATCCAAACTGGAGAAGGACCACCATCGATCACCAGATCTGCTATTACTGGCTCTCATAATAAAAGTAAAAAGAAAAACCGTATAATATATATGAAATATTTTTTTATTCAAAACGCTGTTTAAATATGTACCCGATTAAGTCGAATTAGTGCAGCCTTATTAATGCGCACCATTTACGCGTGGCTGGGAGCAGGTGTAGATTTCTTTCGTACCAACTAACATTTGGAAAATACGAACATTTTAAGGCCGTGTGTCCACCAAAGCGTTTTTCCATGCTCCTGGCGTGCGTTTTCAATTGTTTTCAATGGGAGCGCCGCGTTTTTTAAACGCCATGAGCGTGACGAGGCGCTGAGCGTTTTTTTTCACGCTGAAGCGCCGAGCGCCCTGCGTTTTTTTACTGGTCACCGAGAGTTGAAAAATGTTCAACTTTGGAAAAAACGCTCATCACTGTCACGTTTTACCCAGCCGTCCAATCACAATGGAGGAGGGGCGGGACTAAACCACGCTGACCAACTGTCACAACATTCAAACTGTGCTGCGGATATTCTGTATCATAGCAACGAAACGTCTCAACAGAAAAAACGCTGCGCTGCCAAAACGCTCTCAAGCGCCCAAAGCACGGCGTCTTCAGCAGAGCGTCTAGCGTTTTCAGCTGGATAAAAACGCTTTGGTGGACACACGGCCTAAATCCGAAAATTTACTCCAGAACCACTTTACACACGATTTACACACAAATTCGTTCTGCTCGTGTTTCATGAATGAGACCCAATGTTTTTAATGTCTCACGTTGTTTGTCTCTCTCCTCCCCCTTTCAGACACAGGACAGGTGGAGCAGAAGTTAGAACAGGCCAGTTTTGCCCACAGGGATCTGGAAGACTCCTCCAAACAGATCCGATCTCTAGAGAAACAGCTCAAGAGCATGAAGCAGGAAAGAGATGACCTGCAGAAGGTACAACTTCAACTGCTGCTTCACACAACTCTCTCTCTCTGTCCTTTTACCATCAGTTAACGTTAGTAATATGTGCTTCGTTTTACCGTCTTTGCTATTGACATATCCGACCATCCGTTTCGTTTATCAGCTCCCGCACAGCAGCTATATAGGCATAAATATTTAATTTATTTAACATGCCATTAATTCAATGCATCGCAGATATCTCCATTCTGCTCTCTGTTTGCTCTGTTGTTGGTTTTTCTTTGTCCCGGTATGGACTGTATTGGTTGTTGGTATCGGAGGATATTAAAGAGTACGAGTTAGTGCTGTCAAACGATTAATCGCGATTAATCACGATTAATCGCATCCAAAATAAAAGTTTGTGTTTACATAATATATGTGGGTGCACTGTGTATAATTATTATATATATATATAAATACACACACATGCTTGTATATATTTAAGAAATATTTTCATGTATATACTGTATATAGATTTATATATAATTTATATTATATATAAATATCAATATTTTACATATAAATAATATTTTTTTTCTTAAATATACATGCATGTGTGTGTTTTTATATATATATACTTATATACATAATATAATTATACACAGTCCACCCACATATATTATGTAAACACAAACTTTTATTTTGGATGCGATTAATCGCGATTAATGGTTTGACAGCCCTAGTACGAGTACACAAGCACAGTATCGCAGCATCATTATAATCTCTAAATAAAATTTAGAATTAATACAATTATTAATAGTAATTCATTAATTAATCTTTTGGCTATAGGGCCTGCAGGACTCCTCAGAGAAGCTGAAAGCTCAGGGGAAGGAGCTGAAAGAGGCCGACAGCCAGAGGAAAATGGCCATGCAGGAGTTTGCCGAGTTGAGCGAGAGGGTGACAGAGCTGCGGTCACAGAAACAACGACTCTCCCGACAGCTTCGGGACAAAGAGGAGGAGATGGATTCCCTCAATCAGAAGGTGGAAGCGCTTCGGCTGGATGTGCGCAAAGCTGAGCGGGCCAAGAAAGAGGTTAGTGTGCAGGAGAACGGCTGATCTGAGGAGTGTATTTTATACATGTGTAGAAACTGTGTCTGTGTGACTGTGTAGATGGAGGCCCAGACTGAAGAGTGGTCTGCTGAAGCTCAGAAAGAGAAGAAGTTAAGGGAGCGCAGTGAGCAGTACAGCCGACAACTGGAAGAAGAGCTGGAGGGAATGAAGGTTTGTGCACACAAACACACCTTTCCTCTGAAAATAAAGCTGTTGCGGTGATTTTGCCACTGTTAAAGGGGGTTTTATGCACAATGCGACAAGCATGGGAAATTAAGAGTGCTGTGGGATGTCTTTTGGCTTGGTTTTATTAACTCTTTTCCCTGCCATTGATGGAAATCAAAAGACACATGAAGAAGCAGAAACAAGCGATACCATATGTAAGCAGATGCATACCGTAAAACTTTACATAATAGCCGAGTCACAAATAGACCAAGCCTGGTATGGTTGCAGGTTTGGGTAAATAAAGGCCGGGTTTGTTTTTAATTTCGGGTTGTAGGCTTTTTAATCTAATAAAACCCATCAAATCATCCGCTTTTTTGCGGCCGCTAAAGCAAATTTTGCTGAAGCAAAAAACACAAGCGCTGTCTTGCTCACTCTCCCTCGCGCATATTAATCCAAATCAATTGCCACGATAGTAAAAGGTCGGAATACCACAGTTTCCTGTGGGGCGTTTGGAGATTTTTAGAGATTAGCCTATAGGCCTACATTCAATGAACAGCACCTCAACACTAAATTATAAAGGCCTGTCTGATGTAGACGCCTGTCTCAAATACAAGCCGGTGCAGTTTGACGATATGGGAAAATAAAAGCCCGGGTTATTATTTGAAGTTTTACGGTATGTAAAATAATGCGATCATCAACATTAAACAGCATATAAATCAAAACTGCCTAATATTACAGAATGAAATGTGCAACCTTAGTTGATGGACTCGATCTACTCCATCTGTGTTTTGATCATCTTTCTGAATCCGATATGGATGTAGTCTTTGACAAAAATGCGTTTTTCTGAGCTTTCTTGCACAAAATGTTCCTTGTTTTATGAAACCTATTCAGTTTTTCTCCGCTTTTTGCTCAAAATGTTTCTTTTTCATTTCAACTTAAATCCTAAATAAATCATTAAATTGATTATTAGTAAAAATATCAAGTCAGTTGGAAAGTGGGCAAAATATGAATGAATGAATCAATGAATGAATTAAATAAAAAAAAGAATAGAGTTTTTGTATTTTTGTATTTTATTTAATTAATTCATTATTTAATTAATTGATTGTTTTATTAATTATTGTATCTTAATTATTATTATAATTTATGTATGATTTCATAAATTGAAGGTTTGAAAGTTTTAATGCATATATATCACAAAACATATTTAATCTGTCACTTTCATGAATTTAATCTATTTTAAAATGATCTGTATAATCTCTAGTTTCTGATAATCTCCATTTTTTTCCCTGTGTCGTGAAGCAGCAGAAGCAGGTGGGCCGTACTCCAAGCGTTGGGTCCTCTGAGCAGAACCAGGAGCTCAGTAAATTACGAGCAGACCTGGAGAAGAAGAGTCTTTCCTATGAGGAAGAGCTGTCACGCAGGGAACTACAACATGGCAACGAACTGAAGAACCTGAAGAAGGAGCTGCGGGAAGCAGAGGGGCAGCAGCTGACCTTGAAGAAAGAGATCATGATGCTCAAAGACAAGCTTGAGAAGACCCGCAGAGAGGGGTACGGATCTTACTACAAGAGATTGTTAAATGCCGCGATGTATTATACTACTTGATAATAAGTCTTAAGGGCCAGAGAGGGTGGAAATTGGTGATTGTAAAACTAAATCACAATCATTTGTGGTGCAAGGAACCTTGACTAACATTAGAAGTGGTCTTAAGGGGAAAAAATGAAATATAGTGAATGTAGATCATGACCTCTTTAAAATAAGCGATGGAGTTTGGCTTGTGTTAGTATGTTGGCAGTGTGTGTTGGATGTGGAGTAACCCCAATGCTCAATAAATCATTTCACCCTCACAGGCAGAGCGAACGAGAGGAGTTCGAGGCCGAGTACAAACAGAAGTATGAGAGAGAGAGAGTGCTGCTGTCAGAGGAGAACAAGAAACTTTCCAGTGAACTTGACAAGGTGAGCATTCACACACTTCTAGGGCTGTCACGATAACTGAGTGTCAACAAGAAATTGAGGAGCCTATTTATTTAGTGCACTGATGCAGGTTATTTCAAAGAAAAAATGTTTTTATAGTTGTTCTTAAAAATAACTTGCTCTTAACTCTGAAATGACTTTGCTTTTCCATTGATGTCCTTTTGGCACTGCGGGTAATTGTATAATGTTAACCAATATCCAAATATCTATTTAGGCATTGGCTTAGGAAAGTCATATTAAGTGCTGCAAAAATTTTATGAATTTACATGTGTTGTTCATCAAGATTATTATCACAAATGAACACTACTTTAATGAAATGTTAAGCCTAAAACAATAGTTAGAGGTAAAAAGGATAAAGCTAGGCTATAAGCAAACTACACCATGATCACGTGACTTGAACGTCACCACCAATCTTAATTTCAGTCCTACAACTTGTAAAGAGTTAGACTTAGATTAGTTTGCAAGAGTGTGAGTGTAAACAATGATGCTGTAAAAGCGAACTAAATGGGTTTTACTGGTCTACGTGACAACGTTTAATGTTGCCGACTGTCCCATTTAAGCCACCACCCTTTCAATACACATAAAAGCTTAAAAACTGACGAGCAGGTCATTACCCCAATGTATTTTATGTCGTAGATTAAAACGTGAACATATCTACCACAGACCTCATCTCAGGCATTTAACTAAACACCCATTCAAAGAAACTTTTGACTTCAGGATGATAGAGCCAGTGCGATACAATCAGGTCTTGACACCTATTCATTTTCTCACAAAAACTTCACATTGTAGAAGTAAAATCGATCGCAAACAGCATTTTTACATTGGCTTACATTATATCTCACAATATTACACCAACTGAATCATCTCAGTGGCACTCATGTTGTTGTTTTGAATTTGTGGTGAATATTGGCATCTTTAAAAGGTTGTTCACCCAAAATGAGAATTCTGTCATACCACTTTGACGCTTCAAAATGTTCATAAGGAGATTGTAAAACGAATCCATATGAATTGAGCGGTTTAGTCCAAATTTTTGGAAGAGACTCGATGGCTTTATATAATTAACAGATTCAATTTAGGCTTTTATTCACATATAAACATAGTAAACGCCACGGAAGCTCAAGCATGTATACTTGACTTGTGAGAGCCAATGAGGTTAATTCTCGTGTTACGCAGGACAATTGAGCTTCATCAAGAACCAATGAGGTTTGTTCTTGTGAATCCAGCTGGTTTGGGTTATGTTTATGTTTGCTGATCAATGTTTATATAGGAATAAAAGCTTAAATTCGAACTATTCATAATATAAAACGATTGTCTCCTGAGTTGAAAATGTGTCTCCATTTTGACTAAATCGCTCAATTCACATGGATTAGTTTTACGTTTTTAAAGCGTCAAAGTGGTAGTTGTGTAGCTGTTAATGAAGGGACAGAAGCTCTCAGATTTCATCAAAAAGATCTTCATTTGTGTATTGATGATGAACGAAAGTTTTAGAGGTTTGGAGCGACAAGAGGGTGAGTAATTAATGACAGAATTTTCATTTTTGTGAGATCTAACCCTTTAAGTCTTCTCGAATGACAGTTGACTGTGTTTGCCATGTTTATTGTTTTACAGTATTTTAGACATGCCTTAGATTCAAGTTGGTGTGCAAACAATTTAAGTCACTGCATAAAGTTTCATCTAGTAAAACTACTACGATTTGAAAAATTTGTGGCATACCAGTATTTTTAGGCTTGGATACTATGACACTACTGTGGCTCCAGGATGCTGTGCAACACTAACACATCAGCCCACAATCCTGAAACCACAACCTCCAGCTCTCATTTTACTGAAGTCAAAGATTCCTCTTCACTTTTGATGTGGTCTTTACGCTGAAGATGACAGGAGGCTTCGCTTCTTAGCGGTCAGAGTTGATGCTCTTTTGTTAAAACCATTCATTAATTCTTGGTACCGTTTCTGAGCGCTTCAAATGGAGTGTAAAGCACACAGAGCGGTTAAAACACAGCCTTCCATGTGCGTGTGGCGGTTCGTGCTGCTCTCAGTGAGGCTGACGGCAACAAAAAAAACACACACGCAAGAGATGTTTAGAGAAGAACCCTTGGAGGGCAGCACTCAGTTGTGAAAGAAAGAAAACATGCCGTTGCCATTTGCGGACTGAGTCTTTCCATGAGTGTGTTGAGCTGGAGATGTGGTCCACCATGCCAATGTTTTACTGGGAAGTCAGTCAGCATCCTCCCCCCTGTGTAAGCACAGGGAAATATGCTGATCAACAGACGGGAATCTGGAACGGTTACCCCGAGGACCACTGCGAAGGTTCAGCACTCGGTGTTAAACGAAAATGTTGAATAATGCAAGTGTAATTACGGGGTGGTCAACCTCACCAGCTCTTGCTTAAGATGGAGAGCGCATCTAAATCAGAGTTGACTGGATAAATGTGTACCAGCAGACATGTTTACTGCGAAGTCAACTGAGGCACTGCAGACGGAGGGGGTCATGTTTATTCATGAGCGTTTCGTGGTTAGTGGTTTGGGGTGGAAATATAGAGGGTATTAGATGGACACGGGCGGCTTTGCATGGTGGTCCATCCTCTGATTCTCTGGTCCGTTTAATTACATCTGCCCCTTCAAATTGGCGTATTGGTTTGTGATGATTTTCTGAAATGATGATGGCATGTTGTGTTAATTGGGTCGTGCAGGAGTAAAACCCTCAAATGAGGATTATTTTCTGTTCACTGAAATTAAATATATAGCTGGGTGAGGCATGTGCTAAACTACATTTTCAGAATCAAGTTTGTGGGTTGACTAAATGACTGTTTGTTCATGAGAAAGTACTGTATAATCGGATCTTGCGTTCAAAAACACCATTGGTGAAGGTTTATGCTTTTGAAAGATGTCTTTTATGCTCACCAAACCAAACCTGCATTAATTTGATCAAAAGCAGTTATGTTGTGAAATATCATTGCAATGTTAAAGGGATACTCCACTTTTTTTTTGGAAATAGGCTCATTTTACCACTCCCCCAGAGTTAAACAGTTGGGTTTTACCGTTTTCGAATGTGTTCAGCCGATTTTTGGATATTTAGAAGAATATCAGTAACCAGACAGTTTCTGGTCTCATTGACTTCCATAGTATATATTTTTCCTACTATGGAAGTCAATGAGACCAGAAACGGTCTGGTTACTGATATTCTTCTAAATATCAGAAAATCGGCTGAATGGATTTGAAAACGGTAAAACTCAATTGTTTAACTCTGGGGGAGTGGTAAAATGAGCCTGTTTCCAAAAATAATGGAGTATTCCTTTAAGTCAAGTATATTTATATAGCGCTTTTCACAATCTAGATTGCATCAAAGCAGCTTCACAGTATCCATCAAAACATAATAACAATGTTCGTTTCTTAGTGGAAAAAAACATCCACGTTTGGTAGAGCTAATCAAGGGGATTACTGATTGGTTAATTCATTTGAATATCCCCAACTGAGCAAGCCAAAGGCAACAGTGGCAAGGTACCGAAAAACTCCATCATGTACATTCATTCTATTTTAGCAACTTCTGTTTTAATGAATTTACTATATTCCTGTTGCAACGCTCATTTTTCAGCATCATTACTCTAGTCTTCAGTCACATACTTTACTTTATACTTTATTGTCCCATTCCTGGAAAATTTGTCTTGGACAACATGACTCACAGCCAGTGCACAACATCAATCACACACAACACAATAAATACAATGACATACAATAATAAGCAATACCATGGTCACTTGCCAAATAAAACATTTTTAAAACATTAGTTTTTATTTTAATGAGGCTAAATCTAGAATTTCAAATAATAACTTGCCTGACGGTTTATTTAGCAACTGGAGATATTTATAGTCCACTCAGCTGGTAGAACCCTTCAGGTTCAAAATGATTTTTTTTTTTCATGAAACACAAAGGTAGGCATAGTTATGTAAGGGTTAATGCCCAAAGGTGTCCATTGTCAGGTTTTAATGGACGACGGCAAGGTGTGAAATAACAAAGTCGCTCATTGTTGTATTAGTAGGCTATGTAATATCTAACTAACGTTAGATGTTTGTTTTGATAGAGCAAATTGTTAACAGATACTTTGACTGCCTGTTGCTATGCTTACTCACAGATGTTGTAGGCAGCGCATTTATTTATTAATTTCGAATGGTAAATAGGCAGTTTCACCAGAACTACTTTACTAGGTGTCCTCTATCACTTTTTAACGGACACCCTGCAGCCAGTCAGAATCGAGTATTCACCCAGACCATGGTATATAAGCGGGTTAATGCCCTCCGAGGTGTCCATTGTCAGGTTTTAATGGACGACGGCGAGGTGTGAACCGGCCGACGCGCAGCGGATACCTCGTCGGCCATTAACCCTTACTTATAACACATTTCAATTAATACTAAAAAAAAAATTAAATGACAAAATCTCTATTTAAAATTTTTTATCGCAGTTGGAACAAAGGAGTTTTCATGGTCCTTCAGAAATAATTCTTGTGATCATTGTTGAAAACAGTTAATATTTTTGTATAAACTGTGATCCATTTTTTATCAGATTTCTTTTAGGAATAGAAAGTGCAAAAGAAAAAACAGCATTTATTTGAAATAGAAATCTTTTGTAACATTATACATGTCTTTACTGTAACTTTTAATCAATGTAATGTGTCCTCGCTAAATAAAAGTATTAATTTAAAAAAAACTAAACTTTTGAATCTGTAGTGTGTTCAATAACATCTTTTATTGTGTGTAGATGATGTCCTCGTTTGAGAAGTTGAGCAGCAGTAACAAACAGCTGGAGGAGGAAATGAGAGAACTGGCGGATAAGAAAGAGAGTGTGGCCCACTGGGAGGCCCAGATCACAGAAATCATTCAATGGTGAGAAACGCACCCATGCTTTTTACCTTTCTGTTTAATCACCTTTTAATCTGGAATCAGTGCTCTTAGATTTTAATCTGATGGATCTGATCATGCTTAGATTCAGAGAAAACTGAAAATGAAAATGATCAGATAAAAATAAAAGGCATTTTGTCAGTTCCATTGTTAGTGTAGTTACTTCATGCTGTCTTTGCTGTGCATTGCAGGTCACTATGTAGTCTGTTGAGGTGCTAAACACACAAACTCATTACTAGAAGGGCCTAGAATTCACCACAAGACATGGGCGTTTTTGCCCTCAAACGATGGTACATTTTTGACCCTGTTCTAGGCCAGCCAAACCCTGAACTTTAAAGGGATGCTCCACTTTTTTTGGAAATAGGCTCATTTTACCACTCCCCCAGAGTTAAACAGTCGTGTTTTACCGTTTTCGAATCCATTCAGACGATTTTTTGATATTTAGAAGAATATCAGTAACCAGACAGTTTCTGGTCTCATTGACTTCCATAGTATATTTTCTTCCTACTATGGAAGTCAGTGAGACCAGAAACTGTCTGGTTTCTGATATTCTTCTAAATATCTGAAAATCGGCTGAATGGATTCGAAAATGGTAGGTAAAGTGTGGAGTGATAAAATGAGCCTATTTCCAAAAAAAGTGGAGTATCCCTTTAAGGAGCAAATATATACTGCCTAACCAACATTAAAGCCACTGTCAGGAATTAGATAGGCAAATGTCTATGATTGGATCATTGTTGCATTGATTATTATGTTTCTAGCTTATTATATAAGTTATATGTTTGGCAACAGTTCTTCTAACCCTAACTGATGGAGAGTGTAGCTTTTCATTTCTTAAGCAACCGTGTAGGACGACACATCATGGCCATATTCCAGGAGGACAATGTCAAGATTCATCAGGCTCAAACTGAAAGAATGAAGAATCATTTTCACACATGAATCAGCCCCACTGAGTTCAGAGCTTAAATGTATTTAAAGTCTTTGGGATTTGCTGGAGGAGACTTTACAGAGTGCTGGACTCTTGCATTATCAATACAAGATCTTTACCAAAAATGTATACACCTCTTGATGGAGATACATGTTGAGATGTTATTTCCATCAAGAGGTGCATACATTTTTGGTCAAGATCTTGTACATGGTTGTTTAAGGAATGAAAAATGGATGCAAATCTAGACCTTGGACCCTGGTGTGTAGGAAGGATCTGAAAAGACTGGGATGGGGACATCTTATTAACCTTAACAGCTTGACTAATGAATATTAATTTTGCAACATAACATTTGCCCATTGCTTGAAAGCTTAAAATCAAGACTGCTGAAAATTCTTAAATGTAATAAAAAATTCTCAAAAAGTGAAATAATGGTTATTAAGCTCTGCATAATAGTAGTTCAATGTTAATTCACTTCTGCTTTGGCACCAAACCCTTGATATTTGCGTGGCCGTGGAGCCATCTTGTGGTCATGTTTGGTAATTGCGCTTCTGAACATCTGTTTTTCCATCTCAGGGTCAGTGATGAGAAAGATGCTCGAGGATATCTGCAGGCTTTGGCTACTAAGATGACAGAAGAACTGGAAGGCCTGAGGAACACCAGTCTGGGTGCACGTGCTACTGTAAGAGAACTAAACTTAGTGCTTTGTTTTAATAATAAAGTTTATTCTAAACATTGACCTTTTCAAAATTTAAAGGATTTCAATAGCACCAAATCGTACTGCAGTGCACTGAGACCCAGTAGATGTTTAATTCTCTTTTCTTCTGGTTTTCCAGGACATGCCATGGAAGATTAGACGTTTTGCTAAGCTGGACATGTCTGCCCGCCTGGAGCTGCAGTCTGCACTGGATGCCGAGATTAGAGCCAAACAAACCATCCAGGATGAGCTCAACAAAGTCAAGGCGTCCAGTATGGCCACTGAGTGGTAAAACACACATCTCTCTTTTAAAGCTTGCTGTAGGACGTACCAGTCGGTACATCAGGAAATGAGTTGATAGGGATTAACAAAGACTTTAGATATACAAAGACGGCGCACTCGTATTACTATGAAGGGGAGAAATTTCAACGTGCAATATGGCGGAGTAAATCCCGCCTTCTAAGTAAAAGAGCCAATTGGTAAAGTCATTGCATCACTGCAGCTGCTGTTAGAAGCTCCGTTTGCTATAAAAACAGTAAATGTTCTGAGATGTGTGCTTATGACTGCTATTGGCTGCTCCAGCATGACAAATTATTTATTTTGTCATGATTTGAGCATTTAGAAACTATATACACTCACCGGCCACTTTATTAGGTACGCCATGCTAGTAACGGGTTGGACCCACTTTTGCCTTCAGAACTGCCTCAATTCTTCGTGGCATAGATTCAACAAGGTGCTGGAAGCATTCCTCAGGGAGTTTGGTCCATATTGACATGATGGCATCACACAGTTGCCGCAGATTTGTCGGCTGCACATCCATGATGCCAATCTCCCGTTCCACCACATCCCAAAGATGCTCTATTGGATTAAGATCTGGTGACTGTGGAGGCCATTTGAGTACAACAAACTCATTGTCATGTTCAAGAAACCAGTCTGAGATGATTCCAGCTTTATGACATGGCGCATTATCCTGCTGAAAGTAGCCATCAGAAGTTGGGTACATTGTGGTCATAAAGGGATGGACATGGTCAGCAACAATACTCAGGTAGGCTCAATTGGTACCAAGGGGCCCAAAGAGTGCCAAGAAAATATTCCCCACACCATGACACCACCACCACCAGCCTGAACCGTTGATACAAGGCAGGATGGATCCATGCTTTCATGTTGTAGACGCCAAATTCTGACCCTACCATCCGAATGTCGCAGCAGAAATCGAGACTCATCAGACCAGGCAACGTTTTTCCAATCTTCTATTGTCCAATTTCGATGAGCTTGTGCAAATTGTAGCCTCAGTTTCCTGTTCTTAGCTGAAAGGAGTGGCACCCGGTGTGGTCTTCTGCTGCTGTAGCCCATCTGCCTCAAAGTTCGACGTACTGTGCGTTCAGAGATGCTCTTCTGCCCACCTTGGTTGTAACGGGTGGTTATTTGAGTCACTGTTGCCCTTCTATCAGCTCAAACCAGTCTGGCCATTCTCCTCTGACCTCTGGCATCAACAAGGCATTTCCGCCCACAGAACTGCCGCTCACTGGATGTTTTTTTCTTTTTCGGACCATTCTCTGTAAACCCTAGAGATGGTTGTGCGTGAAAATCCCAGTAGATTATCAGTTTCTGAAATACTCAGACCAGCCCTTCTGGCACCAACAATCATGCCACGTTCAAAGTCACTCAAATCACCTTTCTTCCCCATACTGATGCTCGGTTTGAACTGCAGGAGATTGTCTTGACCATGTCTACATGCCTAAATGCACTGAGTTGCCGCCATGTGATTGGCTGCTTAGAAATTAAGTGTTAACGAGCAGTTGGACAGGTGTACCTAATAAAGTGGCCGGTGAGTGTATATATATAACTATATATAACTATATATATATATAACTATATATGTATATATATATATATATATATATATATATATATATATATATATATATATATACACACAGTGGCTGGCTGTGCCTTTCACAACTAGGCCTTCAGTGATGTCCTACATGAATTAACAGACTCTTTATAATTATTGTGATATTGCTTTTTTTATTTCGCACCGGCAGTTATAGGGTTAATGTGTTGAGTTTGGTAAAGAACGGGTAGAGAGAAACGATCGAGTGAGTTCAGCTTGTGCGTTAGTGTACAGTGGTTCTTGCGTTCCGATTATAAGTTTTACAAGTTATAAGTTTGTTTGAAAAAATATAAATTGACATTTTTGATCATAAATGTACTAAATTCTAAGAAGAAAATCATATTTAAAACAGAAAAAATGGAGGCAAAAAAGCATTATATTCATCAAACCTACTTTGATTACTGATCCATCCTATTTTCTTTCCTCAAAAAGACTTCAATTACTTGGTTGTACAGGTTATCTGGGCGTTTCCTGTCACAATCGAGGCTAATGCTGAAAGTCAAGTCTGTTTCCTCTAGTTTTAATTCGCTTTAGTGCTGAGAATGTCCGGTCGACAGAAACAGTGGACACAGGGACAGTCACCGCAAAACATGACGAGGTGTACAGCTGACCCATGCTCTCACACAGATTTTTGGACGAAATCAATGAGATTCATTGGGACTTTTGCCTTCAAAATCAAGGCATACATTAGAGTCAGTCAGTTAGTTCTGTTTTTACCCGGGACAGATCCAATAGTGTTCTGTGACTGAAATCGAAATCTGATTGGCTGGTTACCTGATTGACAGCAGTTGCATTGCCATTCATTTAAGCTACAGGCGCCTGCACTATTGATTCTGAAGGCCTCAAGGCAGATTTCTTTGGCCATGGAAACACATTATGGCAGAAATATAATTGGATAAAAACTCTAACATAAACATACACTACTGGAAGCAGCGCAACCAAGAGAAAAGCTTTAAAAAGCTTTTTGAATTAAGAGAAGGGACTATTGGGAATAATTTAACACTCATTCATGGAAAAATATATTAAAGTGCAAGTCAGTGATTCTGATTTAGGCCACCAGAGATGGCCTTGACGGCCCACCACTGATGATTACTAATAATTCAGTAAAAAGTGAATTGACCAATGGCCAGCATTGATTATTTAAAAATGGCCATATATTGGTAAATGAATCAGGTTATGGTCATTACATTGTGTCTGATTCTGCTCTGCACAGTAAGCTGGACGAGTTGGAAAAGAAGAACGAGGACCTGCAGGCAGAGATCCAGAGGCTGAAACTGGAAACTGAGAATCTGCGATTGTCTAAAGGTAAAAGCCTGATCATTTGAAATCAATCAGTGATATTTTTCATGGTGTATATGTTTGTATAGGACATTAAAGTCATATTATGTGTTCTAGGGGTCAAGCACCAAGACTCCCAGAATTCCTTCCTGGCCTTCCTCAATGCTCCAACCTCCGCCCTGGATCAGTTCGATGTAGGTGTTTTGAAACAGTGGCATGTGGCTTCAGTTTAGAATGAAATTGCAGCATTTTTGACTTTACAAGATGAATTCATTCTCTCTGCTTTTTCATTTGTTAATCAGAAAATAATGATTTATTGATATTTAAGTTATTTACATGGTTTACTGTGGATTAAATAACTGGCTGAGATACGTTCTCGGTTATTACGTCTGGGCTTTTGAGACCATCATTTTAAAATGGAGTAAACGTGCAAATCCTTTTCTCTGTGCTCATGTATTTGCTCTCTTTTTATTTATTTCTCTGTTTTTGTCTGTGATGAAGCGCTCCACTGCCAGTGGGCCATCAGGCAAAGGCAGACGTGTAAGCTCCTTTTGTTGTTTGGTGCAGTGGTTCATCTCTGTTGGTTTGATTGCGTGTCTTTGTCTGCGGTCTGCTACTGCATGGCAGAAGCGACATATCCACACACTTCCCAGAGGGTCTTTCGTGTGCACATGCTTATCTGTCACATTCAGGGTCAATTCCACCTCAGTTCTTCCTCATCATGAGCATTTGGACTGCAAACTGACACTTTCTGTAGCTAATACGCCTTATTCACGGCAGCGCCATCTTTGATTTTTAATGAGAATGAAAGCGAGGCTGTGAGGGATAGACATACATCTCTTCAATGGGCCGTACTGTTATTTAAAGTGTTTTCAGATTGCTCTGTTTATTTAACACTGGAAAAATATCTTTTCAAGAAATTTCAGTTGACAAAAAACTCCCGACAATGTAAGCTGTGAAAAAATCGTCAGTAATTTGAGCTTTATTCAGCTTTTTAGAGCGGATGCCATTGGAAACACGGTAAGTCTATCCCTCACAGCCTCACTCTCAAACCTGTCATGGCGCTGCTCTGAATAAGGTCTATACATACTGTATGCAAACATTTTATTCCGTTCATCTTGCAATAGCAATTGAGGTTTGGATGACTCAACTTCTAACTCGCTTTTGCATATAATTGCTGTTTCTAAACAACTGTGAAGGTGTTTGCATTTCAGATTTCTCTACATTCTCGGTTCTTGTTCCTGTCAAGCATCTTTGACGAGTTGTCTCGGTCTTGTTTTATTCTGTCCTTACAAAATGCTGCTAATGTGCATGATGTGTTTTTAAAGAGTTGTTATGTTTAGCAGGCATGTCTTGGGTCTAAATGCATTATGCTTTTCATCTGCTGCTCATAGTTCATAGTACAGCTGGATGGGTTCTCTAAATGTTTCCTTTCTCTAACCTTCTCAATAGATTGATTCCATCGATAACTTCAGCCTGTCCAACACACCATCCCGGGAGGAAGATGGAAGATCCCAGGTCACGTCACACTCTCGCTCGCCCTCAACTACCAGCGATTTGCAGGAGTCTCAAGAGGTGACTTCACAATGTCTGAGCCCTTTATCAACACTAAAACTCAGAAACTTAGTCAATTTAACTACCATTTCGAATGAAGCTTAAAGGGATACTCCACTTTTTTTGGAAATAGGCTCATTTGACCACTCCCCCAGAGTTAAACAGTTGAGTTTTATAGTTTTTAAATGTATTCAGACGATTTTCTGATATTTAGAAGAATATCAGTAACCAGACAGTTTTTGGTCTCATTGACTTCCATAGTATATTTTTTCCTACAATTGAAGTCAATGAGACCAGAAACTGTCTGGTTACTGATATTCTTCTAAATATCAGAAAATCGGCTGAATGGATTTGAAAACGGTAAAACCCAACTGTTTAACTCTGGGGGAGTGGTAAAATGAGCCTATTTCCAAAAAAGTGGAGTATCCCTTTAATATAGAGCTTATAGCAGTGTATTCAGGGATCACCTTATCCAATACCGACATGGTCAGAAGCATGTAATTAAATGCCTTATAGGGCTGTCTAGATAGGGAGCTCAGCAGGTTTTTGGAACAAAGCTTTACTTATTTAGAAAAAGAGACTGTGCAGATGATGCTTTAACATTTCTGAAAGGATGTTAGCATGCTGTGACTGATAGCCGTGACTATGTTTTCAGCAGGTAGATCATCCACAACGAGGCGCTCAAACACCCGTTCGATCAGGATACGGCAGCTCTGGTCACAGCACACCTAAAGTATTTCATTTTCCTCACATTCTACAACTGCTTTCATATCAGCCAGTCAAACATATCTTATATCTTAGTAATATGTTGTAATTTATAATTTTCTAAATTGCTCTTTTTAGCCAAAGGCCCATCAATTCGTGGTGAAGACCTTCAATACGGCCACTAAGTGCAACCAGTGTACTTCTCTAATGGTGGGAATCATTCGGCAGGGCTGTACGTGTGAAGGTAAGAGCTCAGCTGAGGTTGTCATGGAAATGGTAAATGGTAAATGACGTTGAGATTGGCATTCACCTTGTTCTCCTCCTCCTGCAGTCTGTAATTTCTCCTGTCATGTGACGTGTGCGGACAAAGCTCCTGCCGTGTGCCCGATCCCACCGGATCAAACCAAAGGACCGCTGGGTATCGACCCCCAGAAGGGCATCGGCACAGCTTATGAGGGCCACGTCAAGGTTAGAAATCCTCATTACATTTTTGTAATCAAAACTATTACTGTTAATATTACTAACTATCAGCTGATAAACATTACATTTTTATCTTAGTCGAAAATGGAACAGGATTAACTTTTTTTAATTATTTCAACCTAGAATGTTTTAAAAATAGTCTGTCACCAAATTAAATATTGCTGTGATATAATATAATATAATATAATATAATAATAATATACTTATATAATATAAATAATATAATAATATATAATAATATAATATATAATAATTTATAATAATATAGTAATTAAATGGATAGTTTTTTGATCTTTGGAACACAAATACAGATATTTTTAAAGAAATCTGAGAGCTTTCTGTCCCTCCATAGACAGCTACGCAAGTGCCACAGACGCTTCAAAAATTTCATAAAGAGATTGTAAAACGAATCCATATGAATAGCACAGAGTCCAAATTTTCTAAAGAGACTTGATCACTTTACATGATGAACAGATTTCATTTAGGCTTTTATTTACATATAGACATTGATCAGCGAACATAAACAGAAGCTCAAACGAAGCTGCTTGACGTGGGAAGACAAACCTCATTGGTTCCTGTGGAAGCTGCGTAACACAAAGATGAACCTCATTAGTTCCCGCACATAAAGTTTATATATAAAATCCTAAATTCAATTTGTTTATCATATAAAGCGATCGTGTCTCTTCAAAAAAAGGACTAAACCGGTCAATTCATATGGATTAGTGTTAACTTTTTGAAGCGTGAAAGTGGTAGTTGCATAGCTGTCAATGGAGGAACATAAAAGTCTAAGATTTCATCAAAATTATCTTAATGTGTGTTCAACGAAAGTCTTACGAATTTGGAATGACATGAGGGTGAGTAATAATGACAGAATTCTCATTTTGGGTGAACTATCTGTTTAAGATGGACAGTTTTGAAGAACTAATTCTGAGATCTTTTCTTTCAGGTGCCGAAACCGTTAGGTGTGAAGAAGGGGTGGCAGAGGTCCATCGCGGTGGTCTGTGACTTCAAACTCTTCTTATATGATCTCCCAGAGGGCAAAGCCGCTCAGCCCGGTGTCACAGTGAACCAGGTTATTGACATGAGGTCAGTGAGAACTTCAAAACAAACATCTGGTCCTGTCTTTGATTCTAATGACTGTGTTTGCATGACATCTAAATCGTTCTCTTTTTTTCGCAGGGACGAGGAATTTTCAGTTAGCTCAGTTTTGGCATCAGATGTCATTCATGCGAACAGGAAGGACATTCCCTGTATTTTCAGGGTGAGTTGAACATGATTGTACAATATTTTATTTATAGAAGTTTATATTGGTACTGTAATTTAATCAAATTCTTATGTGTCTGTGTTCAATGATAAAACTTGAAGTTGTTGTCCTCTTCCTGTCCTGCAGGTGACAGCGTCACAGCTCTCCTCATCCAGCAATAAGAAATGCTCCATCTTGATCCTGGCCGACAGCGATCAGGAAAGATCCAAGTGGGTTGGCCTGCTGAACGAGCTGCACCGCCTCTTGAAGAAGAGCAAACTTAAAGAGCGCTTCGTTTACGTCCCTAAAGAAGCGTATGATAGCACATTGCCTCTCATCAAAACCACACAAGCTGCTGCTATTATAGGTACAATCCACCACATCCCTATAATCGTAGGTTTATAATGATAATGTCAAGGTTTTATTACATAACAATCATTTAGACTTCCATATTTGTATAATCTTTGATATGATTGGCTAATCTCTTCACACGTGAAATAAGTAGATATCTGCTCACCTCATATGCTACAGGGATAGTTCACCCCAAAATTATATACTATATATAAATTCTGTTATTAATTACTCACCCTCAAGTCATTCCAAACCTTAAAGACATCTGTTCATCTTCGGAACACAAATGAAGATTTATTTTTTATTCTTTTTTTTTATTATTATTTTTTTTTTATTATTGGGAACAATACAAGAGCCAGATTTACATTACCTCATGGTCACAGTTCCAGTCTGTGATCTAGACCAAAGATCTCCATATTCCCAACATTCCCATTTTTTTTAAATATAATAAGTAACACATTAGAACACAAAACAAAACACAGGGTGCATTACTATAAGGCAAGTCTCTAATACTTATAGAAACAAATGACAACAACACAATTATTTTGTTAAAAACAGATTTTTTGAGGAAATCTGAGAGCTTCAGTGGTTTAACCATCTTTTTTTATGCGTCGTGGTGCTCTCATTAATGATGGAAACAATCCACGAGAAAATATTAAATTTCTGTTGTTAAACAGGAAGCACATGACAAGTTGTATATATTATATATTGTATATTATACTATATATTATATTTTGTTTATTATACTTTTTATATATTATACTGTAAGTATACATATATATATATATATATATATATATGTAATGATATTTAATAATATAATGATATTTAAAAATATAATTTTAATGTGCGTGTGTGTAAAATAATATTATATAATAATATATAAAGATACACTGAAGAATTTTTATATAACATTTATTAATTCTTTTAATTCCCTTACTTCAATAGAGCAAGAAAAATCCTCTTTAATTAAACAACAATTTAAGAACCGGTCCGCACTAGTCCAACTCAATCCAGCGTAGCTTTGTCAAACTGCGCTCTGTTTATTTTAACTACACTTCTATTTATCCACAGATCATGAGAGGATAGCCTTAGGCAATGAGGAAGGGCTGTACGTTATTCATGTTACCAAAGACGGTAAGCGTAATTAAAAGCTTTATCTGCGTTTACTGTACTTATCTGTTGCGTTTACACTGTATTTTAGACGTCTTACTGCATTCTTTGATGTTAATACAAAACCTCTTATTGTTTATATATATTTCTATTCACAGAGATCATCAAGGTAGGAGATAAGAGGGTCCATCAAATTGAGCTAATCCCATCGGAACAGTTGATTGCCGTGATATCCGGTCGAAATGGCCACGTGCGACTCTACCCAATGACGGCCCTAGATGACCGGGATGCCGAATTCTGCAAAATAGCGGAGACCAAAGGCTGCCAAACTCTGGTTTCGGGTACAATCAGACACGGATCTCACACATGGCTTTTTGTGGCCATGAAAAAACCTGACAAGGTGATCATATACGAGCTCATCAAGAGCAAAACACGCCATCGGAAGCTGAGGGAGATCATCATCCCAGGATCAGTGCAGTGGATGGGGCTCCAGGGCGACAAGCTTTGCGTGGGCTACCAGTCCGGGTTTCTGCGCTACAATCTTCAGGGGGATGGAGCGGTCAATAGCCTCCTTCACCCTGACGATCACACCCTGGCCTTCATCGAGCAACTGAGCCTGGACGCTCTCTGCCTCGTGGAGATCTCCTGTAAAGAGCTGCTCTTGTGCTTTAACAGCATCGGCGTGTATGTGGACTGCCAGGGCAGACGTTCACGACAACAGGAACTGATGTGGCCGGCTAAGCCCACCTCATGCCGTGAGTGACGATTGGTCTTTCTGTTCTGATTATTATGGCTTGCGTTTACTTGTTTACAGTGTGATAGTACCAATTAAGGATGCACGATGTATCGGCCACATTATCGGTATCGGCCGATATACAGTCATTTTTAATGTTATCGTTATCGGCCCAACAAGAACATTGAGCCGATATCTAAAAGCCGATAAATAATGTATTATTTCCTTCAGCTGAGGCACTTTAGATGCGCACTGTTCACAATGATGCTTTTAAATTGCTTGAAATACGATTGAAATCACTTTAAAAAAGGAAAATCCAGTTAAATTGCTAAAGTCTGTCATATCGGCTACACAACATTAAAATAAGAGCATCATAATTGTGTTTGTATCTTGGCTTTTAATAAGGAGACTTTTTTATTATCAGGCTCTCAAAAAATGTCTAAAAAGACGCACTGTGGATTTAAATTTCTCGGCTTTCAAATATAAAAAATTATCGGTTATCGGTATCGGCCAAAATTGTCATATCGGTGCATCCCTCGTACCAATCAACAAAATTGGATGAAATTACTGCACTTGAAATGTATCATATTACAACATTTTAGCCTTTCTAAAAAAAATGCAAGATATTATTGCTAAAATGGTTTTCTAATATAATTGATATATGTACAGTATAATATAGTGGTTTAAAAACAAGTGATTTTAGATCATTAAAGTGCAATAAGCTGTTAAATAGAAGTCATTTCTCTATATGCTTATGTAGCCTTTATGTAGCCTAGTATTATTTCTAATTCTTTAAGTTTTTCAGGGAGATCTATTTCATTTATGTCTTTGTTCTAGTTGTAGTTAGTTGTCCTTTATGCTTGTATTTAGTTTTTTATTTATATTTTTTTATTACTGTAATGTTGTGATTTTAGTCATATCACCCATTTATATATATATATTATATTTTATTTTATGTAAATAGTATGACCTTATTTTACGCTAGATATTTTGTGCGCTCAAGAGAGTGTGCATTGTTATAGTTATGTGCTCATCATAGTTATAATAGTTGTGGATGTTGTGCTTATAATTTGCACAAGATGTCCTGGGACGTTGACATGCTGAGGATAACTTTGTTTGTTTTCTGTGACTTATGTCTCGCAGGTTATAATGCACCTTATCTGTCAGTGTATAGCGAGAATGCAGTGGATGTATTCGACGTCAACACTATGGATTGGATTCAAACGATGCCTTTGAAAAATGTACACTTTTCATCGTATCTTCAATAATACCACATCATAAAAAAGAGCTTTGGAATAAAATATAGTAGAAGCAGGTGGTAAATGAAAGTTCAGTGTGTTAATGAGCTGCGTGTCTCCTGCATTGCAGGTTCATCCTCTGAACGCTGATGGCTCTCTAAACCTGCTGGGGCTGGAGACCGTACGGCTCATCTACTTTAAAAACAAGACAGCGGGTGAGATTCTCGCTCCTGCTGCTCCTCCAGGATTCTGAATATTCCTGCCCAACGTATTGCATTTCAGCTGGAAATAAAAGATACGAAAGTGAAAAGTTGTTTCAGAGGCAGAGAAACCTAATGCATTTACACACAAACATTGTTTTCTTAATAATTTGCACTGATAAATCTTTCACGCTTGGTTTAGGAACATTTATTAAAAATAGAATGGGGTCGTTTTTGATTTCATATTGTTAAAATGTAACGAATTGGCTTAATATGTAGCATCTTGTGAATAGGAAGCTTAAAGGAGTAGTTCACTTTTAAAAAAACTTTTGCTGATAATTTACTCATATGTCATCCAAGATATCCATGTCATTCTTTCTTCAGTCGAAAAGAAATTAATGTTTTTGAGGAAAACATTCAAGGATTTTCTCCAAATAATGGACTTCAATGGGAACCAAACGGTTCAAGGTCCAAAAGACAGTTTCAGTGTAAAATGCAAACTGTTCAAAGGGCTTTAAACGATTCCAGAAGATGAATAAGGGTCTTATCAAGTGAAACGATCGCTCATTAAATAAATAAATAACAAAGTTTGAGTTTTATAAGCTCAAATGCTCGCCTTGCTCTGTTCTGTGATGCACGTTTGTGACTCTCCTGTTCGAACTCGTTTATCAAAATGAACAAATCTTTTTTTGTCATTTGGTTCATTCGACAAATGAAATGAACGAGTTGACTCGAGAAAAGGTTTGTTCATTTTGATGAACGATTTCAAACAGGAGAGTCACAAACGCGCATCACAGAACAGAGCAAGGCGAGCATTTGAGCTTATAAAACTTAAACTTTGTTGTTGTTTTTTTAATTGAGAGATTGTTTCGCTTGATAAGACCCTTATTCATCGTCTGGAATCATTTAAAGCCCTTTGAACAGTTTGCAGTTTGCACCGAAACTGTCTTTTGAACCTTGAACCGTTTGGTTCCCATTGAAGTCCATTATATGGAGAAAAATCCTGGAATGTTTTCATCAAAACCCTTTCTTTTCGACTGAAGAAAGAATGACATGGACATCTTGAATGACATGGGGGGTGAATAAATTATCAGCAAAAGTTTTTCAAAAAGTGAACTACTCCTTTAAACTCATGCGTATGATTGAACAAATTTTTACATCCTAACAGACGTTTGTTGTTCTATCGTTTCATAGTGAGCGTTAAATGTGTTGTGTAATGTGTTTAATGCTTTGTGTACTGTGTGATGATGTGCAGAGGGAGATGAGCTGGTGGTGCCAGAGACATCTGATAACAGCCGCAAACAGATGGTGCGCAGTGTGACGAGCAAACGCCGCTTTTCTTTCCGCGTGCCGGAGGAGGAGAGAGCTCTGCAGAGGAGGTGATGTTCAAGCCTAGCAACACTAACCAGCATGACTTCTAAAGGAAACTCTTATGGGCTGTTCACACTTCAAATTGTTCATTTTTAGATCATTCTAAATCCTAGGAACAAATTAAGTTTTATGTTTCACGCTGTTCATGAGGATTTTATCCCTGGTTTAAAATTCTTATTTACATATTTATGAGGTCTGTTAGGGATACACCAATGTATCGGCCAATAATCGGTCATCTGCCAATTGTTTAAGAACAGCCAATGATCAGGCTGAATATCGTGTCAGTCAGGGGGGTGGAAAACCTTGACTGTGTGTGAAGAAAACATTTCTTAGGGCAGTTGAAGTTGATGCTGTTGAAGAATGTGACAGTTAAAAAAAAAAATCAATGTTAACATTTGACCCTATGAATCACCTGTAGGTCAAGCCAGGGTTGCCGTATCTACTATATCAACCCTCTACAATGCGACAAAATCTTCTTACTATGTGACTAAATAATGTCTATCACTAGCCATTGGATAATACTTTTCTAGTTTTTACACGCCTGTGTGTGTGTTAGAGGCGAAGTACAAGTTTAGCATTGATATATTTTCACACGCTGAACACTCTGACTGAGCTCTTGAGAGTTTTGCTCTCTGTCAAGCGATTTCAATGCAGACCTGTGGATGCGCAATGTACCGTAAACTCTAGTTTAAAGGCATACAACTCCCCGACTTTGCTGAGAGCACTGTTTCTCACACACACCAGAGAGAGTGAGGGAGAGAGTCTTACATACCATGCAAAATCGACGCGCTACACACAAACTATTTTTTGTTGAATTTTGTGTGCGTAGAGTAGCGCCTCCCATCCAATAATCACAAAGAGATTTGTGCCTTGTTCTGTTAAGAAACAGTCTCAGTTTTAAAATTCTGACCGTTTTATCATAAAATTCCAACTTAATGAAATGTTCATATCTCATTAGTGTTTCAATCGCGGAAAGGCGTCAATAAAAAGCTTGTAAACTGTCACTTAACGTTGCATTTACCAGTTATCCAGTGTTCACAGTTCATTAGTTAGCAATAAAAAACACTACAGAGGAGCTTATTTACTGTTAATTATATATTTAGTTTAGTTTAAAGTGTTTTTTGAAAACTACACAGTGTGTAATTATTTAGTTTGTATTAAGTTACAAATAGGATTTGAATATAATAGTTTGGGGCTCTGTTGTTAATTTTAACTAGAGCCAGACCAATATATCGGCCGGCCAATATTAGGAATTTTCTAAAATATCGGAATCGCCAGTTATAATGGCCGATAAGTGAATATTTAAAAAATAAAATAAAATGGACCAATCACGCTTCAACCATGTCATGAGTGTTGGAGTTGTATAGTTTATCCACCAGAGGGCACTCTACACCATCCCTGTTGGCAACACTCGTGTATAAGGCGCTACACATCCTGCAACCTGCTGATCCAGCCAGAGTCGGGCAGAGAGAACCAGTTATCCGCGAGTGAGAAAATCGATGAAATGTGTTCATGTCGAGTTGGTCACGAGATATTCATTGCTTGAATAACAATTAAAAGAACATCCCCATCAGTTCTCCTAACTCAAATAAGCATGACAAAATTTGTGACTAACAATTCCAGTTAAATAAGCCGAGAGTGAAGCGGAATCAGCTTGTTATAATTACGTTTCATTGTTACCGTGTAGTTGACTGACTGTCCTTTTAACTTTTGACAATGTGACTGAAATATTTCTTTTAAAAAATAATATAATAATATTAGGGGTGTCAAAACGATTAATCGCGATTAATCGCATCCAAAATAAAAGTTTCTGTTTACATAATATATGTGGGGGCACTGTGTATAATTATTTTGTATATATATATAAAAAAAACACATGCATGTATATTTAAGAAAAAAATATTATTTATATATAAAATATTTATATTTATATATAATACAAATTATATATAAATCTATATGAAGAGTTCAGATGCAAAAGCCTCTAAGTGCCATTTGAAATTTTCTTCTAAAATGATAATTTTTATCAAGCTTATATATTCAAGTTCAGTAATTTCACTTGAATGACAATTAATAGATAATCTTCATTGCAATTTAAGTGAAATTACTGAATTTAAATATACAAGCTTGATAAAAATGATCATTCTAGAAGGAAATTTCAAATGGCACTTAGAGGCTTTTGCATCTGAACTCTTCATATACAGAATATACATGAAAATATTTCTTCAATATATACAAGCATTATATATATATATATATAATTATACACAGTGCACCCACATATATTATGTAAACACAAACTTTTATTTTGGATGTGATTAATCGCGATTAATCGTTTTGACAGCCCTAAATAATATATATTATATATAATATACAATATAATTATGTTTATTAAAAATACAATAATATCGGCCGATATATCGGAATATCGGATTTTAAAACCAACAAATATTTGTATCAGTATCGACCTTCAAAATCCTTTATCGGTCGGGCTCTAATGTTAACCTCTAATAGTATAGTAATGTATCAAATGAGAAGGTTCTCTGTATAGTTTACAGCATTAGTTTGGAGTTTCTTTTCCTTAAAATAATCGGTAACTGCTAAATTTAGTATCGGTGCATCTATTAAAGTTTATCTGTGAAAATTCCATGTAAAATAAAAATAAAATTATTCAATACAGTTTCAGCATTGTAATTTTTTGCTACTAAACAGCAAGTGGAAGTTTCTGTTAAAAATAATTGAACTTATTAAAAAGCATTAGGTAAGACTGTGGAAAACCCTTAATTGTAATCCAAGTCTCTTGTTTGCAATTTGTTGAATTATTCTAGTGTTGAGAGGGTATTCATGTGCTCTGAGTCTCACTGCATTGTTTGTGCTCTTCAGGGAGATGCTGAAAGACCCAGAAATGAGGAACAAGTTAATTTCAAACCCAACAAACTTCAACCATGTGGTTCATATGGGCCCGGGAGATGGGATCCAGATCCTGAAAGATCTGCCAATGGTAGGAGCATCTGACAGCAGGGAGAACGTCACCTCTCAGATCCTACGCCTCCATCCATCTGTTTCTAAGAGCTGTTTTAATGAGCATGAGCTTAATTATTTCAGTTTTATAGATGAGCTTGATTAAAAGATGGCATAAAACCACGTTTGACTTTTGTAATGTCACGTTACATGGCCAATTTATATAGCCAACATTTAGGAAGTAAATAGGTCAATTTTGCTTTCATGTATTGACTTGTCACCAACTTGTTCTTATTGAGCAGGAAACTGTTGCATGCATCTATATTTTTTCTTTCTTTTTCCTCCATTTCACTCCTCTATATCGGCTGCTCTTGGGTTCCTTCTGTAGCCCGGTTCTCCTCTCCCCTCTCCTCATCTGCGCCTCATCTCCACCCCTACCAGCTTTGAGCATGTCTATCACATGACACTCACTTCCGCTGACAACTTCCTGTCCCGGGACTCCTCCCCTCTCTCCTCCCACTCCCTGTCTCTCAGCTCCGCCCCTGGGACCCCTGCTTCCATCTGCTCTCTGGTAGGACCAGAGAGAGACACACTCACTCCATCTGTTTTCTGAATCTATTCCCACATGCATTAGCTCACTTTCACCCTCAGTCTGTTTTCAGACTGTCTGCCTGTGTCACAAATTGACAATCTGTTGCTTTGCATGCCAAATCGTCATCCTCCTTAGTTTTTTTTTTGTTTGTTTTAAAGGTGCAGTAAGCAAAACACTGTTAAAAGTGGTTGGGATGAGCACCCCAACACACCTGTAGTCAATCAGCAATTGACCTATGGCTAAGCCACGCTCTCAAATGTGATGAGCCAATCACAGTGCGCAGCTAACCCAATACTCTCGTTTCATTCGTTTTTTTTCTTGTCATTTTAAGTTTAAAATGGTCAAACGGTGTGCATGGGGTACATTCAACTCCGACACCAGGTTCCCGAGAGGCTGCGCGACGGTGTGTATTTTTTACCCTTTCCCAAGCCACATCTCAACCGGGATAAGTGTCTGTTTATAGTCGGTAGACGACAACACGTGGATAAATCATACAAGGATGTCTACATCTGTTCTAAGTTAAGTCAATAACGTATTTGAAAGTTATCCTTAAAACCTCTAACGTAACGTTAGGCTAACGTTAGCCTAACATTAGAAAACGTTAACGTTAGCTTCTAGCTGCATTGTACATCATGTCACTTAGCTTCATTAACGTATCTGTAAATAACCGTGATAACAAATGTTAACAGTGTTGTGCTGAATGATTCATGTAAATACTGTAGACCCAAATGGTGATGGCAATGATATGCAGTTTATCACGTTTACACTGTGACCTGTACATTTTTGCTGGAGCTGAAGCTTTTCATCAAACTTCTCAACAATAAAACTAGTTAAGGCCCTTTTGGTGACTTCGAGATGATATATATAATCTTTCGGTCTCCAAAAATCACCAATTGCCTCCGGTGAAATGTCTCCTACTGTGACAGCTGCCCATAGCACCTGTCCTCGAATGTTGACTGCTTGTCCGAGTGAGTGGAGGGGGCGTGGCTTAGCCATAGGTCAATTGGGGGCGTGTCCACTCATAATGGGGGAGGAGAGAGGGTGAGCAAGAGGGAGATTTGAAGAAAGACTGTAGAAAGAGAGATGACTGAGAGACATTACAAAAGAAAAAGAAGGGTTATGATCAGGCAAGAGCTTTAGGACCAGCGTTTATATTAGAAAAGCTTTCCAGCGCTGGAGAGACCTATGCAGGGAGGCAGAGGTTGCATTATTTCTGCTCTGTATGTGAGTAACACTGGTTTTGATTCATTTCACAGAACCAAGATATGCTGTTGCTGTAATTAGCTATAGTGACAGGACAGTTTTGATAGCTATGATAAAGAGACATCTAGTCTTTGTGTGTTTGTGCTTTTTGGGGGCGGAGCAATAAAGGGTTGCTGCTGTTTGTTTGGGTTGATTTATAATATCAACAGTGTTTCTCTGAAATTGCTTACTACACCTTTAAGGGTTAAAACCAGGTACGACCTCAGTGCTAACAGATATGGATTAAAAACCACAAATTAAAGTTTACATTTAATGGGTTTTGTTAAATGACAAAATATTGTGTATGCTGCTGGTTTTTATGAATCTTATTGAAAAACTTAAGTGAAAAAATTATTTAATTGTCCCTTTGCTTTGTAATTAAAGATAATTTACAGTGACATTAGTGTATTTTTAGGTTTTGTGAATTTATTTATTGTTTGATTTCAGTAATAATTATGTTTTTCTCTGCCCACTGTGTGTTTGGGGTGTTCAGAATGTGCGCGCTCAGGAGAGTCGTGGTGTCCTGGGAGCATCCGTCAGTATCCCCTCCATCAGCAAAGCCAGGCCTGAACCGGGCCGATCTATGAGCGCCAGCAGTGGTCTTGGCACACGTGAGTACCGAAATAAATATGTTCATATATATATATATATATATATATGGATAAGAATGACTCAAGAAAAAACTTTGGCTTTCAACTGTTGGTAGGAAATTAACTGGTTTTATAGGAAATATCCCTAAAACAATTTTTTTTGCATATATATATATATATTAGTGCTGCCAAACGATTAAAATATTTAATCGCGATTAATCACATTAATGTCATAGTTAACTCGCGATTAATCGCAATTGATCGCACATTTTTATCTATTCTAAATGTCTCTTGATTTCTTTTTCCTCGTGATATTTTTTCTCAGTTTAATGCTCTTATCAGCATGGAAAAGTGGATCGGCTTGCTTTGTGCAAATGTTTTTTAGTGGAAACTACATTGGCATATACTGTGTTCAATTTCACACTAACATTCTTACTTGGAGCAAATAATCTCTCACACAATGTAACACTGTCCATCAATAAAAGGGTGAAAGAAATACTGACGAGGTCCTGATATTGACGAGGGGTGGAGAAGTCGTATCAGCTGTGTGTGTGTGTGTGTGTGTGTGTGTGTGTGTGTGTGTGTGTGTGTGTGTTTAGCCATCAAGCGGTATTTCAGACTAGACGTGCCGTGCTGCGATGAAGATAGCTCAGTTCACAATTACAAAACACACAGATCACTTTGGTCTTGTCAATGGAACTATTTGACAAATTTTCAAAGTAAACTTTCCATTCAGAATCTTATTGGCATCTATTTCGGCGTCTCGCGCTCGTCATCCACTCAAAACGTAACGTTTTGGCCGCAACTATTTGGCCGGCTCGCAAGCCCAAACAAGTGTATGCAGTGTACCTGTTGTTTTGTTTCCAGACTAGCTATATCCGCTTGCATTTTGGTTGACAAAGCAACAAAACTGTTGCAAAAGTATGTGAAAAAACGACAAAGTTTGCTAGGCCAAAAAAGACCGCTAATCGCGCAATAAAAAAAAAAATGGACGTCGTTAAAATGGGTTTGTTTAATGTGTTTAACTGACAGCCCTAATATATATATATATATATATATATATATATAAAGATATATAGTGCATTGTACATATAGTCAGAAAGATTTTGGTCTTCTTGTTGTTTAGGGCAATTGGTCTTTTGAATTATCAAACTCAACTTTGATTTTTCACATTGTCTTGTGAAAAAATAAATAGTATTATAGTAATAAATAGTCGTAAATAGTATTAGAAATTAGTATTAGAAAGTTAGTCCTAAATCATAGAATGCTGAAATGACTATTCCAAAGATACCCGGAATGGTCTATTTTTCCCAGCTAGAAAAGTGGAGATCCGTGCACGCTCTAACTGCTAATATTGCCCATAACCCATTGAGTGTTGGACGAGGATTGGATTAGAACTACAAAAACGAATAAAAGTGATTAATAATCAGTATCTAACCTGACGAAAATATATTTGTTCAATGTTATCCACATTATGTTTAATTTGTAACAGCATTGTGAACATTTATAAAGATATATTAGGTCATTAACTTTTAAATGCATCATTATGCAAACACACAAGGAGAGTTCTCCACATGAAAGACCAACGACTGGGAGATTCTTCTACATTTCTCTCCGAAACTCTGACAGGATGATTGACGGCAGTTTAAACACTGACAGGATGCGTGTAAGCGACAGAGCTGTCTGTCAAAAACACAGTTATGATGAAGGAGTGTGTCCCAAAGCTTGCCTACTCTTCTGCTACACACTCAAAAGTGTGTACTTTTTCTTCACAAAAACAGGACATACTTTTAGGGCATAGAAGGAGTAGGTTAATTTGGACACGGCAAATGTCTTAAGGGTCTGTTTATGTCTGTCCCATATCCCAGGCTCCACCGCTCAAAATGGCAGCGCAATGAGACGGGACTTTTCGGTTGGCAACTACGGTTCCACCAAACGTCAGATGACATCACCCTCTGAAGGCTCGCTCTCGTCCGGAGGGGGCGTGGACTGTGGGAGTGACGCCCCTCTCTCCCAGTTTGACAGAGAGGTCAGTGGCTTCTTTTCCTGATGCATTGGTTTCTTGAAGTATTTTTAACTTTGACATTTAAAGAAAAAAAAAAACAGCAAGCAAATAATAATGGGGGGAAAAACTAAACGATTTGAGGGGGGACTAAAGGTTTTTATTGCTAAAAATAAGGTTCTTTATAGATAAAATATAGATTTTCTGCAAGCCTTCTGCTGAGATAGTCATGTGTAAATGTCTGAATGACAAGACTGATTTCAGTTGGAAAGGGGTATTTGCCCCTTAATGGTGTGTTGTTCTTGTGAATGTTGATTTAACATGTTGATTCGACCTCCAGACTGATCAGAACAGGTAAACGTTTCACTCCTGCAGGTTTTTGTGCGCTGCTGAGCACTAGAAGTGTGTTATATAATCCCTTAAAACCAATATACAAGCATTTGTTGCATTTCACATACCAAAATGTGTTTGGAGGGTCTCCATCCTCTCTTTCTCACGCTATAAGCATGTGTTGAGTGTGTGAAGTGACACCATATCCACAGATTGAGGTGTTGACCTGCAAACACTCCACCTGCACACACACACAGTTTGCGCACCGGCTCCACGTTTGACTTTGTGCACGTTGATTGTATAATGATGTGTGGGTGCTGTGTGTGACTCTTTAGTGTCCGGGAGTGTCACCCACAGAGAAGACCCCTGATCTGAAAAGGGCTTTAAGGACCCTGCTTAGTAAGCTAAAGGTAACCCACATGACCCTGAACCCTGTAGCTCCCACCTCATATGGAGGAAATGGCTTAGTTGAGCTGTTCTCTGCATTGAAAGCATGTTTGATCTGTGTAGGTGGTGGAAGCGTACAGCGTTTGCTTGCATTAATGTGTTGCATAGCACCTTTTATATTGTGTAGAGGAGGAGTTCTTGTCGTGGTTGTTCTAGCTAGTGATGAACTCTTTAATCGGCTGATGTTTGTCTATTTTTATACCATTGCATCAGCCAATACTTGTTTCTGCATGGCAGATCCAAAATCTACCAACAGCCGAGTAAATGGACAACAAATATTTTCAGGTCTTTTAGTGGATTTTGAGTAAATGTTATTTTCAGCAATTTTGATATGCAATTTGTTCTCTTGTTCTAACTTTTATATATTTATCCAGTAGTTACAGCATTTGTCCTTGAGCAATGGAGATGGGTTAAAATGGTCAGCTTTTATTTTGCCTTAAAGGTACACTATGTAACTTTCGTCCCTCTTGCGGTTAAAAAAAACATCACTGCATGGATTTTGCAGAAGAACATTGTTTTGGTTGTGCTTCAGCTCTGTGTGACTGTGTGGACAAATATGGTTATTCTGCTGCTCATGAAACATTCACTATTAGTCTTAAGAGATATAAACAGTTTAGATTGAAAGGATCTTAAGCAGTCTGGCTGAAGATATCACTGTAGCTTTACCCGCTAATAGATGCGGTACTTCCTTGAAAATAAATTCCAGCACAGCTACAACAGCCATAATGAAATGACCTTCACAATAGATAATGCTTTACATTAAACTCTGTTAGAGAGCTATTATGGCAATTTATCTGTTCAATTAAATACCTTACTCACCAGCTGAGTAATAATGACACCATCTCCACGTCACATTTACAAAAGTTCAAATCCCTCAGTTCTCGCCATCTCCGAAAAGCCAAGCCGATGTTGATTCTTGTTTTATTACGAGCTCATTCTCTTTTTGCCAGCAGAAGCTCCTCTATAGTCCTTTTCGTTTGACGAAAATAATGACGAAAATTATTCGTCAACAATGTTTTTTTCACAGACGAAAACGAGACAAAAGATTGACAAAAACTATGACGAAGATTTTCGTCAACGAATAAAAACTAGACAAAAATGTTAGATAGTGACGATCTGGGAAGCGATCCAGTCAGAAGTGATGTCCTCCGTTTGTGGTAGATGCACGCATTTGTACTGTAACGTGCTGATCTACCCCGCGGTCTCATAACACGTTAAAAATGTAAAAAACGTCTGGGAGAATGAGAAGAGCAGACATTTAGATATGAATAAGAGTGACGATGCAAAAAAGAGGTGTATTCCGTACGGTTTTCTGTGCGCACACACCCGACCCGAAGCGTGCAGCCATGCACAATAGACAGCGCGCAAGGACTGAATTGAGCGCTCTTATTTGAATGGACAAATGCACACAACATTGTCTAAATGTCTGTTTTGGAGAGTATACATCTGCGTGTCATTGGATGATCTGATGTCTTAAAGTGACAGTGGGTAATAAACCTAATGTGGTCTGTGTCCTTAATAAATAGAAATATAAATTTATAAATGTATATTTCTAGAAATATAAGAAAATGAGAAAAGCATTAACTGTTTGTTAATAGCTTAAATAAGGATTAACTGTATTTAATTCATACAAATAAATATGTCTGCTTGAAAGAATAAAGAATGATGTATGCAAGTAGTTATAAAGAATGCATATATCATTCATTGAAACGAAGACTGTGATTTACTTTAGGACAAGTGGTTTTATTTAATTGTGAGATATTTTTTAAGTCACAGCAGTTCAATGATATCTGTATGTGTATTGCATGTTCAAACTTAAAAATCATTCATATCAGTAGGTTAATAGATGTTTTCTCCGGGAGTATATGGGTTTGGACATTTTAGAAAAATTCTAAATGAATGCATTACTATTTACCTAAACCTATTAAATTTTAGTCGGCTAAAATCTTTTTGAATTTCGCCGACTAAATTCTAGCTAAAACAATTCAGATTACTAAAATATGGCTAAAACTAAATGGCATTTTAGTCAAAAGACTGACTAAAACTAAATCAAAATTTGCTGTCAAAATTAACACCGATTCACTGAGATTTATCAGCTCCACGTCATCCTTTCTCTCTCGTTGTAACCACTAACCTACGCCACTCCCACACCATACACACGTCAAAGTAGCAGAGCAGCTTTTCTCTATTCACGCACATGACAAGACACACACAGGCAATGACGGATGTACTTAGTTTTCAGTAAAAAACAAAAATATAAAACATCTGTGAATCAGGGTAAGACAAAAACACATTTTGGAAGAAGTATTAATGATGTATTTATTATGTGAATGTTTTGAACAAAAATCATTAGATAGTGTACCTTTAAATATGTTTTAAATGTATTTTATTCCTGTGTTGCAAAGCTGCATTTACTCCAGTCTTCGGTGTCACATGATCCTTCAGAAATCAGTCGAATATGATGATTTGCTGCTTAAGACCATTGTTTTATATCTTTATAAATGTCTTTACTGTCATTTATGATCAATTTATTGCATCCTTGCTGAGGAAAAAGTAGTAGTAGTGTATTTAGTCTGTTTATTCATCATGTCTGTGTCCTGCTTTTAGGATTCCGATTCGCCACGTCACTCCACGGCCTCCAACAGCTCCAACCTGAGCAGCCCACCGAGCCCTTCACCCCCGCACAAGAGCAAGACTCAGTCTCTGGAGCGCGGCCAGCACCTGGGCTGGGAGACATGAGCTCAGTCCCTACACGTCATATTCCCAAACACGCCTCCGGGGCGAGGTGTGTGTTTGTGTGCATATGCATTACACGTGTGATTGTTTTGACACGCACCTTACATCCCTTTCGAGTGGACCCATCACCACTGTTTCTGTTCCTCTGGGGGAACAGTCCACTGAGAGCAGCTCATCTCTCACCGCCACAGGTGTGTGTGTGTGTGTGTGTGTGTGTGTGGAGGGGGGCCAAAGAGACAGACACACAGCTTTAACGTGAATCTATCAGTGTTTGTTGTCAAGTGTGCCTCATCTAACGCAAGGGAAAAAATATGCATTCAAAAGTCTTAACGGACAGGGTGGGATGTTGCTTTTAAACGCTAACGCGGAAAACTGTTCCTGGCATTCCAATCAGTGTGATAAAACGAGCCCCGATAGATAGATAGATAGAGAGCCCCCTGCTGTGGCACTACTGTATAACTCCGCCTCTACCCTCCAGTGCCATGCCGACCTTCAGAGGTCAGAGTTCAATAATGTAAATAGAGTTTAAGTAGAGTATAATATATAATGAAATCATAACACTATTCTGTTGTTAAATAAGCGTGAATCGGCTTCGAGAGGGTCTTCTTTCCTTTTGATTTTCCGCGTCAATTCTTTTTATGTAAATCGAAGCATTATTTTGTCAAGTAATTCCACTAATTCCAAGAAAAGATTCGCGAGGGAACACTACAAAAAAGTATTGGGCCTCATTCATGAAACACAACGAGAACAATATTTTTTCGTAAAGCCATTCTTATGTATATTTAATCCATGGAATATACCATTAACAAGCTTGCAGTGAAATCATTGGTGTAGATTCACAAGTGTGCAGTGAATTTGTGCATCAAACAATTCACGTGTAAACTGTCGCATAAAACACTCACAAGGCCACTGTGTGAATTGTTGCATTGAATGCAGGGTTCATCACTGAAATTATACAAAAAAAACTTCATTTAGAAGGTCGTCGTAAAATTGTTTGACGATATTTAACAAAGCTGTGTGCGAATGTTTTCAAACTGCTTTTTTCATGAATGTTGTTGGATTGCGTGCAAGATCCAGCGTTAAGAGAACTCAAGATGTGTGTAAATCACTAAACGCAAACTCTCAAAACACACAATTGTGCTGAATGTAACCGATTCACTGCAGCCTTGTTCGTGTGTTACTCTTGCCTACATCTGTGCTTCACGCTTCTGTTACTGAAGCAATAATGCTGTTTCCAAAGACTTTTTAGTATCTTGTTTTTATTTTCAGTGTTTTGAGGTTTTTTTTCACAACTCGCAAGAACCAAATTTTGCCTAAAGTGTACATGTGAGTATAACATGTAGTGTAAGCTATACCAGAGCATTTAATGTTTGTGTGACATGGAAAAAGCATTCAAAGGGCTTCAACGGTTTGCAGCTCATAACGACAGAGTAGGTCATTTGATATTGAAACCAATTCAGCAAGTGCGTACAGTAAAAGCTGCTGTGGTGATCTATCAAACATCCCTGAACCTCAAAATAGCTCAGATTAGAGTGTCAAGCCATTACGACTCCAACAGAACCTCATCAGTCCGCGCACATACACTAATAGGCACGTGTGACGTGTTCACTTCCGCTAGCGCTCGCTTTTGCTAAGCAGATTTGATCAATTGAGAAATGGATTTCAGCCATTTCTTTAAAGGGATACTCCACTTTTTTGGGAAATAGGCTCATTTTACCACTCCCCCAGAGTTAAACAGTCGAGTTTAATCGTTTTCGAATCCATTCAGGCGATTTTCTGATATTTAGATGAATATCAGTAACCAGACAGTTTCTGGTCTCATTGACTTCCATAGTATATATTTTTCCTACTATGGAAGTCAATGAGACCAGAAACGGTCAGGTTTCTGATATTCTTCTAAATATCAGAAAATCGAATGAATGGATTCGAAAATGGGGGAGTGGTAAAATGAGCCTGTTTCCAAAAAAAGTGGAGAATCCATTTAAAACGAATTTTGCAGATGATTGTACATCTTGGAAAAGCTCACTCGATATAAAAATGCTTATCATTCACTCGCTCGATTGTTGTTCTCAAGCTTTGATTGAACTTCTGGGAAAGTGATGTTCAGGCAGAATGTTTACGCAGTTTTTTTTTTTTTTCCAATGCAAGCATACGTAATGATATATGTACTATGTGTGTATACATATTTACACTCGCATTGTCAGTGTCTGATTGTTGACATTACGAAACTGCGCACTTTGCAGTTCACAGTTTCTCAATATAATGCTAACAAATCATAGGTTTGTAAGGACAGCTTCATTTTATGAGTGAGCTTTTGTTTGCTGATAAAACCGAATGAACTTTCAGTATTGAAGCACACCCAAGTAGAGAAATAGTGAACGTTTTGTGCATATGTACCTGTGGTTTTATTCATTCTACTATTGCCAGCATTTTGTATGTTCCATTATATGCAAGCACTGTTGAAACCTTCACTGTGGACCAGTCCTGCAAACTCGGCACATGTTGTATTTTTAATTGAAGCGCTCACTGTCGGTATCGCTCGGGACCTTAGTTATGCATTTGCTCTATTCCATGATCATGTTCATTTCTAGACGGAAACTAATATTCATAATACAGATTGTTGTTGTTGTTTTTTATGGAAGCTTGTTTCCGCCATAGATTGAAAAATATAAAAGGTAATTGCGACTTTTTATCTCACAATTCTGACTTTTTTTCTCACAATTGCAAGTTTACTTCTCGCAATTCTGACATTATTTCTCAGAATTGCGAGATATAAAGTCAGAATTGCGTGATATAAAGTCGCAATTGCGTGATATAAAGTCAGAATTGCGTGATATAAAGTCAGAATTGCGTGATATAAAGTCAGAATTGCGAGATATAAAGTCAGAATTGCTAGATATAAAGTCGCAATTGCATGTTATAAAGTCAGAAATGTATGATATAAAGTCAGAATTGTGAGAAATAAAGTCAGAATTGCAAGCTTTAAACTGTTCTGAGGGGAAAAAGTTAGTCTTTTTTTCCCTTAGAACTGGCCTGATAACTCGCAAGTGCGACTTTATATCTCACAATTCTGAGAAATGTCAGAATTTCAACTTATAAACTCGCAATTATGTGTTAAAGTCAGAATTGCGAGATGTAAACTCACAATTGTGAGAAAAAAAGTCAGAATTGTGAGATAAAAAGTCGCACTTCTGTCTTTTTTTCTCAGAATTGAGAAATGCAATTCTGACTTTATATCTCGCAGTTCTGACTTTATATCTCGCAATTCTGACTTTATATCTCGCAATTCTGACTTTATATCTCGCAATTCTGACTTTATATCTCGCAATTCTGACTTTATATCACGCAATTCTAACTTTGTCTCGCAATTCTGAGAAATAAAGTCAGAATTGCGAGATATAAACTCGTAATTGTGAGAAAAATAGTCAGAATTGTGAGCTAAAAAGTCACAATTATTTATTTTATTTTTTTATTCAGTGGCGGAAGCAAGCTTCCATAGTTTTTTTTTCTCTAAAAAAGGCTGTAACGGGTTAGAAACAATTTGCCAGGGTTATGGTATTAACATGAACAGGAAACCTGTTTGAAATGATCTCAGGTATGTCAGAACCAATGATTATATGTTTGCATGATGGAGGATTTAAGATTGTAGAAACGACAGCTGTTTGATATTTAGGACTGTTACTTAGCGATGAATAGAGCGGGAGGTGCCTTAGTTTTCTTGGATCGGTGTGAACTGGTCAATGTAGGTATATTGGACTAGAATGAGAGCAGATTTTTAAGACACATTCACATGCATTTCACGTGAGGATTTTGTTTGCCTTGTTAGTGAATTGCTACATCATATCATATAGTTTCTTCTTCTTGGTTTCGACTTTTGTAAGACTATGTACAGATTTGCATGTCATAGGTGTAATCACTTGTTTTAAGGACTGTACGGCTGGATTGTTTTGTTTTATTTTTATTGTATTTTATTGACCCGTGTGGCGTGAATGGTTGGGATGTGAAAATGAATTACCCCATACTGCAATGTAGACCTTTTTCCTACTTCTTTTCTTCTTCTTTTTTTTTTTTTTTTGCACAAATGTATTTAAGGTGGAATACTGTTATTTGTATTGGTTTGGACACCACTTTTCACATGGAAAGCTCATTATCTGACTATTTCAATAAAATGGGGAACTACAAAACACACCAAGCGTTTGGATTTTTAACAAAAGCTTTATTTGAAATCTTGAAATGACGCTATGAGTGGATTTGCTGTCTACACATTCAACAGATAGCTGCGGTTAAAGTGCTGTATCGTCCCTCGTTAGTAACACGGACAGACGACTGGAGCGTGAAGATCAAGTGTAACCGGGAAACCGAAGGCAAAGCGACAGCAGACGCGGTAATAGCGATCAGAAAAACGGCTTTTACAAAGCTCGGGTCCTAAGTCACGTTTAGGCACTGAGTACCACTGTAATCTCATCCAACACGTAAACAAAAACACTTTTAAAGCGTGTCGGAAATTCAAGAATGCATTTTTATGTTATGTTTAATGGCCTTAGTACAGCGCATGAGGGAATGGCCTGCTGAAATATTCATGAAGCAACATCAGAAAAAGCACCATTTACAAAGCTCTTATACACACGCTCGCTGTTTTTAATCCATTTTAACTGTGTAATGTGACGCGTGAAGCAATGTCGAGTGTGATGAGGTAGAGCGGCTGGGACAAAGCACATCAGGTGTTGGTGAGGATTCTGGTACGTCGTTTCTCCATGCGATCCTTCTCAACCAAACTACCCACTAGAACCAAAACCACTGATACTCCCTCTCTCTTTGAATCGTCAAGCGTCTGAAACCTGATGTCTTCAAGCGTCGTTGATCCATTAACTCAACTCACGATGGATATAATGGGAAATATCCCCTCGGACAGTCGCGGCCGGTCCTGCTTCATCCTGACGCTGCGAAACGTGCACTAAACTTAATCCAACAGAACTTCACAGTATCAAAGAAAACATATCTTGTTACTCAGGTGCGCCGCCGATGGGCCAAATCCTGCGTACGGCTCTGTCAACGCGCGTGCATCAAGTTTCAGATTTCCCTGCGGCTGCCAAAGCACATGTCTGTCCGTCAACAGCTTCCCAGGCTCCCACAGGACAGGGACTGTCCCGCGCCAACAGATACATACGCCTCTCGTTTCAGTCGGAGGCTCAACAGGTCTCTGGGTTACGCACTTGCCCCGTCGTCCTCCGCCGCCACGCGGTTCATACTGGATCCGTGCGTTATGCTAGTGGCCGGCGCGTCGCTCAGGTCCCGCATGCTGCCTTGTTTGGGTTGGCTGTCGAGGCGATGAAGGCTTCCGTGATGGGACAGCTGCTCGTTGAGTCGTGGCATGCTCCCGTACGCCGGGCGTTCCTCCATGCCTCTGTGGCTGGTGGGGGTGCACCTGTGTTCAGAAGGAAAATCGGCAGGTTAATTAAGTTCAGGCTTCTTTGAACACGTAGGTTCAACATGTCTGCACATGCACAACTATATTAAACCCTTAGAAGAAGCTCAACTTGATACACTTGCATTGGATCAGAGGTTTCAAACCTGGGATCCAGGTGACCCAAAGGAAAGGTTCAGGAAAAAAGTAAAAAAAAAAAGATGAAATAAATAAATAAATAAATAAATAAATATAGTTATTTTTACTTGAGGAGTGAAATATATAAGATACAATTATTTTAATTATTTAATTGTTTTTTATAAAATATACTTTTGTATACATAACTTGTTTCACAGCATAGACTTCTAAAGTAAAATAAAAAAAATAACTCTAAATTTAAAAAAAAAAAAATAAAAAAAATAAAAATAAAATAAAAAATAACTCTAAAGATATCTAGAGTAGACTCTAAAGACAAATAAGAAAAAATATTTTCCTAACTTAAATAGAACCTAAATATTTTCCAGATATTTATCTGTATTTTTTCACAGCAAATTTTCCTTCATACATGAAAATACATAGCAGCTTTTATTTTTAGGCAGGGGATCTTTTATCAGATCAAGTTAATTTTATTTGTATATCGATTTTCGCAATGCACATTGTTTCTAAACAGCTTCAATATCTTAATATCTTCATGGCTTATAGCTGGATTTAGCAGATCAGAGCATAGTCTACATTCATCAATGATGCAAGCAAACAAGCAGTTGAGATTTGCTATATTTATTAAACTCCACTTTTTTGGAAATAGGCTCATTTTATCACTACCCCAGAGTTAAACAGTTGTGTTTACCACTTTCGAATGTATTCAGGGCGATTTTTTTGATATTTAGAAGAATACCATAACCAGACAGTTTCTGGTCTCATTGACTTCCATAATATATATTATCCATAGTAGGAAAAAATATACTCAACTCTTTAACTCAGGAGGAGCTGTAAAATGAGACTATTTCCAGAAAAAGTGGAGTATCCCTTTAAGGGTGTCACGATTTCGATTTTAAATTGAAATCGATCGAAATTTATTCACAATCTTGAATATTGAATTAAAAAATGGTATCGTCGATGCTGCCATGCCCACAAGTCACGTCCGTTTGGCCTGCCAAGCGGAAAAAAACACTCGTGTTGAAGTGCTGCGAGTCTATGGTCAACCTCCTCTAACTTGGCTACAGTAGTGCGCACGGCAGAGAGAGCAAGAGACCTTGAGTGTGTGCCTCATGAAGCGCATGTAAGAGACAGAGAGCATCCTGATTGGCTGATTGATAAAAAATCATGAATCGAATTGAACCGTGACCTTAGAATCGAAAATATAATCGAATCGAGGATTCAGGGAATCGCGACACCCCTAATATGTATGTGTCACTTTACGGTGAGTGAACTGTATGAATACTGTATGAATAAAAAAGTTGGACATAGATATCCAACTTTATATAAAGATCAGGGTCATAATATAGTTACATTTTGTGACAATATATACAATATATGTGCCATCTCTCTCTATATAAGCATTTATCGGGATGCGGTAGAACTCGCCTGCCGTCTCTGTCATGGTAGCTGCTGATCTTGCTGTGGACGCTGCTGGCTTTGCTCCGCACGTCGTCCAGCATGGCCAGGTGTGTGGAGGAGGCGTGGGTGGACGTGCCCTGAGTGGAGGTCCCGCGGGACTTGCGGATGATGGGTGTGTTGGGGTCACGCAGCAGAGACTGAGCGAAGTCGGGCTCCTGCAGAACCTGCCGGCTCTCGTTCACTGCGCCGCTGCTGGATACGGGGAGAAACAAATGGACTCGTTTTATGCTATTTTAATGGCAACAACAGGGTAAAACCAGTTCAAATATAGGCAAATAAACAGACCGACAAGCAGAATAAATCATTTACATACAGAAAGATAAAATCTAGACATATCACGGCTTTCAGAGAAGTGACTGTTGTTTGTTGATTTATCATTGAAAACACAGACAGCAGGAATATCAGGCTACTGTCACTTTAAGACCTGCACGATTCTAATATACTGATACACATGCGTTTTCGTTCTCAACTCTTTACATTCACTTCAGACACAACCGACTGTGTTTACGAGGATACTTGCCAAGACCGGCATTTTGACGGGACTCGATTCAGGACTGAGACGTGGATTTCTGGGCGCGCGCTTCGGTAATGAGTAACGAATTGAGTTCCCTTTCGCATCTTGAATATTTCAATTGTCATGGCTTAAACTTTCATGAGGAGGCAGTAAGGCTGCACAATTAATCAAATTTTAATCACAATCACGATCTTTGCTTCCCACGATCAAATTTGCTTGATCGAGCGATATTTAAAATGCGTCGTTACGTTCACAAAGTTTTGCTACATTTTATTTATTTCTTTTCTTTATTTATATTTATTCTTTAAAGAGATGCACCGAATTTTGGCGAATAAGAGGAACTATTTTATTTTGATGCACATAGTTGTACATTAGCAGGAATGTAGCACGATATGGGTGTGAAAGCAGTTATAATTAGTCTATGTAACAATAAAATTAGTTTTGGTTAAAATCAACACATAATCGTGATGATTAATCGTGATCTCAATATTGATCAAAATAATCGTGATTATCATTTTGGCCCAAATCGTGCAGCACTGCCGTGTCAATCATGGCCCTCTATCAGAATCCAGAGTTTTGAGAAGATTGGGGAAACTGAATTTTTCGCCAAAAAAAAATAAAAAACATAAGGGGTAACACTGTCGTTTTTTTTTTCTGGACAAAATTTTGAGTTTCGATATCTCAGCTCTGGAAGGGTCTAGAGCCTCCATTTTTGCACTCAGGTCTAAGTGTCATGACCCTCTATCAGAATCCAGAGTTTTGAGAAGATTGGGGAAACTTAATTTTTCGCCAAAAAAATAAAAAAAAAACATAAGGGGTAACACTGTCGTTTTTTTTATTTTTTGGTAAAAAAATAAGTTTCCCCAATCTTCTCAAAACTCTGAATTCTGATAGAGGGCCATGACACTTAGACCTGAGTGCAAAAATGGAGGCTCTAGACCCTTCCAGAGCTTAGATATCGAAACTCAAAATTTTGTCCAGAAAAAAAAAAACGACCGTGTTACCCCTTATGTTTTTTTTATTTTTGGTAAAAAAATAAGTTTCCCCAATCTTCTCAAAACTCTGGATTCTGATAGAGGGTCATGACACTTAGACCTGAGTGCAAAAATGGAGGCTCTAGACCCTTCCAGAGCTGAGATATCGAAACTCAAAATTTTGACCAGAAAAAAACCGACAGTGTTACCCCTTATGTTTTTTTATTTTTTGGCGAAAAATTAAGTTTCCCCAATCTTCTCAAAACTCTGGATTCTGATAGAGGGCCATGACACTTAGACCTGAGTGCAAAAATGGAGGCTCTAGACCCTTCCAGAGCCGAGATATCAAAACTCAAAATTTTGTCCAGAAAAAAAAAACGAGTGTCATACCCCTTATGTTTTTTTATTTTTTTGGCGAAAAATTAAGTTTTCCCAATCTTCTCAAAATGAAGTTTTATGTAACAAGGTTCGGGAGGAGCATGTTCAGGTAATCATCCAATCAGCGCGAGAAAAGCCAGTATAAATAAAGCCTTCCCTTACCTCCTATCTCATGACAAATTTCTCAGCACTTGACTCCGCCTTCGTGCAGTCACGTCTGAGTTAGAGCTCTTCCCCTCTGACGATGAATCTTTCATCACGGAATCATCTCCACTGCAAGACGCAGACCTAGCAACTCTTCCTTCTCCAGCAGCCAACAATAACAACGAGCCTCCATCATTATTCAGGGGACGTCGGCTCTCCAGATCCTCTCCGCATACACCAAGACGCCGATGTCCCACCTCACCACCGCCAGCGAGGAATTCATCATCCTTATCATCGTCTTCCTAGCTTTCCCATCAACCTGCTACCCCAAACATCCCTCCCATAGGGAAATGGACAGGGGCTAAGACAAGCCCTAATTAATTCGGATGTTAATTTCTCCCACAGGATGATAAAGCAGAATTATTTAATTTGTATGTTATTTACAATCTTCTCACCCTTCCGTTTCAGCTCCAAATTTCTTCGGCTAGAATGAGCTAAGCGCTCGCCGGTTCCTGATCGCTCGTCCGCAGTATCTCCTTCCGCACTTGCAGCTCCGGGCCCCGCCCCGCACCACGGCGTCACAGAACTTCCGCTAGCCTAGGGCCGCGCCCCGGAATCCGTCATGGAAAGGCGCCAACATCCTCCAGGCCAACTCCCCTCCTCAGCCCCTCCCACTGGGGTACCTCACACTCTAGATCCCGGCAGTTCCACTTTGCTACAGGATCCCCAAATGTTTTTCTTCCCTTCTACTTCTTTCAGTTTTCCTCCTTCTCAAGCGCCGGGCGCTTTCCCTAACGTGAGGATGCCTCCGTTAGCAGGTCAATCGCTGGCACATTTCCTTCCCTTTCCACATTATGCTCTCCCCATTCCTCCTCCTTCACCTAACCCGGGGGCCGATCTCAGCGTCTAGAATATTCTCTCAACTATCATGATATCGAACAAGTCATAACTATGCTTAGAATAGCTGGACGAGGAGCATAGATATCTCCTCTGCTTTTAAAGTACGCCAATCTACCCCGATTCATGGTACGTACCTATTCAGTGTAAACTGGCAGGAAAAAGTTTTTTCCGCCGTGCGTCTAGCTTTCGGCAGCTAAAGCAGCCCAACATGCTCGTCCACATGCTCGACGACTTTCTAATAAATGTCACCCCTCGACACCTTCCCAGAGGCTTAGGCCTACCTCCTCACAGCGAGGAAAGTTTTCGCAGATCTAGGGATTCTGTTGGCTCAGTGGTTCTGTTGGCTAACCATGGCTCAGTGGTTAGAGTGTTACTCTATCATGTTGAGGATTTGGGTTCAAGTCCCACTCTTTGCATTAAAATGCTTTATTTTGAATGGTTTTGTCCAAATAAAAAAAGACATGTCTGCAAAATAAAGTGAAAGAGTGGAAGCTTGAATGGCTCAGTGGTTAGAGTGTTACTCTATCATGTTGAGGATTTGGGTTCAAGTCCTGCTCTTAGCATTAAAATTCTTTATTTTGAAGGGTTTTGTCCAAATAAAAAAGAAATGCCTGCAAAATAAAGTGAATGACTGGCAGCTTGAATGGCTCAGTGGTTAGAGTGTTACTCTATCATGTTGAGGATTTGGGTTCAAGTCCTGCTCTTAGCATTAAAATTCTTTATTTTGAAGGGTTTTGTCCAAATAAAAAAGACATGCCTGCAAAATAAACTGAAAGTCTGGAAGCTTGAATGGCTCAGTGGTCAGAGTGTTCCTCTATCATGTTGAGGATTTGGGTTCAAGTCCCACTCTTTGCATTAAAATGCTTTACTTTGAATGGTTTTGTCTAAATAAAAAAGACATGTCTGCAAAATAAAGTGAAAGAGTGGAAGCTTGAATGGCTCAGTGGTTAGAGTGTTACTCTATCATGTTGAGGATTTGGGTTCAAGTACTGCTCTTAGCATTAAAATTCTTTATTTTGAAGGGTTTTGTCCAAATAAAAAAGACATGCCTGCAAAATAAAGTAAAAAAGTGGAAGCTTGAATGGCTCAGTGGTCAGAGTGTTCCTCTATCATGTTGAGGATAGGGGTTCAAGTCCCACTCTTTGCATTAAAATGCTTTATTTTGAAGGGTTTTGTCCAAATAAAAAAGACATGCCTGCAAAATAAAGTGAAAGAGTGGAAGCTTGAATGGCTCAGTGGTTAGAGTGTTCCTCTATCATGTTGAGGATATGGGTTCAAGTCCTGCTCTTAGCATTAAAATTCTTTATTTTGAAGGGATTTGTCCAAATAAAAAAGACATGTCTGCAAAATAAAGTGAAAGTCTGGAAGCTTGAATGGCTCAGTGGTTAGAGTGTTACTCTATCATGTTGAGGATTTGGGTTCAAGTCCACTCTTTGCATTAAAATGCTTTATTTTGAAGGGTTTTGTCCAAATAAAAAAGACATGCCTGCAAAATAAAGTGAAAGAGTGGAAGCTTGAATGGCTCTGTGGTTAGAGTGTTCCTCTATCATGTTGAGGATATGGGTTCAAGTCCCACTCTTTGTATTAAAATGCTTTATTTTGAATGGCTTTGTCCAAATAAAAAAGACATGGCTGTAAAATAAAGCGACAGAGTGGAAGCTTGAATGGCTCAGTGGTTAGAGTGTTACTCTATCATGTTGAGGATTTGGGTTCAAGACCCTCTCTTTGCATTATTTTGAATGGTTTTGTCCAAATAAAAAAGACATGCCTGCAAAATAAAGCGAAAGAGTGGAAGCTTGAATGGCTCTGTGGTTAGAGTGTTACTCTATCATGTTGAGGATTTGGGTTTAAGACCCACTCTTTGCATTAAAATGCATTATTTTGAATGGTTTTGTCCAAATAAAAAAGACATGCCTGCAAAATAAAGCGAAAGAGTGGAAGCTTGAATGGCTCAGTGGTTAGAGTGTTACTCTATCATGTTGAGGATTTGGGTTCAAGTCCTGCTCTTACCATTAAAATTCTTTATTTTGAAGGGTTTTGTCCAAATAAAAAAGACATGGCTGCAAAATAAAGCGGAAGCTTGAATGGCTCAGTGGTCTGAGTGTTGTGATTCCTGTGGGAAAGCCGGGTTCCAGCCTCACTCTTATCATGCCTTAGTTTCACTGGGTTTGTCCAAGAAAGACATGTTCCCCCCAAAAAAAGAAGCATGAGTGCGTATGCTCCAGTGGCTCAGTGGTCTGAGTGTTGTGATTCCATGTGGGAATGCCAGGTTCAAACCTTGCTTTTCTGCGTCTTTAGTTTTGTCGGGTTTGTCCGAGAGAAAAGAAGACACGCTCACAATAAAATAAGTGCATGAGTGTGGACGGTCCAGTGGCTCAGTGGTGTGAGTGTTGCAGTTCCATGTGGAAAACATGGGTTCAAACCTCACTATTGCGATGCTTTGCTTTATTTTCGTCGGGTTTGTTGAAAAGAAAAAAAAGACATGCCCCCCAAAAAAGGAGTGTGAGGGCTGAAGGTCCAGTGGCTCAGTGGTGTGAGTCTTGATCTCTCGTGTGGAGAATCCTGGTTTGAATCTCTTGATGGTAAACATTTTTAGTTTTATTGGTTCGGTCCAAATAAAAGACCAATCTTCAAAAAGGATGTCCAACTGTAAGTGGTTCAGTGGTAAAAAGCGTTGCTGTTCTGTGTTGAAAATCCTGGTTCAAATCTCACTTTTGCGGTCGAAATTACTTTAGTGTGATTTTTTGAGACAAACAGAAACATTGAAATGAAGAAGCTCCTGTGGCTCAGTGGTCTGAGTGTTGTGATTCCATGTGGGAAACCCGGGTTCCAGGCTCACTCTTATCATGCTTTAGTTTCACTGGCTTTGTCCAAGAAAGACATGTTCCCAAAAAAGGATGTGTGAGTCTGTGTGGTCTAGTGGCTCAGTGGTCTGAGTGTTGTGATTCCATGTGGGAAACCTGGGTTCGAGCCTCACTCTTATCATGCTTTAGTTTCAACGGGTTTGTCCAAGAGAGAAAAAGACATGCTCCCAAAAAATTAAGTATGAGTATGTTTGGTCCAGTGGCTCAGTGGTGTGAGTGTTGCGCTCTCGTGTGGAGAATCCTGGTTCGAGTCTCTTGTTGGTAAAACTCTTCTTTCACCGGTTTGGTCCAAATAAAGAAGATATGCTCCCAAAAAAAAGAAGTTTGAGTGTGGATGGTCCAGTGGCTCCGTGGATGAGCTCTCACTCCCGAATCGGGAGGTTGGGATGTTCCTGGTTCAAGACCGGGCTGGACCGTGAAGCATGGTTGCGTTGACGAACATCCTCCAGATCTGCAGCTGGGGGACGAGAGACGGTCAGGACACGAAGGGGGGAGGAAATAACCTAACTCCTCCCCCTGGGGATTTCTGGGACAATATCCAGCAGCGGTGTTGCTGCAGAGAGAGGCATTTTTTTGTGGGACTTAAGCAAAATTTTAATTTTGGAATGCATGAAATGTACAAAGCATTACCATGCACCAAAAAATATTTTATTTCTTACCTCATACACACTATTATCTATATTTCTCATCCTAGATACTCCTCCACAATCTTCAGTCGTCCTCCTCCAACCTGCAAGCATCACTTGCTTCAGTGTCCAGCCTAGTCTTGAACCAGGAACCTCCCAACTGGGGAGTGAGAGCTCACCCACTGAGCCACTGGACCATCCACACACATACTGAATTTTTTGGGAGCAAGTCTTTTTCTCTCTTGGACAAACCCCTTGAAACTAAAGCATGGTAAGAGTGAGGCTCAAACCCTGGTTTCCCACATGGAACCACAACACTCAGACCACTGAGCCACTGGAGCTTGCACATTCTCTCTTCTTTTTTTGGGAGCATGTAGACGAGTTGGGAGCATGTCGACTTCGACAATCCAGTGAAACTAAAGCATCACAAAAGTGTGATTCAAATCCAGGTTTCCCACATGGAATCACAAGACTCAGACCACTGAGCCACTGGACCATACACACTCACACTTCCTTTTTTGGGAACATGTCTTTCTTGGACAAAGCCAGTGAAACTAAAGCATGGTAAGAGTGAGGCTAGAACCCTGGTTTTCCACATGGAACCATAACACTCAGACCACTGAGCCACTGTAGCTTGCACACTCACTCTTCTTTTTTTGGGAGCATGTCTTACTTCGACAATCCAGTGAAACTAAAGCGTCACAAGAGTGTGTCTTTCTTGGACAAAGAATGGCTCAGTGGTTAGAGTGTTCCTCTATCATGTTGAGGATTTGGGTTCAAGTCCCACTTTTTTGCATTAAAATGCTTTATTTTGAAGGGTTTTGGCCAAATAAAAAAGACATGGCTGCAAAATAAAGTGAAAGAGTGGAAGCTTGAATGGCTCAGTGGTTAGAGTGTTCCTCTATCATGTTGAGGATTTGGGTTCAAGTCCCACTCTTTGCATTAATATGCTTTATTTTGAATGGTTTTGTCCAAATAAAAAAGACATGCCTGCAAAATAAAGTGAAAGAGTGGAAGCTTGAATGGCTCAGTGGTTTGAGTGTTGCCAGCATGTGGCAGTTTAAAGGCAGTTTTCACTCTCAGATCCCAATCATAACAGGAAGTAGAATACAAGCAGGAAGCAACAGGAGAACATCAGAGCTTCACACAAGACACAACTCCTGCTGACTCTCACATACATCCAGAAAACACTGCAATATCCACTTAGTCCTTCTTATTACACTTTACAGTGTGAATATTTTAGAGGGCGATTCATTCAGAGATTAAAAAGGTAACGCTACAATAGCGACTGACAAGAGACCTTGACTTCATGCTAAAGGAAAAGTTACTTACAGGTGAGTCTTGTGCCGTACTCGGTTCCCTCATTTATGTGTCGTTTGATTGCGTCTGTGTGTCGGTTTTATTTGAGGTTGAGCTGTAATAGGTGCTGTTAAAGTGACATTAAGAGCTGTCATCTTCTCATCTGCAGGATCTGCTTGTGTTTTCGTGATTGTTATCAAGCGTCATGTTGTCAAGCAGCAGAAGCATGAGACTGAAGAGCGGAGGAAAACTGCACTTTACTCTCGTCGGGTTGTAGTGGCGAGATCGCATCTGAGACTTTGGATTAAAGTTCTTGTAAAATTGCAGCAGCAACATGTTTGACAAGCTCTGTGGTGCAGAAAATAATGATTTGCCTTTGAATGAGAAAGTCTAGTTTTTTGTATTTATATGTGTGTGTGTGTGTGCGTGTGTGTGTGTGCGTGTGCGTGTGTGTGTGTGTGTGTGTGTGTGTGTGTGTGTGTGTGTGTGTGTGTGTGACGGAACACAAGGACAGAACAGAGAGGACAGAAGAAATTTGCAGCGGTGTAATTCACACAAAAAAAAAATGACAGTGTTACCCCTTATGTTTTTTTTCAGGTCCAAATTTTGACCTTCGATATCTCGGCTCTGGAAGGGTCTAGAGCCTCCATTTTTGCGCGCTGGTCGAAGTCTCGTGGCCCTCTGTCAGAATCCAGAGTTTCAAGAAGATCGGAGGGGGTCAAAATTTCGGCCAAAAAAAAAAAATGACAGTGTTACCCCTTATGTTTTTTTTCAGGTCCAAATTTTGACCTTCGATATCTCGGCTCTGGAAGGGTCTAGAGCCTCCATTTTTGCGCGCTGGTCGAAGTCTCGTGGCCCTCTGTCAGAATCCAGAGTTTCAAGAAGATCGGAGGGGGTCAAAATTTCGGCCAAAAAAAAAATGACAGTGTTACCCCTTATGTTTAAATTTTTCAGGTCCAAATTTTGACCTTCGATATCTCGGCTCTGGAAGGGTCTAGAGCCTCCATTTTTGCGCGCTGGTCGAAGTCTCGTGGCCCTCTGTCAGAATCCAGAGTTTCAAGAAGATCGGAGGGGGTCAAAATTTCGGCCAAAAAAAAATGACAGTGTTACCCCTTATGTTTTTTTTTCAGCTCCAAATTTTGACCTTCGATACCTCGGCTCTGGAGGGGTCTAGAGCCTCCATTTTTGCGCGCTGGTCGAAGTCTCGTGGCCCTCTGTCAGAATCCAGAGTTTCAAGAAGATCGGAGGGGGTCAAAATTTCGGCCAAAAAAAAAAATGACAGTGTTACCCCTTATGTTTTTTTTTTTCAGGTCCAAATTTTGACCTTCGATATTTCGGCTCTGGAAGGGTCTAGAGCCTCCATTTTTGCGCGCTGGTCGAAGTCTCGTGGCCCTCTATCAGAATCCAGAGTTTCAAGAAGATCGGAGGGGGTCAAAATTTCGGCCAAAAAAAAAAAATGACAGTGTTACCCCTTATGTTTTTTTTTTTTCAGGTCAAAATTTTGACCTTCGATATCTCGGCTCTGGAAGGGTCTACAACCTCCATTTTTGCGTGCTGGTCGAAGTCTCGTGGCCCTCTGTCAGAATCCAGAGTTTCAAGAAGATCGGAGGGGGTCAAAATTTCGGCCAAAAAAAAATGACAGTGTTACCCCTTATGTTTATTTTTTTAAGGTCCAAATTTTGACCTTCGATATCTCGGCTCTGGAAGGGTCTAGAGCCTCCATTTTTGCGCGCTGGTCTAAGTCTCGTGGCCCTCTGTCAGAATCCAGAGTTTCAAGAAGATCGGAGGGGGTCAAAATTTCGGCCAAAAAAAAAATGACAGTGTTACCCCTTATGTTTTTTTTTCAGGTCAAAATTTTGACCTTCGATATCTCGGCTCTGGAAGGGTCTAGAACCTCCATTTTTGCGCGCTGGTCTAAGTCTCGTGGCCCTCTGTCAGAATCCAGAGTTTCAAGAAGATCGGAGGGGGTCAAAATTTCGGCCAAAAAAAAAATGACAGTGTTACCCCTTATGTTTTTTTTTTCAGCTCCAAATTTTGACCTTCGATATCTCGGCTCTGGAAGGGTCTAGAGCCTCCATTTTTGCGCGCTGGTCGAAGTCTCGTGGCCCTCTGTCAGAATCCAGAGTTTCAAGAAGATCGGAGGGGGTCAAAATTTCGGCCAAAAAAAAAAATGACTGTGTTACCCCTTATGTTTTTTTTTCAGCTCCAAATTTTGACCTTCGATATCTCGGCTCTGGAAGGGTCTAGAGCCTCCATTTTTGCGCGCTGGTCGAAGTCTCGTGGCCCTCTGTCAGAATCCAGAGTTTCAAGAAGATCGGAGGGGGTCAAAATTTCGGCCAAAAAAAAAATGACAGTGTTACCCCTTATGTTTTTTTTTTCAGGTCAAAATGTTGACCTTCAATATCTTGGCTCTGGAAGGGTCTAGAGCCTCTATTTTTGCGCGCTGGTCGAAGTCTCGTGGCCCTCTATCAGAATCCAGAGTTTTGAGAAGATTGGAGAAACTTAATTTTTCACCCCCCGAAAAAAACATAAGGGGTAACACTGTCATTTTTTTTTCTGGTCAAAATTTTGAGTTTCAATATCTCAGCTCTGGAAGGGTCTAGAGCCTCAATTTTTGCACCCAGGTCCATGTCTCGTGGCCCTCTATCAGAATCCACAGTTTTGAGAAGATTGGAGAAACTTAATTTTTCACCCCCCGAAAAAAACATAAGGGGTAACACTGTCATTTTTTTTTCTGGTCAAAATTTTGAGTTTAAAAATCTCAGCACCGGAAGGGTCTAGATCCTCAATTTTTGCACCCAGGTCCATGTCTCCTGGCCCTCTATCAGAATCCAGAGTTTTGAGAAGATTGGAGAAACTTAATTTTTCACCCCCCGAAAAAAACATAAGGGGTAACACTGTCATTTTTTTTTCTGGTCAAATTTTTGAGTTTCAATATCTCAGCTCTGGAAGGGGCTAGAGCCTCAATTTTTGCACCCAGGTCCATGTCTCGTGGCCCTCTATCAGAATCCAGAGTTTTGAGAAGATTGGAGAAACTTAATTTTTCACCCCCCGAAAAAAAACATAAGGGGTAACACTGTCAATTTTTTTTCTCTGGTCAAAATTTTGAGTTTCAATATCTCAGCTCTGGAAGGGTCTAGAGCCTCAATTTTTGCACCCAGGTCCATGTCTCGTGGCCCTCTATCAGAATCCAGAGTTTTGAGAAGATTGGAGAAACTTAATTTTTCACCCCCCGAAAAAAACATAAGGGGTAACACTGTCATTTTTTTTTCTGGTCAAAATTTTGAGTTTAAAAATCTCAGCACCGGAAGGGTCTAGATCCTCAATTTTTGCACCCAGGTCCATGTCTCCTGGCCCTCTATCAGAATCCAGAGTTTTGAGAAGATTGGAGAAACTTAATTTTTCACCCCCCGAAAAAAACATAAGGGGTAACACTGTCATTTTTTTTTTCTGGTCAAAATTTTGAGTTTCAATATCTCAGCTCTGGAAGGGTCTAGAGCCTCAATTTTTGAACCCAGGTCCATGTCTCGTGGCCCTCTATCAGAATCCAGAGTTTTGAGAAGATTGGAGAAACTTAATTTTTCACCCCCCGAAAAAAAACATAAGGGGTAACACTGTCATTTTTTTTCTGGTCAAAATTTTGAGTTTCAATATCTCAGCTCTGGAAGGGTCTAGAGCCTCAATTTTTGCACCCAGGTCCATGTCTCGTGGCCCTCTATCAGAATCCAGAGTTTTGAGAAGATTGGAGAAACTTAATTTTTCACCCCCCGAAAAAAAAACATAAGGGGTAACACTGTCATTTTTTTTTTCTGGTCAAATTTTTGAGTTTCAATATCTCAGCTCTGGAAGGGTCTAGAGCCTCAATTTTTGCACGTGTCTCAATCAGAAATCTCGTGGCCCTCTATCAGAATCTCTTCAATTCAAGTCCCACTCTTCAATTCAAGTCCCACTCTTAGCATTAAAATGCTTTATTTTGAAGGGTTTTGTCCAAATAAAAAAGACATGGCTGCAAAATAAAATGAAAGAGTGGAAGCTTGAATGGCTCAGTGGTTAGAGTGTTACTCTATCATGTTGAGGATTTGGGTTCAAGTCCTGCTCTTAGCTTTAATATTCTTTATTTTGAAGGGGTTTTGTCCAAATAAAAAAGAAATGCCTGCAAAATGAAGTGAAAGAGTGGAAGGTTGAATGGCTCAGTGGTCAGAGTGTTCCTCTATCATGTTGAGGATTTGGGTTCAAGTCCCACTCTTTGCATTAAAATGCTTTATTTTGAATGGTTTTGTCCAAATAAAAAAGACATGTCTGCAAAATAAAGTGAAAGAGTGGAAGCTTGAATGGCTCAGTGGTTAGAGTGTTACTCTATCATGTTGAGGATTTGGGTTCAAGTCTGCTCTTAGCATTGAAATTCTTTATTTTGAAGGGTTTTGTCCAAATAAAAATGACATGGCTGCAAAATAAAGTGAAAGAGTGGAAGCTTGAATGGCTCAGTGGTTAGAGTGTTACTCTATCATGTTGAGGATATGGGTTCAAGTCCCGCTCTTAGCATTAAAATTCTTTATTTTGAAGGGTTTTGTCCAAATAAAAAAGACATGCCTGCAAAATAAAGTGAAAGAGTGGAAGCTTGAATGGCTCAGTGGTTAGAGTGTTACTCTATCATGTTGAGGTTTTGGGTTCAAGTCCTGCTCTTAGCATTAAAATTCTTTATTTTGAAGGGTTTTGTCCAAATAAAAAAGACATGCCTGCAAAATAAAGTGAAAAAGTGGAAGCTTGAATGGCTCAGTGGTCAGAGTGTTCCTCTAACATATTGAGGATTTGGGTTCAAGTCCCACTCTTTGCATTAAAATGCTTTATTCTGAATGGTTTTGTCCAAATAAAAAAGAAATGCCTGCAAAAGAAAGTGAAAGAGTGGAAGCTTGAATGGCTCAGTGGTGTGAGTGTCAATCTCTCGTGTGGAGAATCCATGTTTGAGTCTCTTGATGGTTAACATTTTTAGTTTGATTGGTTTGGTCCAAATGAAAAGACCAATCTTCAAAAAGGACATCCAACTGTAAGTGGTTCAGTGGTAAAAGCGTTGCTGTTCTGTGTTGACAACCCTGGTTCTAATCTCACTTTTGCGGTTGAAATTACTTTAGTGTGATTTTTTGAGACAAACAGAAACATTGAAATGAAGAAGCTCCTGTGGCTCAGTGGTCTGAGTGTTGTGATTCTATGTGGGAAACCCAGGTTCAAATCACACTCTTGTGATGCTTTAGTTTCACTGGATTGTCGAAGTAAGACATGCTCCCAAAAAAAGAAGAGTGAGTGTGCAAGCTCCAGTGGCTCAGTGGTCTGAGTGTTGTGATTCCATGTGGGAAACCAGGGTTCGAGCCTCACTCTTATCATGCTTTAGTTTCAACGGGTTTGTCCAAGAGAGAAAAAGATATGCTCCCAAAAAAAAGAAGTTTGAGTGTGGATGGTCCAGTGGCTCCGTGGATGAGCTCTCACTCCCGAATCGGGAGGTTGGGATGTTCCTGGTTCAAGACCGGGCTGGACCGTGAAGCATGGTTGCGTTGACGAACATCCTCCAGATCTGCAGCTGGGGGACGAGAGACGGTCAGGACACGAAGGGGGGAGGAAATAACCTAACTCCTCCCCCTGGGGATTTCTGGGACGATATCCAGCAGCGGTGTTGCTGCAGAGAGAGGCATTTTTTTGTGGGACTTAACCAAAATTTTAATTTTGGAATGCATGAAATGTACACAGCATTAGCATTCACCAAAAATATTTTATTTCTTACCTCATACACACTATTATCTATAGTTGACATCCTCAACAATCTTCCTCCTTCCTCCTTCCTCCTTCCTCCTTCCTCCTTCCTCCATCCAGCCCCTCCAGATCCTGCAACCATCACTTGCTTCAGTGCCCAGCCCAGGATTCAAACCCAGGTCCTCCACACCAGAAGGATGTGCTCATTACCACTGAGCCACTGGACCATCCACACTCAAACTTCTTTTTTTGGGAGCATGTCTTCTTTATTTGGACCAAACCGGTGAAAGAAGAGTTTCACCAACAAGAGACTCGAACCAGGATTCTCCACACGAGAGCGCAACACTCACACCACTGAGCCACTGGACCATCCACACTCATACTTAATTTTTTTGGGAGCATGTCTTTTTCTCTCTTGGACAAACCCGTTGAAACTAAAGCATGATAAGAGTGAGGCTCAAACCCTGGTTTCCCACATGGAATCACAACACTCAGACCACTGAGCCACTGGACCACACAGACTCACACTTCCTTTTTTGGGACATGTCTTTCTTGGACAAAGCCAGTGAAACTAAAACATGATAAGTGTGAGGCTAGAACCCAGGTTTCCCACATGGAACCATAACACTCAGACCACTGAGCCACTGGACCATACACACTCAAACTTCTTATTTTGGGAGCATGTCTTACTTCGACAATCCAGTGAAACTAAAGCATGATAAGCGTGAGGCTGGAACCCAGGTTTCCCAGATGGAATCACAACAATCAGACCACTGAGCCAATGGACCACACACACTCACACTTCCTTTTTTGGGACATGTCTTTCTTGGACAAAGCCAGTGAAACTAAAACATGATAAGTGTGAGGCTAAAACCCAGGTTTCCCACATGGACTCACAACACTCAGACCACTGAGCCACTGGACCATACACGCTCACACTTCCTTTTTTGGGAACATGTCTTTCTTGGACAAAGCCAGTGAAACTAAAGCATGGTAAGAGTGAAGCTCAAACCCTGGTTTCCCACATGGAACCATAACACTCAGACCACTGAGCCACTGTAGCTTGCACACTCACTCTTCTTTTTTTGGGAGCATGTCTTACTTCGACAATCCAGTGAAACTAAAGCATCACAAGAATGTGATTCGAACCCGGGTTTCTACCCGAACCCGGGTTGACCACTGAGCCGTTCAAGCTTCCACTTTTTCACTTTATTTTGCAGGCATGTCTTTTTTATTTGGACAAAACCCTTCAAAATAAACAATTTTAATGCTAAGAGCAGTACTTGAACCCAAATCCTCAACATGATAGAGTAACACTGTAACCACTGAGCCATTCAAGCTTCCACTCTTTCACTTTATTTTGCAGACATGTCTTTTTTATTTGGACAAAACCATTCAAAATAAAGAATTTTAATGCTAAGAGCAGGACTTGAACCCAAATCCTCAACATGATAGAGGAACACTCTGACCACTGAGCCATTCAAGCTTCCAGACTTTCACTTTATTTTGCAGGCATGTCTTTTTTATTTGGACAAAACCCTTCAAAATAAAGAATTTTAATGCTAAGAGCAGGACTTGAACCCAAATCCTCAACATGATAGAGTAACACTCTAACCACTGAGTCATTCAAGCTTCCACTCTTTCACTTTATTTTGCAGGCATGTCTTTTTTATTTGGACAAAACCCTTCAAAATAAAGCATTTTAATGCTAAGAGTGGGACTTGAACCCAAATCCTCGATATGATAGTGTAATACTCTAACCACTGAGCCATTCATGCTTTCACTTTTTCACTTTATTTTGCAGACATGTCTTTTTTATTTGGACAAAACCCTTCAAAATAAAGCATTTTAATGCTAAGAGCAGGACTTGAACCCAAATCCTCAACATGATAGAGTAACACTCTAACCACTGAGCCATTCAAGCTTCCACTCTTTCACTTTATTTTGCAGGCATGTCTTTTTTATTTGGACAAAACCATTAAAAATAAAGCATTTTAATGCACAGAGCAGGACTTGAACCCGGATCCTCCACATGATGAAACAAGGCTCAAACCCCTGAGCCACTTGGAGCTCCAAGACACAGAGCTTGTCAAGTGGAGCTCCAAGTGGCTCAAGGGGTTTGAGCCTCTTGAAGCTTTCGGCTGCATAGATATATGCAGCATAGATGTAGCTGTGTATACTTCTAAGCTGCATATATCAATTCACTCCTGAGGGGGGCGCCAAGTCAGGAGAAATCCTGCAGAATTCAGGGATTTCGGGGAGAATTTGCGGAGAATTCAGGGACTTGGCGGCCCCCAGGTTCCTGGAAGCTGTGTGCCAATCCCCGAAAACTCCCCCCAATTTTCCCGAATTCTCCGGATTTGGCGCCCCCGTCATTAGACGAAAGATAAATCTACAAAGAGAACCAATAGAAGTGTGTTGTCTTCAGTGGCTCAGTGGTAGCAATACTGGATCTGTAGCGAGTGGTTGTGGGTTCTATTCCACCTTCTTCTTGTGTTTAGACTAGATGAAAGATTATCATCATTGACTAATAATTCATTGACTCCTCAGATCTATTCTTATAAAAAATGTTTTTATTTCTATAAGAGTCATGTGCAAAATTCTATTTGACATTTAAATTTGCAAACTGATTTGTTCTCTAAACAAACTTTAAAATAAATGTATTATCATTTAAGTTATTCTTTGTATCAACTGTATCAGTGTGTGTGTGTTGTGTCCTCGTCTGTCTATATAAACGTATATGCAAAAAAGTCAGATCTAAAATTATTGTCGCCCTCCTGTGGTGATTTGTGTGAATTACACCATTGCAAATCAAGTCTAATAAACATAAAATAGTGTCGCCCTCCTGTGGTGATTTGTGTGAATTACATATAGAGAGTAAAAGAAAAGTGATGATTCGTGTGAATCACACCGTTGCAAACTGAGTCCGATCGAGTCTAATAAACATAAGTGTTTCACCCTCCTGTGGTGATTTGTGTGAATTACACCACTGCAAATTTCTTCTGTCCTCTCTGTTCTGTCCTTCTGTTCCGTCACACACACACACACACACACACACACACACACACACACACACACACACACACACACACACACACACACACACACACACATATAAATACAAAAAACTAGACTTTCTCATTCAAAGGCAAATCATTATTTTCTGCACCACAGAGCTTGTCAAACATGTTGCTGCTGCAATTTTACAAGAACTTTAATCCAAAGTCTCAGATGTGATCTCGCCACTACAACCCGACGAGAGTAAAGTGCAGTTTTCCTCTGCTCTTCAGTCTCATGCTTCTGCTGCTTGACAACATGACGCTTGATAACAATCACGACAACACATGCAGATCCTGCAGATGAGAAGATGACAGCTCTTAATGTCACTTTAACAGCACCTATTACAGCTCAACCTCAAATAAAACCGACACACAGACGCAATCAAACGACACATAAATGAGGGAACCGAGTACGGCACAAGACTCACCTGTAAGTAACTTTTCCTTTAGCATGAAGTCAAGGTCTCTTTTCAGTCGCTATTGTAGCGTTACCTTTTTAATCTCTGAATGAATCGCCCTCTAAAATATTCACACTGTAAAGTGTAATAAGAAGGACTCAGTGGATATTGCAGTGTTTTCTGGATGTATGTGAGAGTCAGCAGGAGTTGTGTCTTGTGTGAAGCTCTGATGTTCTCCTGTTGCTTCCTGCTTTTATTCTACTTCCTGTTATGATTGGGATCTGAGAGTGAAAACTGCCTTTAAACTGCCACATGCTGGCAACACTCAAACCACTGAGCCATTCGAGCTTCCACTCTTTCACTTTATTTTGCAGGCATGTCTTTTTTATTTGGACAAAACCATTCAAAATAAAGCGTTTCACGAGTTCACATGTTAATGAAATCATAAGAAATATTAAAATGCATATTTGGCTTGCTGTCCGGGGGAGGGCTCTGAGCTCAGAATTCGGCCCGACCCCAGAGAACTCCCCCTTATTTTAGAGATCATAGGTATTTAAGCGCGGAGTCGCGGACCCAGCCGAATTTGGGGTGAAGAGGTGGTGGTGGGATGCTGAAAAATTTGTCATGAGATAGGAGGTAAGGGAAGGCTTTATTTATACTGGCTTTCCTCGCGCTGATTGGATGATTACCTGAACATGCTCCTCCCGAATCTTGTTACATAAAACTTCATTTCACGAGTTCACATGTTAATGAAATCATAAGAAATATTAAAATGCATATTTGGCTTGCTGTCCGGGGAGGGCTCTGAGCTCAGAATTCGGCCCGACCCCAGAGAACTCCCCAAAATGCCAGATAAACAAAGGACAGCGAGCGTAGAATTTTAACCCCCCAAAAAGTGAAGGGTATTTAATTTACCAAGGAACGAGCTTGCCTGTTCGACTGGGAAGGCTCTCGCAACGAACGACGGGAACTTGGATGCTCACGGCATCGGACGGATAAGCACATTCTGCAGTTGAACTGACAGCTCGCTGACATAAGAATTAGCGAGCGTGAATTTGAGGACGAATTTTAACCGTTCACCCGGGAGGGCTCTCGCTGCATCCAACGGGAACTTAAATGCTCACGGCATCGGACGGGTAAGCCTCGCCAGGTTGGACGGGGGGGCGCCCGCTGGACTCGGTCGGGAGGGCTCGACCGGCGCTTCGAAGGGGGGCTGGGGCACGGGAAAGACCCCTCACGTCCCGACGAATGGGGAGCCTCCTGGCAACACGAGCGCAGACGTCCGGCGACGCCTAAGACGGGCAGACTCTCACTGCAATTCGAACGGGAGGGTTCAACCAGCGTTTTGGAAGGGGGACGGAGCCCGGCCTTCGAACGGGTGAATCATCTCTTGCGTGCGAACGGGGGAGTCTGCATGTGATTGAAAAAAACATACTATGAATATTAAGCAAGTGTGCGAGCGGCGAGCCCAGATGTAGTCGGAAGGTATATTGTGAGTGGATGTAGCTGAAGTGAAGCATGGAGATGATTATAATTGAATTTGTTCGGAACAGCGGAGAAAACCGGAGAAAGCTAGGATGAACATGACTTCTAAAGTATAGGCGGTGCTGATGGAGAAGTATCCAAGACGGAGTGATGAGGTTCATATGGTGATTATATCAATTGATTGGTTGTCTGGTATCCGGGCGCGTGGGGCGGGAACTTGGATTCCCTTAACTAGAAGGGACGTTTGGGAGTTATTAAATGCAGGTGCGGGTTTAACGTAGATTAATTTATGGAATATTTGATTGCCGCTTAGATAGCTTTTGATGGATCCGGCTTGGATACCATTAGTAGTAGCCTACTAAAAAGATGAGATATGGATGAAGTAGTTGGTTAAAAGAGAACATTCGAGAAACGACGGGTTGAGAGAGGAGGAATGATTTGAAAACTATTTCCGAGCGGTGAAATAAGTTTGCAGGGTTCTTGGAGAAAAACGGCTTGGAGGGTGGATTCGATGGACGTGTTCGGGAGGGATTTTAGCGGATGGTTTAACGGAAAATCAGCTGAAAATAAAGAGGTACTGGAGTTGGAATGAGGTCTGCTTCTGGTGCCTGCGTCCTGAATTTCTGAAAAGAGAAACAGGAGAGAGAGTAAGCGATTTATTTTTGAACACCTGGAACGCGTTTTGCAGTTATTAAGAACTGGTCACATGCGGAGATCCATATGAGGGATCTCAGGAGTGGCAAGAGCCCGGGTGAGCGAGAACGACATTTATTGATACAGTGCGCGATTGCTTCATTGTCGCAATGGATTTTGATGCTTTTGCTTGACCATTCTTCCTCCATAGAGAAGCTGTGACGACAATCTGGTAGAGCTCGAAGAGGGCAGAGGAGGCTGAAGCCTGGGGTGTGTCTAGGAGCTGAGGGGCCAGGGAGACGCGAACCAGCGTCCTTGGTAAGGACCGCCGAAGCTGATCGAGGTAGCTGCGTCAGTGAACAGTTTAATATCGAGGGGGAGAGAGATAAGGTCGCTGTAGAAAAAAGGTTAAGCCATTCCACTAATTGAGGAATTTAATCCAAAATTTTAGCTCGTTTTTTTTTTTTTTTTTTTTTACTCTCTGGAAGGATGAACCGATCTTCCAGTGTGTGAACGGAGGAAGAGAGGGCTAGGAGATGCGCTATAAATGGTCGGCCCTGTGGAATAATGCACATCGCATAATATAGGTGGGCCAGCAGCAAGAGAAGTACGCGTTTTGAACAGTCTGTGCAGTCTGTAAAATTGGATGCGATTAAAATGATGCGATCTATTTTCTCCTTAGGCAGTGAGGCCTGGAAATTTACTGAGTCCAGATTGATGCCTAAGAACTCGATGGATGTAGTTGGACCCCATGTTTTTCTCCTGGGCTAACAGAATCCCTAGATCTGCGAAAACTGTCCTCGCTGTGAGGAGGTAGGCCTAAGCCTCTGGGAAGGTGTCGAGGGGTGACATTTATTAGAAAGTCGTCGAGCATGTGGACGAGCATGTTGGGCTGCTTTAGCTGCCGAAAGCTAGACGCACGGCGGAAAAAACTTTTTCCTGCCAGTTTACACTGAATAGGTACGTACCATGAATCGGGGTAGATTGGCGTACTTTAAAAGCAGAGGAGATATCTATGCTCCTCGTCCAGCTATTCTAAGCATAGTTATGACTTGTTCGATATCATGATAGTTGAGAGAATATTCTAGACGCTGAGATCGGCCCCCGGGTTAGGTGAAGGAGGAGGAATGGGGAGAGCATAATGTGGAAAGGGAAGGAAATGTGCCAGCGATTGACCTGCTAACGGAGGCATCCTCACGTTAGGGAAAGCGCCCGGCGCTAAAGAAGGAGGAAAACTGAAAGAAGTAGAAGGGAAGAAAAACATTTGGGGATCCTGTAGCAAAGTGGAACTGCCGGGATCTAGAGTGTGAGGTACCCCAGTGGGAGGGGCTGAGGAGGGGAGTTGGCCTGGAGGATGTTGGCGCCTTTCCATGACGGATTCCGGGGCGCGGCCCTAGGCTAGCGGAAGTTCTGTGACGCCGTGGTGCGGGGCGGGGCCCGGAGCTGCAAGTGCGGAAGGAGATACTGCGGACGAGCGATCAGGAACCGGCGAGCGCTTAGCTCATTCTAGCCGAAGAAATTTGGAGCTGAAACGGAAGGGTGAGAAGATTGTAAATAACATACAAATTAAATAATTCTGCTTTATCATCCTGTGGGAGAAATTAACATCCGAATTAATTAGGGCTTGTCTTAGCCCCTGTCCATTTCCCTATGGGAGGGATGTTTGGGGTAGCAGGTTGATGGGAAAGCTAGGAAGACGATGATAAGGATGATGAATTCCTCGCTGGCGGTGGTGAGGTGGGACATCGGCGTCTTGGTGTATGCGGAGACGATCTGGAGAGCCGACGTCCCCTGAATAATGATGGAGGCTCGTTGTTATTGTTGGCTGCTGGAGAAGGAAGAGTTGCTAGGTCTGCGTCTTGCAGTGGAGATGATTCCGTGATGAAAGATTCATCGTCAGAGGGGAAGAGCTCTAACTCAGACGTGACTGCACGAAGGCGGAGTCAAGTGCTGAGAAATTTGTCATGAGATAGGAGGTAAGGGAAGGCTTTATTTATACTGGCTTTCCTCGCGCTGATTGGATGATTACCTGAACATGCTCCTCCCGAACCTTGTTACATAAAACTTCATTTTGAGAAGATTGGGAAAACTTAATTTTTCGCCAAAAAAATAAAAAAAACATAAGGGGTAACACTGTCGTTTTTTTTTTCTGGACAAAATTTTGAGTTTCCATATCTCGGCTCTGGAAGGGTCTAGAGCCTCCATTTTTGCACTCAGGTCTAAGTGTCATGGCCCTCTATCAGAATCCAGAGTTTTGAGAAGATTGGGGAAACTTAATTTTTTGCCAAAAAAATAAAAAAACATAAGGGGTAACACTGTCGTTTTTTTTCTGGTCAAAATTTTGAGTTTCCATATCTCGGCTCTGGAAGGGTCTAGAGCCTCCATTTTTGCACTCAGGTCTAAGTGTCATGACCCTCTATCAGAATACAGAGTTTTGAGAAGATTGGGAAAACTTAATTTTTTGCCAAAAAAATAAAAAAAACATAAGGGGTAACACTGTCGTTTTTTTTTTCTGGACAAAATTTTGAGTTTCGATATCTCTGCTCTGGAAGGGTCTAGAGCCTCCATTTTTGCACTCAGGTCTAAGTGTCATGACCCTCTATCAGAATACAGAGTTTTGAGAAGATTGGGAAAACTTAATTTTTTGCCAAAAAAATAAAAAAACATAAGGGGTAACACTGTCGTTTTTTTTTCTGGACAAAATTTTTAGTTTTGATATCTCAGCTCTGGAAGGGTCTAGAGCCTCCATTTTTGCACTCAGGTCTAAGTGTCATGGCCCTCTATCAGAATCCAGAGTTTTGAGAAGATTGGGGAAACTTAATTTTTCGCCAAAAAAAAAACATAAGGGGTAACACTGTTGTTGTTTTTTCTGGTCAAAATTTTGAGTTTCGATATCTAAGCTCTGGAAGGGTCTAGAGCCTCCATTTTTGCACTCAGGTCTAAGTGTCATGGCCCTCTATCAGAATTCAGAGTTTTGAGAAGATCGGAGGGGGTCAAAATTTCGGCCAAAAATGACAGTGTTACCCCTTATGTTTTTTTTAAATTTTTTTGGCGAAAAATTCAGTTTCCCCAATCTTCTCAAAACTCTGGATTCTGATAGAGGGCCATGCCGAGTGTTATTCACGTTCTCACACAACATTGCACTGTTAAAATTTCACCAATGCGATCGAGGATCGACACCGTTTCATATACTCGCCAACACCGATTTTTACTAACATTTGGCGCTTGGCGAGTTCATTTTTTGGCCTGTATAAAATCAAAAATACCTATAAAATTAGATTAAATAGCGTGTAATATAATATAATATAATTAAATAGCATTCTGAGTTGTTAAATCTGAAAATGTAGAATGACTTAAACATTATAGTTATAAAAGCAAATAAAAAAAAACGGTCTTATTTTTTCAAAATAATATTTCACACACATATATTGATATATTTTTACAGTATTAATGCTTCTTTATTCATGAAAATTAGAGCCCGACCGATTAAGAGTTTTGAAGGCCGATACTGAAACAAAAATGTTTAGGTTTTCAAATCCGATATTCCGATATATCGGCCGATATTTTATTTTATTTATTTATTTAAACTGGACATGATAGTCACAAATTCTGTCATGCTTATTTGAGTCAAGAGAACTGATGGGGATGTTCTTTTACTTGTTTTTCAAGCAAGTATGTCTCGTGACCAACTCAACGAGTGTTGCCAACAGGGACGGTGTAGAGTGCCCTCTGGTGGACAAACTATACAACTCCAACACTCATGACATGGTTCAAGCGTGTTTCGTCCGTTTTTATTTTATTTTTTAAATATTCATTTATCGGCCAATATAACTGCCGATACCGATAGTTTGGAAAATGCCTAATATCGGCCGATAATGTCGGTCTGCTGATATATCGGTCTGGCTTTAGTGAAAATATTTAGCTGTCTTTATATTTTAGAAATGGGGGGTCTGCGGCACAAAACACACAGCTTTAGAGAGCTTTCTGAATAACACTATTGATTACACTACAGTTTGTTCTCCATCTATCAAAAACACCTCTTGCATAAACACATCACTAGATCATGTATAGTTTTAAATGAATACCAAATCATTCCTCCTGCAAACTAAAGCCGAATGAGGAAGTTAACTCACTCTTTACGCCTACGTCCGTGGAAGAAGCCGGCCCACTCGAAACAGGTCTTCTTACTGCCCACCCAGAACACGGACGGGATGCCCACAACCAGCACCATCAGGTACTTCATCAGGAACAGGACGAGGTCAGGCCTGCTGGTTTTGTCCACCTACACACACCGAGAGAGAAAGAGATGTTCACACATTCACTGCATCCTTCTTTACCACAACACGTTTACACTATTAGTTTCAGTCATTTACGGATATGCCATCTCATCTAACCGCTTCATCTTCACTCTCAAATCTCTGCAGTGTTTGCATGGACACACTTCCTTCACACACACACTCCATCAGGCTGCACAGCTCGCTGCTCACAGACAATCCTGCTTTATCCTGTGACACACAACAGCCTGTTCTCCTCCTCTTCCTCTGTCAAAGCGCCTGGATCCTGCATTCATGCATATGTCACAACACACAGCGCCAACGGCCACCGCAAAGGAAGTGAAGATGTAAAAACTCTTGAGGGTGTTTTCAGATGATTACATGCGATTGAAATTTTACGTCATTAAAGCACACGTATATACAAGGATGCATATTCATAGAAAAATGCTAAATAATGTATGCATTCGAGATATATCTACAAGAAAGGAAGGATAAATCAGTCTGTCAAGTTGATTAAAGGGATAGCTTAGTAAAAAATGAAAATTCTGTCATCATTTACTCACACGTTATTCCGAACCTGTAAATTTCTTTCTTCTATATTTTGAAAGAATATGAATAACCAAACAGTTGGACCCCATTGACTTCCATAGTAGAAAAAAAACCCTATGGACCCTTACGAAACAAAAATATATTACAATATATGGATATATTAGGCAATATATTCCCATATATAAGATTTAATATTTATATTGTCCAAAATATTGCAATATATGCATAGTCCATATATTGATACATATATTGTAATCAAGACAAAAAAGGGCACTGTATTTTTTACATATAATTTGTCTTTTTAAAGTTTGTCTTTATATGCTTTAATATATTGCAATATATGTGCTATATTTATATATGAAATTATATGAAAATATATAAATAAAATATATGTATAGATATGCGTTTCATATATTGTGGAATATATTTTAAATATATTTAAAATTGTATGGAAATATATAAATAAAATAAATGTATAGTTATGTGTTCAATATATTGTGGAATATATTTTAAATATATTTAAAACTGTATAGAAATATATAAATAAAACTTATGTATAGATATGTGTTCAATACATTGTGGAATATATTTTAAATATATTTAAAACTGTATAGAAATATATAAATAAAACATATGTATAGATATGTGTTCAATATATTGTGGAATATATTTTAAATATATTTAAAATTGTACGGAAATATATAAATAAAACAAATGTATAGATGCGTGTTCAATATATTGTTGAATATATTTTAAATTATGTACAATTACGTGGAAATATATAAATAAAATACATGTATAGATGTGTTCAATATCTTGTGAAATATATTTTAAACATATTTAAAATTGTATGGAAATATATAAATAAAATATATGTATAGTTATGTGTTCAATATCTTGTGGAATATATTTTAAACATATTTAAAATTGTATGGAAATATATAAATAAAATATATGTATAGATATGTGTTCAATATATTGTGGAATATATTTTAAATATATGTACAATTATGTGGAAATATAATATATATATATATATATATATATATATATATATATATATATATATATATATATAGTTATGTGTTCAATATATTGTGAAATATATTTTAAATATATTTAAAACTGTATGGAAATATATAAATAAAATATATGTATAGTTATGTGTTCAATATATTGTGGAATATATTTTAAATATATGTAAAATTATATTGAAATATATGTACATATATTGAGAACATGCACATTCTGTAATGATGCAGGCAGGAATGAAGCAGAGAATGAACAATCTATATATGAAGAGTTCAGATGCAAAAGCCTCTAAATGCCACTTGAAATTTTCTTCTAAAATGATCATTTTTATCAAGCTTGTATATTTAAGTTCATTAATTTCACTTAAATGGCAATGAAGATTACCTATTAATTGTCATTAAAGTGAAATTACTGAACTTAAATATACAAGCTTGATAAAAATGGTCATTTTAGATGAAAATTTCAAATGGCATTTAGAGGCTTTTGCATCTGAACTCTTCATATCTATATACATAATATCTGTCTATCTATCTATCTATCTATCTATCTATCTATCTATCTATCTATCTATCTATCTATCTATCTATCTATCTATCTATCTATCTATCTATCTATCTATCTATCTATCTATCTATCTATCTATCTATCTATAGAGAGAGTTCAGATGCAAAAGCCTCTAAATGCCATTTGAAATTTTCTTCTAAAATGACCATTTTTATCAAGCTTGTATATTTAAGTTCAGTAATTTCACTTAAATGACAATTAATAGGTAATCTTCTTTGCCATTTAGGCTAAGTGAAATTACTGAATTATTATTTTTTATTATTTGTGCATTTTGTTTAGATATTTTACAAAATAGATGTAAAATATATATTTTGTTTATAGATATTTTACTTTCAGCACTGCTGAAAGATTAAAATTACATTGGTCATTGAAATTCCTTTCATTTATATCGTATAATTTGTATATTTTCTGTTCAATTGCACTCTTAAAAATGTTGCACTGTTAACAAATGTAGTCAATCACATTTCCTTTGTCTGACCATAAGGCGTTTAGTGGTTTTGGCTTGTTCCTTGTTCTTGTCTGTCATGTGATTCGCTTTAGTAATCTTATTTAAATTGACACGAACTATTAAAAAAAAAAAGTTTTATGAAGTTTTTATTTTACATGTTCACGAAATTATTTATTTTTCTTTTCGTTGCTTTACTTGTGCAATAAGGGGTACTTTTCAATGATGTATTGGACAATAGCTCAAAATGGCAAATAATGTGTTATAAGAAGGGAAGATGCAGGGTTCCTGATGGGTGCACAGAAACACCCAAATTCACCAAAGGGGCACCAGTGTGCAGCATCTACCTGGATGATGCGATGGCAGCCATATTTTATACCAGAACACCCACCACACACCAGCTTACTGATGGCTCGCAGTCTCTGCTCAAATTCATCCCAAGGGTGTTCTGTCGGGTTGAGGTCAGGACAGGTGCGCAGTCATTTTAGAACAGAAAGGGGCCATCTACAATCTGTTCCCACAAAGTTGGGAGCATGACATTGTCCAAAATGTCTTGAAAATAATAAAAAATAATGTAATAATATATAATAATAGTAAAAATAATTTCGTTCTTTCTCAAAACTGAGTTTTGATTTCTTAGTGATCAATTTATGTACAAGTGTTTTCCCACATGATTATTGGCTGTATGACATCAGTAAATTAAGGCATTTAAATTAAATGGCAGTGTTTCCCAATGAAACACAAGAGCTGTTAGTTTTGAATGATGTGTGCAATGTAGAGAAATGTGTTTAGAGTTTTGCAAAAAGTTTGTTTTTCAAATGCAAACTGAGTGCAAAGCAATAATGTCTTTGTATTTTGCAGACTTGGTCTTAAGATTGGGTACATGAGTGAATAGTTTCACCGAGTGTGCCTCAAATTCAACTTTTAGTGTCTTAGCAATTTGAAAAAAAACTGTAAAACAAAACTGTGACATAGGTCGCCTATGGAATTAACCAAGAAAATTTTTCAATTGCATGGAACTGAGAAGCATAAAAAAACAAGAGAAATATTTTAATGAAAGCAACAACAACAACAACAAAAAATGTACACATCAGCTTTGGAATAAAAGAAAATAAACCTGGAAATCTGTTTGTAATATGCACTTAATCTGTGTTTTTAAAACATGATTAAATAGATCCTGTCTCAATATAAACCCTGCTGGGAAACCGCCCCTAAAGGTTTAACAAAGTTATTCTTGCCACTATAAATTATGGCTTCCTAAAGACAAGTTTATAGGTAAATAAAATATTATTAATAAAAATATCATGAATATCAAAACACATTCAACAAATAGAATGTAGTAATTTTATTATAGCACTCATCAGCCTGCAGCAGCCAAGATGATGTTCCTGCCTACAGACAACAGCATAAACTAACAAACTAAACATTGTTTACAGCAGAATAAGTGGATACTTACAGAATGTGCGCGTTAAGAAACACGTTCAAATTGGTCGTCTTAACACGACAAGAATTAGCGTGTCTATGTGTACAAAAGAAACACGTAAAAATTGGCCGCGTCAACACGGTCAAACATTCCGTGTTAACGTAACACGTACAAATTGGCCGTGTTAACACGCACAAATTGGCCGCGTCAACACGGTCAAAGTCCGTGTTGAAGCGTTCAAAATAAACACGTAAAAAATGGCCGCGTTAACGCGGACAAATTTCACGCGTTTCGTTTAAAGACTATGGTAACTTATGACCAAAAAGAAGCGCAATTATAATAGATGGATTATAATAGATTAATATAATATAACATTTTTGAGGGTTCGCCCTCATTGTCATCTCTGGTCCTCAAGGCCCACTTTCCTGCAGAGTTTAACTCCAACCCTTATCAATTGAGAACCCCTGGTTTAGAATTTGCTTTTCTCCTCCCGAGCATCACAAATTCATACATCTATTATAATTGAAGTTTTGGTATTATAACCCCTGCTCAAACCATCAGAAAAGATGAAGGCTGTTATATTAACGTTGCCCACTAGAGGGCAACATAAGGAATCGTTTAAGTCTACCGTTCCAATCAATGCATGAATCGCTAATATTTGATGGTGGAAAAATATTTACATCACATTTCAGCTGCAAGTCAGGAATCAGAGCAGACTGTGGATCAAATAATTTTTTTAAAATATCAAATAATGTTAAATGTTAATATTGTATTGACATAATTTATGTAGGCTATTTTAATTGACTGTTGCTGCTAGCTGTGTATACTCGACGAGTCCGAGCGCGAGGCTCCGTGCGCACCTCTCCAAACAGACGAGGCGTTCATATAGTTTATACTTTATGCGTTCATGTATATTTGAGAAAAAAATATTAGATATAAAAAATGTATATTTATATATAATATAAATTAGATATAAATCTATATACATGAAAATATTTCTTAAATATATACAAGCATGTGTATGTGTGTGTGTGTGTATATATATATATATATATAAAATATAGACAGTGCACCCACATATATTATGTAAACACAAACTTTTATTTTGGATGTGATTAATAGCGATTAATCGTTTGACAGCCCTATATAAAAGATTATTTACAAATATCATATTTAAAGAAAATATCAAAGGGCGTTACTAAATGTTTTTATATGTGTGTATGTCTAAAATAATGTAATTAGTTTAAATATATATATTCAATGTATATAAAAAATCAAGAAGGTTAAAAAAAAGCACTTTTTCTAAAAAAAAAAATTCAGGACAAGATCCAATATTCAATCATTTGTATTTATACGTATAACAATAAACATTTTGTACAAAATATTGTACTTAATAAAAGCATGGAAAATCCCACTTGGGGATATGATAATTTTTGTTATGAAATTTTATTATTAAAATATTTTTAATAATAAAGATATTTTTATTAAAATATTTGAATATGCTATTAAAACTCTTTATTAAAAATGTAATACAATTTTAAAAATTCTTCATAATAGAAATTCTTTAATGAACACATATCTATACATATATTTTATTTATATATTTCCATATAATTTCATATATATATTCTAGTGTATTCTACCATATATTGAACATACATGTGACCTTATCTTTACATATATTACCAATACATTAACCCATACAAATTGTAATGCATTACGGTTGATATTACTAAACATAAAATTGCATATTTTTCAGATATATAATTACATATATTATATATTAATTTACCATATATTTCAATATATTGAAAGCGGCAATCATTTGTATATTTTGCAATATATTGCAATAGGCTATATTTAATATATTGTATAATATATGTATCATCAATATATTACTCCATGTATTTCAATATATAATATATTGGAAAATAGAAAGGAAAATAATATATTACAATATATTTCAAGTTTTATATTGGTAAATGTATTTTTTTTCATAAGGGTCGAGGTCCATCTACTGTCTGGTTACTGACATTCTTAAAACGATCTTTTTGTGTTTGTGTGTTCAACTTTTATTAGTAGTAATGAAATTATGACATTTTTCACTTTTAGGTGAACTATTCCTTTAATTCTGCTTAGTGACACTTTTCCACATTCATTATTTGAAGACTTCACTGGCACAAACTAAGATGTCTTCACATCAACAGGTGAATGACACGCATCCTCCTTCAAGTGCACATACTAAAGAACCCTCCCTAATGAGTGAAAAACACACGTGTCATCAGATTCAGTGCACTCGACCTCACACACTGAGCTTGAGCCAATCACGGCCCAGCTCAGTGCCCGAGCTTTAGTGAGTCAGTGTCTGTGGTCTGAGGTAATGACAGGCTTGAGCAGCTAATCACAGACAGGGAGGGGGTCAGTCCTTCACTACAGGACACAGCATCACACAGCGCTACAGCGGCCCAATGATGAAACACACCAAGAGGAGCAAGAAAGAAAGAAATATGATGTGTCGTATCTGAAAAAAAAATCCTGCAACAATATATCTGCACAGGTCTGGGCAACAGGCAATACATATCAAATGCACAAATTCAATCAAATGATTTTACTACCGATAAAAATGAGACGACGCTGTGAATATTAAAATATTAAAAATATAGGACATTCAAATATTTTATTAAAGAATTTCTATTATGAAGAATTTTTAAAATTGTATTACATTTTTAATAAAGAGTTTTAATAGCATATTCAAATATTTTAATAAAAATATCTTTATTATTAAAAATATTTTAATAATAAAATTTCATAACAAAAATTATCATATCCCCAAGTGGGATTTTCCATGCTTTTATTAAGTACAATATTTTGTACAAAATGTTTATTGTTATACGTATAAATACAAATGATTGAATATTGGATCTTGTCCTGAATTTTTTTTTTTAGAAAAAGTGCTTTTTTTTAACCTTCTTGATTTTTTATATACATTGAATATATATATTTAAACTAATTACATTATTTTAGACATACACACATATAAAAACATTTAGTAACGCCCTTTGATATTTTCTTTAAATATGATATTTGTAAATAATCTTTTATATAGGGCTGTCAAACGATTAATCGCTATTAATCACATCCAAAATAAAAGTTTGTGTTTACATAATATATGTGGGTGCACTGTCTATATATATATATATATATATATATATATATATATATATATACACACACACACACACATACACATGCTTGTATATATTTAAGAAATATTTTCATGTATATAGATTTATATCTAATTTATATTATATATAAATATACATTTTTTATATCTAATATTTTTTTCTTAAATATACATGCATGTGTGTGTGTTTATTATATATACAAAATAATTATACACAGTGAGTGCACCCACATATACTGTATTATGTTAACAAAAACTTTTATTTTGGATGCGATTAATCCCGATTAATCATTTGACAGCCCTACTTCTATATAAAACAAATAATTACAATAACTAAATTACTTTATTTGTAAATACTGCTTTATAATAAATACATATTTTAAAATACAGTCCTTTAAAATATTTTTCATTATAAATAATCAATAAAATATTTTTTTAACTAAATTTAAAACTTGCCTTGATCTTTTCTTTTATGCTTGATTATTTTTTAAACCTTTTTTATTATATTTATTTTATAGATACACACACACACAATCATATTCTGGACTGTTCTTGTGCCAACTGGCTTCCATTAGTTGAGCCTCAAACTAAACGTCCTCGACGGTTAAATGTGTGAGATGAATGTAGGCATTCTTCTTACAAGCCAAAGCGAGAGAGCCAGTGATGGTGAACAACACAGAGATATATGCCGGAGGGGAGGGGAGAGAATTACTACACCACGTGATATGCTCGGATCCGTTTATTATTGTGTGGAGGGAGAGGCCGAGCGTCTACGGTTACACTGTAATAAAAATGCCTCATGCATCACTGCACTGGATCGTATCTCACCATCCATTCAACCCCCAACACAAAAGAACCATTACGACGGATATTTCCAACAAATGTGGGTCTTGCAGAAGGTTGCCATTATTACAATCATCTTTATTCAGTCAGTCAAATCAAACCAGTTGTAATATAAATCAGTCAAACACGTCTGACGTCTCTATCTTAAAGAAAGCAACTAGTGTAACACTTGGAGGAGGATAATAGCGACGGTCAGGGGAGAAAATGTAATAGGAAAGGTGGGAGGTACATATTCTAAATCTGCACAAGTAGGACACTTTTATAGGCTATACCTTGTTGCTAGAAACACTAAAAAGACACCATCTGAGGGCTTAAAGGCATAATTTTGTTATAAAGTCACTTCTCTGAATATAAAAAAAGACATACAATATCTCTCATAGTAAAACAGTAGTGGGCAAAAGTGATGTCTGGAGGAAATTTGATTAAACCATCAAAATATAAGTAAAATATTTTATTTTTATATGTTTTAAATATGAGGGAAGAACAAAACACTAAACTTGGTTCAGGTATTTATCTAAAAAATCATGTTTTATTTTTATACAAAAGATGCATAGAAAAAACAAATATAGGCATCATAACGTTATAAAATGTGCAGTATGCAAAACATTCATTTTGAGATAGATTATATTTAATAGTGTTAAATTATAAATGTTTTTAAGGATTAATTTAAGTGAACATTAGATGATGTCAAAAGTAATATAAAAATAAGGAAAATGATTAAATTAAAAAAAATATCCATTATGTATTTCTCTAAGGTGAATAGGACTTTATTTAGAATTTAATACTTTTAAGTATTAATTTTGGTGCAGGAACGACGTCAGAACACAGGAGACGAATTCACCCCCAGATTTTCCTATGGGGTTTTCTAATGGTTTTTTTTTATGAGTAAAATAAAGCTCATTGACTTGAAGTCAATGAGACCAGAAACTGACTGGTTACTGATATTCTTCTAAATATCAGAAAATCGTCTGAATGGATTCGAGAACGGTAAAACTCTATTATTCAGCTCTGGGGGAGTGGTAAAATGAGCCTATTTCCAAAAAAAGTGGAGTATCCCTTTAATATCTGCTAACACACTTTGTTTTGTTGGTCCCCCAACAGACATTCAACTGACTTTTCCACCAAAAAAATAACTGGTTCAGAACTGGTGCTGGTTCAAAGTTGGTTCGGAGTTGGTTCTACTTGCGAACCGCTTCAGAACCTGTTTGTTTTTCCACAGACTATAGCGCCCAGGGAACGACGTCGTTACGTCACTGTGTACGTCGCCATACGTCTTAGCTAGAAATGCTTGCAAATACATTACTTTCGGATTATCTCTAACTCTTGTACCAAGAAAGCTTTAAAAACAATTGAAATATGTAAGTCTTTTAATCTTTTCGTTTGATCTTTTCAGATAAGTTATGTACCCCTGTCTTGTGTTTTTTTTCTTTACATTTATTTGTTCTATATTGTGACTGTTTTCTTCTTTACTTGTAATGTCTTCAATAAAAAAATTACAAAAATAGAAACGCTTGCGTTTACTTCAAGCATAACAATTACAAAGGCGGACTCCATCGTGTTTCTGCAAATGTTTCTCGTGGCTTTGCGATCCTTATGGACCCTATTATGGTCAGAAAAGATGTTTAGAACACATCGAAACCCGCCCCAGTCCCCGACATAACCATGACGTGTTAAAAGAACGGTTCTAGTCCAGCAAAGAGTTGGTGCCGCTTTGGAACCAGTTCTCCCGGCCGCGAACCGGTTCTTTGGCTGTCGAACACTGCTCCGAACCGGCTCTCAAAATGCTTTGGTGGAAAAGGGGCTTAAGAGTAACTTGGCGACTACAAGTAAACGTATTCTCCTAACCCAAAGCCTAACACCTAACCATAACCTAACAGTCTACTGACAGTATACTATAATATACTAATACTCTAATGAGAATTAGTTGACACATAGTAGAACGTCTAAAGTGACCCACATATTTTGATGTTTTGTTCCACAATGTAAACTGCACACACTCACACCCCAAATTGTCTTATCTAGTAACTTATTAGAAACATACGTATTCAAAAATAAACATAACAGCTTCAAAATTCACGTTTTTGGTCTGGGTGTGTGTGATCTACAAACCGTCAAAGTAAAAGATAAAAAAATGTGTGTTGTTTCAGGCAATAGACAGATCGATCGATCGATATTTACCTGGAAAGGGCAGGGTATGTGGTACTCTCTGCAGCGCTCCTGCACCCATGTGATCTCCCAAACGGAGCGGTACGTCTGCTCGTACAGGTAGCACCCCACCACGGTCAGCAGCGGCACCAGATACAGCACTGAGAACACGCCGATCCGGATCATAAACTTCACCAGCTTGTCCTGGTTCTCCTTCTCCAGGGGAATTTCCATCCGGACTCTGTTGAGCGCTACGATCCCGGCCAGCAGCAGCGAAACTCCCACCAGGACATCCAGACACAGCGGCGCCAGCACAAACCAGCGAAGAGTGTGAACGTCGTACAGGCCCACGAAACACACGCCGCTGATGTTGTCGCCCTCGATTTTATTCAGAGCCAGCAGGGTTATGGTTAGCATGCCAGGTATTCCCCACGCGCTGGCGTGGAAGAGCAAGGCCTTCTTCTCGATGGCTTCGCTGCCCCATTTGGGCACAGCGGCCAAGAACCAGGTTATGGTGAGAATGACCCACCACACACTGCCTGCCATGGTAAAGAAGTACAACACCATAAAAAGCAACGTGCAGGCCTTGTTATGCGAGCCTTGAGTCACCGTGGATGTTTTAAACTGGGCGGGATTGGCCGCGTTACACGCCACGCGGTCCTCCAACAGGAAGCCTATGAAAAACACCAACGACACCATCATGTAGCAGACGGCGTAGAAGATGATGGGCCGCTCCGGGTAGCGGAAGCGTGTAACGTCGATGAGGAAGGTGAGGAAGGTGAAGAGCGTAGCGGAGAGGCAGACGATGGAGACGACGCCAATGAAGTAGCGGGCGAAGGTGAGCTCTTCGCGCCGGAAATACATGTTGGGACAGGGAGGGGAGCAGTCACGCACACCCAGAAACGTGTAGCCGAGCTCGGGTTCCACTTTGAGCTCGCGGGGGCACCAGAAACCATAGTCACGCTGCACCGACATGGGCGATTGGTCCGTGGGCTCCTCGTTCACCAGCAGATCCACAGCGCGAGGGTAAGACTCGTCACAGTCCGGGAACCTGCAGTCAACACACAAAGATATATATATATATATATATATATATATATATATATATATACACACATACACAAAACTACTGCTTTCTATGGAAGCTTGTTTCTGACACTGAATACATTTTTTTTAAGATAATTACGACTTTTTATCTCACAATTGGGAGATATTAAATCAGAATTGAGTGATATAAACTAACAGTTGTGAGAAATTAACTCGCAATTCTGACTTTACACTCACGGAACACCTGTTCAATTACTCAATAATGCAATTATCTAATTAACCAATCACATGGCAGTTGCTTCAATGCTTTTAGGGGTGTGGTCCTGGTCAAGACAATCTCCTGAACTCCAAACTGAACGTCGGAATGGGAAAGAAAAGTAATTTAAGACATTTTGAGCGTGACATGGTTGTTGGTGCCAGATGGGCCGGTCTTTATTTCACAATCTGCTCAGTTACTGGGCTTTTCATGCACAACCATTTCTAGGATTTACAAAGAATGGTGTGAAAAGGGAAAAACATCCAGTATGCGTCAGTCCTGGGGGTGCAAATGCCTTGTTGATGCGAGAGGTCAGAGGAGAATGGGCCGACTGATTCAAGCTGATAGAAGAGCAACTTTGACTGAAATAACCACTCGTTACAACCGAGGTATGCAGCAAAGCATTTGTGAAGCCACAACACTCACAACCTTGAGGCGGATGGGCTACAACAGCAGAAGACCCCACCTGGTACCACTCATCTCCACTACAAATAGGAAAAAGAGGCTACAATTTGCAAAAGCTCACCAAAATTGGACAATTGAAGACTGGAAAAATGTTGCCTGGTCTGATGGGTCTCAATTTCTGTTGAAACATTCAGATGGTAGTGGCAGATGGATCCATCATGCCTTGTTACCACTGTGCAGGCTGGTGGTGGTGGTGTAATGGTGACGGGATGTTTTCTTGGTACACTTTAGGCCCCTTAGTGCCAATTGGGCATCGTTTAAATACCACGGCCTTCCTGAGCATTGTTTCAGACCATGTCCATCCCTTTATGGCCACCATTTACCCATCCTCGGATGGCTACTTCCAGCAGGATAATGCACCATGTCACAAAGCTCGAATCATTTCAAATTGGTTTCTTGAACATGACAATGAGTTCACTGTACTAAAATGGCCCCCACAGTCACCAGATCTCAACCCAATAGAGCATCTTTGGGATGTGGTGGAACGGGAGCTTCGTGCCCTGGATGTGCATCCCAAAAATCTCCATCAACTGCAAGATGCTATCCTATCAATATGGGCCAACATTTCTAAAGAATGCTTTCAGCACCTTGTTGAATCAATGCCACGTAGAATTAAGGCAGTTCTGAAGGCGAAAGGGCGTCAAACACAGTATTAGTATGGTGTTCCTCATAATCCTTTAGTTGAGTGTATATCATGCAATTCTGACCTTATATCTCCCAATTGCGTGTTATAAGTCAGAATTACGAGATATAAACATGCAATTCTGAGATGCAAACTCGCAATTGTGAGAAAAAAAGAGAGAATTGTGAGAGAAAAAGCAATTACCTTTTTTTTATTTTTTATTCTGTGGCAGAAACCAGCTTCCATAGCTTTCAAAGTGTTTCCTTATTACCACAGTTTGTTTTTTGACTACTGCTAACATTAAATTGAAATATGTTGCTAACTTATTTCAAGCTGGTTTGAATTGTGAGCATATTTTCCCTTATCAGAATGGTTGTTTTTCATTGGAGATAAAAAGGTTTCCCTGGAACATCTGTGTTTGGTTAAACCACCATTTTAGTCAGAAAACATTTTTTCGTTTAAAAAAAAAAAAAGATGTGTAAGAAGAAACATGTTCAACCATTAGAGCACAATTTACCTCAGAAATGCTGGGCAATTATGTGGCAATTATATCTGAAACAGGGAAACGTACACTTCGTTCCTTTTCTCAAAAATTATCTACAATATCAATTAAAAAAACTGGTGCTGTTGAATTGGTACCTGCTGCAGTCCATCTCTTCCGGCCAGGTGACTCCAAACATATCCATGAGCTTCTGGCAGTCTCTCTTGGCATGGTCACACAGGCTTCGGCAGGGCAAAGACACCCGTCCGTACTCCATACACACGGGGGCATACAGGGCGCAGAGGAACGGCCGGAGGTCTGGAGAGCACTGCAGGTTCACCATGGGGTGGAAGGGCTGGTGGGTAGGGAGAACAGAGAGTTAGTAATGCCAAGAGCCCTGAGAGTTCATGACAGATCTCGTAAAAACACTCAGCTTGTCTCTGGAAGCAGTTTGGCAAGAAAATTAACCCCACTGGACCTTTGGCAAGAGTTATGATTACGAATAAGGATTTAAGTAGAAGTGCAATAGTGCAAGAAAACTCCTCAGGCAAAAGTCATCATGAAATGACGCCTTCAGAATTCACAAAATGTGAGTGATTCATTGAACAAAAAAGATTTTTGTCTGTGGAATCAAAATACAACTTGCTCTGCTTTTGAAACAACTTTCCTTTATAGATGATGTCATCAAGACCTCTTATTTTCAACATATTTTCACCATCAAATCAATTCCCGATGGATAAAGTGAAGTCCAAGCCCACATTTTTTTCCCAAAAAATAGCCTGTTCTACTCTGAAATGTGTAATGGAAGTAAAAGGGGTTGCGAACATTTCAGGCGAACAAAAAAAACAAACTTCAGATTCATTAAGAAAACACAGGGTCGTGTTCATAGCCTACTTTCTTAAAAATTAACAATATTTCCAAAACATGTCTTATCCTTTTTCTTAAGATTATTCTAAACACAAAACTTGCTAAGTATTTGAAATCTTAAAAAGAGTTTTCTTAAAAATCATCGTAAATTAGCCTCTAAGATCGGTTAAGTTAGGACCTCTAGCTTGCCTTAAATCCCCAAAGAAAAGATGTTTAATGAATTTGACTATAGTTGTTTCTAATTTTAAGCATTACAACAATACACACAAAAAAATGAAGAGTTCAGATGCAAAAGCCTCTAAATGCCATTTGAAATTTTCTTCTAAAATGACCATTTTTATCAAACTTGTATATGTAAGTTCAGTAATTTCACTTAAATGACAATTAATAGGTAATCTTCATTGCCATTTAAGTGAAATAACTGAACTTAAATATACAAGCTTGATAAAAATTATCATTTTAGAAGAAAATTTCAATTGGCACTTAGAGGCTTTTGCATCTGAACTCTTCAAATATAATAGGAATGTGCACATGTAATCTGCATACACACACTTACTTTACTTACTTTACACGCATTTACTTTAAAATATTGACATTGCAATATTTAGTTTTTCTGCAACATATATTGCGATATAAAAACAATTTCACCAGCTTTATTTGTAAAGAATTATTCATTCTAAAAAGATTGGGGTGATTTTGTAGGGGTATTTGTTGAATATGCATAGAAAATAATAAGCAAATTAAAAGAATAGATAAATACAGTAGAGCAAAGATACAAATGAAATAAACAGTGCATTACGTTTTTTTCAGGTAGCCTAAGTCTAACAGTAAGTACAGAAATTGAATAGTCAAATGTAAAATAGCACTGTCTAATCTTCACTGTAATTAAATATTATTAATCTTTGTTAAAGCTACAAAAATCTGTTGTTTGATTAATATTAAGCATAATAATAGGTTTATCGGGCTGCTGTCACTTTAACCTTCAAATGGTCTTTGTTTCCTGTTTACATTTCTGGGCTTCGGGGTCTCAACAATTGATTAATTGTAGAAAAAAATATACATTTTTAATCATACAAATAATATATCATTTTTTTGTTTACTTCTCATCTATTCATTAATGCTGTGTTTTTGGAGATATAAAGTACTTTTGTATCCATATACCACACAATTCCTCAACTACACCATACTACACCGTACTTTTTTTTTTTTTGACACATGAAGAAAAAATATTTAGTTTTAGTTTTTTTCACATTTCCCATTCATTTCAATGTGGGGTCATATTGACCCCGAAGACCAGAAGTGTAAACATTTTTTTTTACATACCTTCAGAACAACCAAATCAAGCCCAGTTATTGTGTGTATAGATAGATAAGTCAATTGGGGTCGTATAGACCCCATGACCTGATTGAGGGCTACAAGCAAATGCTTAGATCCAATATAATGATGCATTCTCAATTGTTTACGTTCACATAAGCCATAAGACAAGACTGTTTATGAGGATATTCACCAAGATGGGCATTTTAACAATTCAGAGTGTATGTGCATGTTCATGTTCAAACTTATTTTATATTCTTGCACTTGCATTTTTTAAATCACTTGAATGTTTAAAATGACAGGACCTAAAACTCCAAGATAAACTTTCACTCTATGCAACTACCTTGCAATCAATCCGAGAACCACATGCGTTTTGAACCGTGGTGGCAGGTCCGTACGGTTCACAGATCATCCGTTACTTGACATACTGTAGCAGATCTGCGATTTGACTATTGCAAGTGAATGTAACAGACTGCTCCCTCCCATCAAGCCAGTTGCAAGAGCATGAGCTTATTGTTAGAGAAAGTATGAAAACTTTTCAAGAATTGCACCAAAGAATATTCTTACAAACTTCTTAGAATGAATCTTTCTTAAGAAGATTTTCGTGAATCCGGCCCCTGCCTCCCAAAACCAAGGTGCAAAAGTTGACAGGCAGAAAGTTGTCTGGGTACAGTAACCTAAAGCCCCTTCAGGAGGATTACAGGCCAGTTTGGCAGCTCCAAGGACGCTTTTGTGCCCTGAAGGGGCCCAGTGCATGCTGGGAGAGAGAGCAGCTGCATAGCTAGGCATTTAAATTTAAATCTTCGAAGGAACAGACAATGAGCCTCCACCTAGGGTTAGCCAATACACATGCACTTCCTGCTGGGGACCGGCCCTTTGTGACCGCCGCGCTTTTTGGAAGAAACTGGGAGATTGACACACCGCAGAATTTGGTGTTCATTCCTGCATGGATTGCTCGAGTGAACTTAATCCCCAAGTAGGACAATATTTACAGATAATTTGCATGAATTACGCTTTTCCCACCGAGAAAAAGACCAGCTTAGTACTGGGAACATCAGCGAGGAGCTCAAGCGTGCCTTAAAAAAGTTCAAAAAGTGCCTTTCAAAATTCACATGAAGCAAATGAGCCGTGAATAAAAGCTTTATCAATATTTGAAGAAGGTTATGAAATATTTACCCTGCCTCTGGAGCGAGCGAATTAAAGCAACATCAAAAGAAACACGAGCAGCTTCCATTGGCCTCCCGTATGGAAACCACATTCGCTTCAGTAATTGAGCTGTACGAACAGAATTTGCATCGCTCTTGACATGTTTCCCTCCCTGTAGACGCTGAACTGGACGTTTTATTGATTTTGAGTGTCCTCCCCATAACTCCCTGGTTTACTGTTACACACAGACACGTGCAGGAGAAGATAACTGGGTCGTCTTATGGGAGTCGGGTTCAGGTACAACAGAGGAACTGAATTACACCAGTCTTTATTATTTATGTGGATCAGACACGATAGTGCAGCCGTACGCGACAGGACGCCTAACAGCGGCACATGTACTACAAGCTGAAGAAAACACACAACATTCACTACACAAACAGTGCAATAATACACAATTTATGAACTTTAATGTTGTTGCAAAGCCATATGATCTTCTTTTAACTGAAGTAGTCCAAACAGCTCACAGTAAATGAGAAAGAGACAGAAATTTAAGTTGATATTCACTTAAATTCTCTATCAGCAGTCTCAAGCTCGTATTAAAAACTTGGGATCTTCACACTGTCTTACCCCGGGTTAATCGTCATTCTGAACCTTGATTTTAGTTTTAACCCCGGGTGAAGGAACGTTTCACCCTTGTAATTTCGAAGTGGGGTTAGCACCGCTTTTTACCCGGGGTCATGAAACCCTGGCTCTAGAACAACGCTTTAACAACGTTAACCCTGTATTGCACTGCCGAACATGCGCAGTGTTTAATGATGCGATTTTAGAACGTTAAAACTATGCCTAGCAACCGACAACCAATCGTGTGCCTCATATTTACATACTTTGATCAGTCACAGAAACACAGTCGTTTAACCCTAAAAGTGTATTCTGGACAAATGTGGGCAAAATAGTTTTGATTTATTTTTTTAAAATATTTCCCTTGATCTGAGCGGTACAAGACTTGGCTACTTTTCCTAAGTTTGCATCCTGAACACAACACACACACTTTTTTTTTTGACTCAATTCTACAATGTTAAGTAAAAAAAAAAACTTAATCTTGTATTTGGGTCAAAAATGGGCATCCATAGAAATGAATGGGAAAAACTTATTGGAATGATATTTTAATGTAGTTAAAAAAAAGCATAATTTACATAGAAAATATGGTACTTTTTGAATTAAATAAATTTAAAAAATATCCCCAAAATAAAAAAACAACATAAATAGTGTAACATAAACATAACATAAATGACTCCATGTCCAAATTGTTGTATTTTACCAATTTTAATTGTTCGAAAAATAAATATGGGTACCTGTTCAAACAGCTGATAGCCTTCGTATTGTATTTAAAGTGGAATAAATAAATAATATTAAAACTAGAAATGGATCTTGTTTCCCCTACAATTGCATCAACATCATAGAGTTTGAAAATCCCTGCTTTGAAATGTCAAAACTTGTTTTTCATAAATCACCCCAAAAGCCCAAGTAATTCTCTAAAAGCATGCGAATGACAGGGGTGTAACATCAAACGGCAGCCCAGACCGTCTCCGTCTCTGAACACAACACAGAACAATCTCTGAATCTGTCGAGAAGATAGAGATGCCACAAGAACGCCATGAATCTTCTCCCTGTCAGAGCGTGAAATGCCGGTTTGCAGGCTTACGCTGAATCCAGAATGGAGATCACAGCCTTTATTTTGTGAGTGTGAAAGAAGGCCCTAAAGAAAGCACACTGACAAAAAGAAAAAAAAAGAACGCTGCCAAATTTAGACCGACAATCCTGAGGGTTGATGCCTTCTGAAGAGGAAAAGAGCGCTGAACATCCATCCAGCAACAGACATTTGGGAAATGATGAACTACTTTAAAATGAAGAAAGCTGGATTAAAATGACACGGATCTAAAAAGGGAATTTTGTGCTGTCTAATCGGGCTGGGCTGTACACCATACTAGGCGACGGCAGAAATGCGTCAAGCATTAAAGAATCTACTATGCTGTTCATATCACAGCACTATTTTTTAACAACAACAAAAAAATCAGAAGTAGAAACGATAGCCTACTTTTCCAAAGTCTCACAGATTGTTCCAGCGTTGACAGCTTTATTTATGATGATGCAGAGACGCAGTGTAACCATGCGTTTCTTAGGTTTGCCAAGTAATATTCAAAAACATGCTAATGCCAAATGTATCAAGATACTTCAAATATGGTTTACCATGGTACCATGTTTAAAAAAAAACATTGTCCAACAGTCCAAGTATTAATTCACAGAATATTCATTCACAGGCTAACATGTGAAAACGCTTTTGGGTTATATTTATAGCAAAAACATTAGGGCTGTCAAATGATTAATAGCGATTAATCGCATCCAAAATAGGGATGTCCCGACCTGATCAAATGATCGGAAATCAGGCGCGATCACGTGGTTTCAGACTTGATCGCAATCGGATGCTACCTCCCAATCCGGACTCGGATATAGCCTACATTCTCAGTATTTTTAAACACATCTATAGTTATGTGGCGACACAGTGCCTGTGCATGCTAGAAATAGAACCGACGCCTATTTTTCACGCGACATGTTGGAAGCGTTTCCAGGCAAAATAGAACAGGAAAAGATGTTTATATGTTATTTTGTACGCGAATACATTAATAAATTACATTTTGATGGTTGAAAATCTAGGTTTTAACATAAATTCAAATATAAATATCATTTAAAAATAAATAAATAATGAAAAAAATTGTCAATAGCACCTGTCAATACAGAACGAAATATTCTGTGGTCTATTAATATTAATATATATTAATTTATTAATATTAATTCTATAAATAAATATTAAAGAAATATTAATTTGCTGTCAATACTGCTGACAGTGTTTTTATTAGTATATTTATGCTTAACATTATAAAGTTGATGACAACAACATATCGCAAACTGTGAGATATTTAAACTTGGGATCTCAAGTGAAAAGACAAAGGCTAGATTTAACACATCAAATGTTAAAATAAGGCGAATTAAATAAAAATAAGGAACATCCTGGAATCTGGATCTGTTTTTTCGCTCTTCTTTATTTATTTATTTATTTATTTATTTATATATATATATATATATATTATAGAAGTATCGGATCGGGACTCGGTATCAGTAGATACTCAAAATCAAATGACTCGGACTCTGCAAAAAAAACCTGATCGGGACATCCCCTAATCCAAAATAAAAGTTTGTGTTTACATAATATATGTGGGTGCACTGTGTATAATTATATTGTTTACATAAATACCCTTTACATGCTTGTATATATTTAAGAAATATTTTCATGTATATAGATTTAGATATAATTTATGTTGTATATAAATATAAATGTTTTATATATAAATAATATTTTTTTTATGAAATATAATGCATGTGTGTGTTTTTATATATATACAAAACAATGATACACAGTGTACCCACATATATTATGCAAACACAAACTTTTATTTTTGGATGTATTTAATCGCGATTAATCGTTTGACAGCCCTAAAAAAAATATCTATTCTGTGATATCAAGTAATTTACAATGACATAAAACAACTGTAAGATATGGTTCCCACCGCTAGTATCTAAGCATCCCACGAGGAGAAACTTCACTGAAGCGTGTTCTTACTCGCATGCTTTTAACAGGCACAATTGCTCTCAATATTTCAGCGCGCATGCCATACATGTATGTATGCTAACACGCGTGTGTTGTAAACAATCACATAGCGTGTGTCTTCGAGCGTGTGCACTTAAACTTCCCAGCGGGAAGAGCATCCAGATAGCTCTTTCTCTCTCCATCCGTCCATCTTTCCCCGAGGGTTTTGGCCCCACTGACCCCACTCTCCTCTAACAGCTTCTCATAGGTCTCCATCACCTTACAGGTTCTGCAGGGCACGCTGAACAAATCTCCATCCCCTTCACATCGCTGACTTAAAAGCATATATCTCATTCTGCACGAACGGCCTAAAAATTCAGCTCATCAGAGTATATGCCTGATCCTATGTGACAGTGTTTTGAAATATGGAACTCAAGCTGCATAATTACATTAACTCATATACATCTCTCTCTACTTGACTGTACAGAGCTGGTGACACACCAGCTACTGGCTGACGACTAGCACTTTATTTGAAGCCTGTATATTTGATTCAGTTAATTAATTATAAGGCTTACATATTCATGGTTGTACCTTTAAATGGCATATAAATCATTAAGCATTGACTGTAGTTATCAAGTGTTATATTATTCATTATAACATATTATGATGAATGTAATATATCTTCAAGGTGTAGGAATACAAAAATATATATTAAAATTATTTCTGAACAGATAAAATACATTAAAATACGTGTAATCTGATGTCAGTATAAGTTATTATAATGTTTTAAGAAAACGAAAAAAATTGAAGGTTTGGAATCCCAATAATATAAATATAAATACACACACACACACACACAGACACTGCCCAGCCAAAATAAAAAGTTGTTGGTTGATTTGTAAATAGGCAAATGCTCAAGAGTCAAGGATTGGATCATTATTGGTTATTATGTTTCTAACATGTTATTTGTTTTATTATGTTCTAGTCTTTGGGATGTGCTGGAGGAGACTTTACAGAGCGCTGGACTCTTGCATTCTCAATACAAGATCTTGAAAATGTATAGACCTCTTGATGGAGATACATGTTGAGATGTTATTTCTAATCATATTGAGAATGCAAGAGTCCAGCACTCTGTAAAGTCTCCTCCAGCACAACCCAAAGACTTTGAATTTAATGCTCTCTCCAAACCATTCTTTCACAGTTTGAGCCTGATGATGAATCTTGACATTATCATCCTGGAATATGGCCAAGATGTGTCTTCCTACATGGCTGTTCAAGAAATGAAAAGCTACAAACTGAATAAGCTAGAATAACTGTTGCCAAACAGTAAAAATGCTAGAAACATAAGTATAACAATGCAATCCAATACTCTTAAAGGGATACTCCACTTTTTTTGGAAATAGGCTCATTTTACCACTCCCCCAGAGTTAAACAGTTGGGTTTTACCGTTTTCGAATGTGTTCAGCTAATTTTTTATATTTAGAAGAATATCAGTAACCAGACAGTTTATGTCATTAACTTCCATAGTATATTTGTTTCCTACTATGGAAGTCAATGAGACCAGAAACTGTCTGGTTACTGATATTCTTCTAAATATCCAAAAATCGACTGAATGTATTTGAAAACGGTAAAACCCAACTGTTTGACAGTGGTAAAATGAGCCTATTTCCAAAAAAAGTGGAGTATCCCTTTAAGCATTTGACTATTCAAATCCAAACAGTGACTTTTTTGGCCAGGCAGTGTATTCATACATCCAAAAAAAATGTAAAAAAAAAAAAAAAAATTGAACTGGCTTGCCTTTAAGTATAACGTTACTTTTCTACAGATTTCACTTACACCTTTCACACTGTGACCAGCAAAAATTAAAGCAAGACTAATGCACGCAAGAGATGAATTTTCTGCGAAAAGATCTTTTTGTTCGTCTGTCACTGAGACGTGAGGGTGTAATTAATCAAGACCACTCACACATTCCCGAACGAGAGATTCATACATATTATTTAGCCTAATCTCCATGTCTAAGACGGTAATGGTAATTAAAACATTGCGGGGTTGATGTGAATGCCGCGCCGTCGTGCCAGCGAGCCCAGACAGCCCGAGGAACCAGAGGGGTTTCTGGCAGCGGCGCAAAACAGCACATTTGTCTCTCACAGTCGCCAACCGCCACTCCTCTAACACTTCAATGGATGGATTAAGTTTCTTCCTGTTTTTTTCTTTTGTCAGGCTCATGATTCATTTAAAGAATCGATGAATAGGGGTTACCTTTGAAAGCCTTGAGCTTTCAGAGTACGACTGCATGCTTGTACGGCTTCCTGGGCTACTTGAGAACTTTGGTGAGAAAAATAACACATAAAGACGTCTATCTACTGTATTTCACTGTGGATTTGGTTGAAAAGAGGGCATATCTGAGTTGGCACCATTTTGAGTTTTGCAGAAAGACACCAACAGAAAGAATTTCCTTTACTTAAAAGTCCTGTGGGAATACCATGGTTTGCTTGGCTCCCCATAGTAACTTTTTTAAAGAATATCACGCCATTACCATGATACCTAACCCAAAACATGGGCTGTTTGAAATAGCCTTCTGTACCCTTAAATTAAGCACTATTGAAGAGTACAGCCATTTGTAGTGGTGTTCGAAACCATAGTGGGTGTGACAATATTGAGTGCATTCATTAAATCCCACAATGCACTGCAACAACGAGTGTAGAGAATAGCCATAATGCACTGCGGGGGTCGTGCAGAATTATTTCCCGTGCTGAATTATCCATTTTCCAAAATGCTGGTCCAATGTGGCTACAGCGTAATATCATACAGGTATACATAGCATTTTAATTGATTATTAATTTGTTTAATTAAGGTTTATGCATGCTAGTTTCCATGACAGAGTTCAAGATAAATATTTTCATTACTCGTGAGCTGCCAGTTTGCAAAGTTTCAAATGATTTTTAAATGTAGGGCTGCAAATAATTGTTATTTTGATAATTGATTAATCGGACGATTATTTTTTCGATTAATCGGATACAAAATGCGATTAGATTTTTTGTTTATTTTAACTAAATAAACCCCTAAATCAGGGTTGTGGCGAGCAGGACGAGGCAAAAAAACATGTTTCGTTCATTGTCACTCACGACACCGGCCTCGCGATGCTCTCTCATGTCCCTCGGCCTCGTCCTGCTGGCTCACCACAAGGGTATTCATGGGTAAAGTGTACTTTAAAAAGTGCAAAACCCACACATTGAGTTTTACTAATTTCAATATTTGCATTGTTTTTAATGATAATTGCTGATGGCAAGTTGACAACCATGATTAAAATTTAAAAAAAAAGATATCCAACATATTATGTTTTAACACAATTTTTGTTAAAACAAATTTACACAGACATGTGTTCGGAGGTGAAGATATAAACTAAAAACATCTCAAATATATAATTCATTTAATTTTAATTTAAAATTAATTGAATAAGGACAAATTGATCAAATAAATATAGAAATACTGAAAACAAGCGTTTGAACGTAGAGCCGCACTAGATCGCGTTTGAAAACGATCGCGTTTTTTTTGTTTGTTTTTTGGTGTTATTGTAGTTATTTGGTTACTCTTTGTTCTATTGGAAAATCAAGAAAAAACATTGTTGAAAAAAATAGAATATGCAGTTCTATACTTTTTCTAACCAAGTAGTCCATAAAAACAGTGATAGAGGTATTATAATGGATGACTGAAGGGTAATGCAGGCGTCTAGACTGGGATCCTGACTGACAGTGTTTCCTGGCAGATTTGAACATGGATGAAGAGTGAAATCAGACCCGAACAGGAAAACCCCCTCAACTCCCCCCTTCGCTCACGGAGCAGGTGGAATCGGCCGAGCAAACATGCCTTGTGCGAGTGGAAAATCCAGTTTGCCAGCTTTCCAGAGTGGAGACGGAGAGTTGCATTCTCTCAGGATTAGAAAGTCAAAGGATTTGAGTCTAATGCGAGAATCGGTCACCTTTTCCCTACTGGGTCGGTGTGTGTGCCATGCTGAGTTCTGAATGACTGCGTTTCTGCACAAAACACTTCCTTAAGCTGTCATTACTCATTTAATTACTGCAAATGACAGACTCATTTAATCCTACAATTGACTGAAATGCGCAAACCTTCTGTGAAATTCTGGTCCCTTGTCCCATGTAAATCTGTGGAAATGTTGTGCCTATTATTTTATTATGCAGAACATTATTGTGCAACAATGTTGTCCAATCCAAACCCCCAAGTATAAGCAATAATAAGTGATGCTTGTCTTATCAAACCTGACTAATAAAAGCCAGTCAACACAGAAGTCTTGGAGGACTCAGAACCCATCCAAATACAAATATCCATCTCTTGCTGTACGCTCTTGGCATCTAAAATCTCAAGTTAACAAGCTCTGACTAACTGCTGTGCACTAGATATTCTGAACTGAGGAGTTGTAGAGTCTTTCACGTAAGAGATTCTTCCCTCCAGCCCAGAATACTGTCAGATACTATCAGGACGTTTCCCATCAACAGTGACCTACCATCAGTCTGTCTGCCGCTCACATCAGCTCCACCATTCCTGCTAAAGATCAAGTGTTTTTGGCTAGCAAACTTATGGTTTGAACACAGAAAAGGTGTGCTGTTTTAATCAATCAAATCTGCTGATATATGAGTGACAGTACACTACATCATCACTGTCAGCTAAGGAAATTAATGTTCATTTTAAATCTCAGATTTATGAATAAGAGCCCTCCAAAGCAACTAGACCAAAATATCACAGATGTAGAGTTGCACAAAATTAGACATCAACTTCTTAGTATTCCTCAATCTATTCATTATAAACAAGAAAAGAAAAAGAATATCTGTTTTATAATTAAGGCGAGACACAGGTGAATAGGGTAATTTTTTAACTAGCAGATGTCAACATGAAACTTTCCCAGTTGATTTACCTACATTAAGATGAGAAAAAAATATATTACAAGTTTTCTGTAATTTGATGTTTAAATATGCAAATGAGGCATTATCTAATAAAATATGCACTAATTTGAAATCTGAGTATTGGATAAAGCCAGGTTCAAAATTCTGTTTTCATTGTGTTCACATATTAGATGAGAAAAAAAATATTACGGAGGGATTTATGGATATCTACTTTTGTTATCCTGTAAATCAAATACACTGCCAATTGGCTTAAAAAATGATTTTCGCCATGTTTTTTGGAATAAAGTGTTATATAAATCAGGCTAGGAATAATATGTTTACAAATCCCTCTGTAAATGTCTTCATAATATAACTAGGTACAAAACTGGAACGTTTGGTGCTGAAGTGGAGATTTCGGACTTGGAGTATGAGAGAAAAGTCATTTTGAGAAAACATTTAGCATCAGCCAATGAGATTGCATATTTAGAGTTAAACCCCCCCTTTTACTTTCACGATTGGTTGCTGATAAAAAGGAAATGACCATATTTGGATCCGACAGCGTTGTAAATGAGAAAGAGAGCTTTCTAAATGTGTGTGATGATAGGGTGAAGATCATGATCGCTGAGGACGATTTGCAACAACTTTTGAAGAGTTTATGAGAAATATACAAACGCAAAAACAGAAAAAGTGTAGTAAAATAAAGACCTAAATGTGTATTTCGGACTTTTTCAAATATCCCAAAATCAAAAAAAAAAAAAAAATGTTTTTGCCTGGCGTGTCTCGCCTTAAATGTTGTAAACAGTATAGGGTCGCTAGTGACCCCAGGTGTGTAATAGTGCATATTTTTTCTGCACAACAATTGAATCTCTGACTCATAAGTGCTTAGCCTATTCCTCAAAATGGAAATGTCGGAGACACAACAACGACATGATGTTCTGTTTCACATAAAACAAAAGAAAACGTCATCAGCAAAACTTGGCTCAGTGATTTACTGCAGAGCAAGTACTACTGTATGCAATGAAATAAGAGTGTCACACTCACTTGATTGTGGATCTGGTGAAGAAGCTATCAGTGATCATAATATTGATTTTGAAGACTATGAAAAATTATAGTTTTGAGAATGAGATTTTGAATATAAACCACATGCTGAATGTACTGGGGAAATGAGCTCTGATAATGACCGTGATGATGGTAATAAGGATCTGCTCAAATTTAACTACAGTAAGTTCCAAAAAGTAACGAAATATCCTTAATTTCATTCTTTTGTAATTGTTCCAAAAATATCAGGTAGGTTTTATACTATAGCAGCAGTGAGAGATCCATTCATGTAAAATTATATATCCGGGTCGCTAAAGACCCAAATATGTAATAATGATTGGAGAAACAATCATGCATTTAAGGGTTGAACACACTATTTAATCAAACAAAGCTGTAATTATTGGATCAAAAATACAGAAAAACAACTTAAAATTATATTTGAATATATATTTTAAAATTAGGGCTGTGAAATTATTAATCGCAATTAAAAAAAAGTTTGTGTTTACATAATATGTGTGTGTAGTGTGTATAAATATTATATAAATACACAGATATGCATGTATATATTTAAGAAAAATGTGTTATTAATAAATCAAATATTTATATTTATGTATAATATTATTTTTCTATAATTATAAAGTATATACATGCAAATATTTCTTAAATATATACATGCATGTGTGTGTATTTATATATATACAACATAATTATACACACCACACACACATATATTATGTAAACACAAACTTTTATTTTGGATGCGATTAATCGCGATTACTCGTTTCGCAGCCCTATTTAAAACGTAATTTATTCATGTGATGCAAAGCTGTATTTTCACCATCATTACTCCAGTGTCACACGATCCTTCAAAAATCATTGTAATATGCTGATTTGCTGCTCAAGCAACATTATTAATGTTGAAATCAATTGCACTGCTTAAAATATTTGAGAAAACTGAGATACTGTTTTTTGAGGATTCTTTGATAAATGGAAAATTTAAAAGAACAGCATTTATTTAACATAGAAATCTTTTTGTCACAATGTAAAAGTCTTTACTTTTGCTCAATGTAATACAGCCTTGCAGAAAAACGCACATGAAAAGTAGACTTTGCAACATTTACGCACTATTCAAAATGGTGTAAAATATTCCAGGCCACACTCTGAATTTTGAGACCACGGTTATAAAGAGACACTGATTGAGTGCTTATAAATGAGGACACAAAACAACAAGTGAGTCGTCCATGTGAGTGACACGGCAACACGCTGGCCGCTCTGAACGGGGTGAATAAATTGTGGTGTTTAGGGGCACACGGAGAATAAAACACATCCTGTCTCTCCAAGAACAACAACAAAGATAAACTCCTTCTGCAGTCACCAATTGGCTGTGGGCGGCCCTCCACTTTCACACAGACGTGAAAGACTCAAGGGCCTTGAATGGGAAAATTGGCCAAACGCGGAGTTATTTCCTTCATCTGAGCTCTGGAAGAAAAACAGAAGAAAGAAAGGACAGCTCGCTCCCACACTCCTTCTGTCCTGTCATTCAACCAGCCCTGAATCAATATCACTTCTCGGCCTGGCAGCGTCTTTCCTAGGTTTCACTCATCCAAGCGCTCTTTTCCCTACATTTTTAATAGCCATACCATGGTAACCCTGAAGAAGGAACAGGCCCATCTGAAGTTGAGGGCTTTTGACAACTCTTCATCCTCAGGGGTCAAAGGTCAGTGCGAGAGAGCGCCTCCTGGGAACACTAAAGCTTGTCCTTTTGAGGCCGTACAATTAAGGTTTGTGGCCATGGTGACGCCTCTACCCTGTTAGGGAGGACGGAGAGAATTGGACAGGGTGAAAGAGAGACTTGAGTCCATCTCAAAAAGAGCAGTTCTGTAGAAACTACAGGGGGTCTTACAGAAAACAACACGCCATTACGATTAGTTCGATGTGAATGCACACAAAAATGTGCAGAATTCGGGGCCGTTCACAACAAGATCCATTCGAGGTCTAAAGGACTCAAAACGTGTTTTTTTTCTGACCTCAGCTACTTTTAATTGGATGCTCCCTCTGAAAAACAAAACCCTAGAGATGCTAAAAACGTACCAACCAGCGAGTTCTTTATATTCTATGTCTTATCTTTCATCAAACTAGCATTTCTATCCCAGATCCACATGTTTTAGCACAATAGCACATTAATATAAACAGTACTACTTGTGCTATTGCTGCATATGAAGGTTGTTCTCTATGCCTGGATTACACAGATGACCTTTTACATATGCCAAAACGTGCCATATTAAACAGAACGTGTGATTTAGTGTCGACTTGACTTTCATTACCACAGAGACAAATCAAACCGGAAATAACAAGTTATAATATCTCTCTTGAATCATTATTAGATCAAAATGTGAAACATTTTATTTATTCATGCTTGAATATCCTTGCTGAATGAAACATGCAATATACAGTACTCTCACTAATTCATGTGACAACAATGTACCATCACGACACATACCATGCAAATTTAACATACTATCCGTCCTGAATAGTATTCGCAAATTCGAAAAACTACAAACATCGTCACGACTGGCAGATCGATGTGCGACTACATTTCTTTCCGAAATGGTAGGAAATTAAATATTAAATTGAATGTGGAGGATTTTAACTGTGACAGGATGATTGACAGGGCAGTTTAAGCGCTGACAGTCTGCGTGTAACAGAGCTGTCCGTTATAGGCAGTTGTGATGAAGCATGTCCCAAACCCAAAGCTTGCCTATATTCACTCAAAAGTGTGTTTTTCTTCACAAAAACAGTACTTTTAAAGGGATCCTCCACTTTTTTTTGGAAATAGGCTCATTTTACAACTTCCCCAGAGTTAAACAGTTGGGTTGGTATACCGTTTTTGATTCCATTCAGCCGATTTTCTGATATTTAGAAGAATATCAGTAACCAGACAGTTTCTGGTCTCATTGACTACCAGAGTAGAAAAAAATTATACTATGGAGTATATTAGTTCATCTGTTTCTGTTAGTAGAAACAGATGAACTGGGATGAAGGATTAGTCTCTGATTTTAGGCAGTTACTGATGATCTCACACACAGGTCTGTCATTATCGCCCAGACTCCGCCCACTTACAGCATCACTGCTCGCATCACAATGAGGGCGTCTAGACCCCAAAAGTAACCAGACAGTAAATTCCTCTGGAGATTTTTAATCAGCACAGGGCGGGAAGGGTGAGTGGTTTTGTTGAAACGTCAAGGAAACCCACAGTCACATCTTATTCTGGTTAATTTATAATTACCCATTGGTTCCGGCTGTTGAAAACAGGGTTAATCTCATGAAACTTGTCTAGAATGTGGTCAAATTTCACCCTAAAATTAACAGTATTAAAAGTAAAATAGAAAGAAAGAAAATTGAGCCTGTTTTAATACTACCATTAATTTCTGTATAAACATTTGAAATAACATTTTATTTTACAGTAATTTGGAAGGGAAATTTCTGTGCGTAAATAAATATTAATGAAAATAATGTCACAATGCAAAAAATTACAGATATAATTCCATATAGAAAAACAAGCAAATAGTTTAATTTTGGAGTGACATTACAAATAATTTTATTTGACATTTTTAAAGAATTTTGTGACATTCTAAGTTCAAACTTAACATTTAGCTTTAACTGTAAAAAGCATAATATCCTTCTGCTTGGATTTGATTCACAAGCCCAGAATCCAGCTCAACATAAGCACATAATACATGGATAACCTATATTTATGTTTTTTTTAGCAGGGTCAGTGCTAATCGCCTGGCCTCATTCACAACAGAGAAAACTTCAGTTAACATACACACACGCGATTTCCACATAATCCCATCCGATCTCTAACAGAGCTGATAAAAAAGAAAAGAAACATAAAGCCCTTGTGTGACACTCACAGCCAGATATATCCGATCGGAGAACACATTCTTCCGAACCGATTTTGTTTTTAAAAAAAATCCAAATAAAACATTTGTAAAGGGATGAATCTGTGAAGTAGTAAACGATTTGGGGAAAAAATAATATTAGCAAAAATATACTGACGTTGTTAAAGTTAAAATACTTTCAGTAATATCCCATTGATCCCCCCTACATGATCGCAGCACCGGGACAAACACAGAGAGGGGTAAGGCTTCTTTTAAGGATTTTGGCTCTGGTTCACCAGCAGGGCATCTCGAGGTGATGTAATACACCCACAGGGGGATACTGTACACCCCTGACAGATGAACCACCCTGAACCTCAGTGCCGCCCGGGTCACGTGACCCATCCCCCCTCCAGACCTACAGCAGGCACTGACTGACACTGGCTGCCCTGTTGGGATCTCAGAACACAGATGGACGCTTATGCTCTTCATCGTGTTTAATTGACTGAAACAATGGGAGAAAGAGCATTACTCCACGCTTCAAATCAATCCAGCCTTTATGGATCTCAGCAGAGATTATGAGGCCGTTGTTGTAAGATGGCCACAGACATTCCTGACAGGCAACAGAAGCGTTTCACTATAGGGCTGTTTGACATGCCACAGATATTTCTGTAACAGATTAGCTATTGTAGAAACAAATAATTTAGAGTGAACAGTTAATCATTTTTACTTCTCATATCTATATATAATCATTATATATAAGTCTAAATTATTTAGCATGCAAGAAGAAATGTTGTTTTTATATAGTATACATTTATTTTATACTCAAATTATAATTTTATTACATTAATTGTGTGAAATATCTTTTATTTACTTATAAATATTTAGCTTTTCTTATTAAAACAAGATTATATCTACTATCTTTGGCAACGGACGTAACAGCACAAGTTTACTTTCATGATGAGTAACACATCCATTACGCAAAAAAACCTCTGGGCAAAAATGATCTCATTGTGTTTCATATGGATATGATTCATCAAAATGGCCGTGGCAGGCATTAAAAAAAAATCCTGAGCAAGCACAATCTGCATCACACAAATGGGAAAAAGAGAAATGTTTGTAGAATTAAATGTCACTATAAACTGTTTAAAACAATCTAATTGCTTTTCATTAACAAATTTGGTGTCGTAATCAGTGTTGGATGTATACACGTAATTTATTACTGTAATTGAATTACTTTTCACTTAAAAAGGTAAAGTAAGGGATTACTCGATTTTTGTAATTAGACTACTTTAGACTTAAAAGTAATTAGGGGATTACTCTTATTTTTCTGTAAATTAATTACTTTTCCATCAAAAAGCTAAAGTAAGGAATTACTGTTATTTTTTTGTAATTTTATTATGTTTCCCTTAAAAATGTAAAGTAAGGGATCAGTCTTAAGTTTTCTGTAATTTAATTACAGTTTCTTGATTAGAGCTGTCAAACGATTAATCACAATTAATCTCATCCAAAATAAGTTTGTGTTTACATAATATATGTGGGGGCACTGTGTATAATTATTTTATATATATATATATATATATATATATATATATATATATATAAATACACACACATATTTGTATATATTTAAGAAATATTTTCATATATATACTGTATATATATATATATATAAATATATATGTATATTTAAGAAAAAAAAATATTCATAAATAAAATAATTATATTTATATATAATATAAATTATATATAAATCTATAGATTTACATATAATTTATATTATATATAAATATAATTATTTTATTTATAAATATTTTTTTTTCTTAAATATACATGCATGTGTATGTATTTATATATATACAAAATAATTATACACAGTGCACCCCACCCAAATATATTATGTAAAAACAAACTTTTATTTTGGATGCGATTAATCGCGATTAATCGTTTGACAGTCCTACTTCTGATGTAATTGTATTAAATACTGTATAGAAAATAGAATAATTCTATAGTAGATTAAAACAGTCTGTTTTTAATGTAACCTTCTCCCTTTGGCCAGTTCAAGAATAATTTATGCAATTTTATATTATTTATTTGGAAGAATTAAAAGAGCAGTTTCGTGTCTTTCCTTGTATTGTGCAACTAGTAATTAGCTAGTAATTAATTACTTTTTTAAATTAACTTAACCAAACACTGGTTGTAATATAATGACAACAATATGTTTTCAATATATTCAAAAAATACAAAAATAGATTCCTATCCAAATGGATAAATATTAAGAAATCATTATGTAATCACCTTTTACGGTTCTGTCCATAAGGGAGCAAAATCACCCAGTGAATAGTCAGGAAATATGGCATAGTGCATCTCAAAACCTGGAGATATTTTCAAAATCAAAATCTGGATGCCACAGATACAAATTAGACGATGTTCACATCAAGCTAGTCACAATAACAGAACCTTACAACCCTTAAGAAGAAGAAAAAAAAACAAGAACAAGCACCTATAATCCTGCAGTTCTCACTCTCAGGTTTAAAAATATGACATAAAGCTTATTTCACTTGCAACAGAGTCTAAATTATTCAAGTTCATCAAAGCACAACCACAAGCTTCCACAACAACAAGCTCCATGGCAACCCTGGTTTCTGCGGCACCTTCTCTAAATCCCTGCACTTTAAGAGAGGGAAGGAGCGGCTCGTACCTCCATGGCCAGCGCGGCCGTCTGCTGGTCGTAGTGGTTCAGGAGGTTGGGCATGAAGGTGTTGTTGTAGGGCAGATCCTGGCACATACGCAGACCGATCGACTCGCAGGTGAACATGCTGTGAGCGCCCACCGCCGAGTCCATGTGGATGCCCAGGCTGCTCGTGAACAGGGACAAGAGCAGCAGAGCCCCGAAGAGCCACATCCCTCGGGGAGGTAAATCCATGTTTGAACGGCAGGAACACGAGCACAAGGGTTTCTCCTCTACGCAGAGATCCGCCACACCCACAGTGTGTAAAGTAAACCACTACGATCGACTGCTTCCATGCTCTTCCTGTTCTGTCAGATGGTCCTCGTGGATACCCGTCTGTTGACCGGCGTCTGGGGTCAGTGCACGCTTTGATCAGAGCCCTTATGCATCCTCTCACATGCATACAAGACTACAGAATGAATGAGAAACTGTCTTTGATCAGGGTGGTCTTCAATGGATCCTTCAAACGGGGCTCTGGGATGTGGCTACGACAACGGATACTGGATACCTGGAACAACATATAAAAATACATTTAAAATATAGATGCTACCAGACTAATTGTGTGCAATTAAGAAAATTATTATCCATTTTAACTGGTTAACTTCATTAGTTTTGTGTCTGGCAAAGCAGGCTTATGTAAACCCCAGCTTGTAAACAGTTAAACAGCTGTTATAACAGCCGTAAACCAAAAACAACAATCCATTAACTAGGTGAACCTCACAAAACCGTTCAAGAACATGCATGGGTCAGATTTCAGCTCTAAAATGGAGAAAATGTACACAATTACATTTTGCATTAAGAAAATCAAGTCTATTTTAGGACCCCTAAGCCTTTCTTCATTATTTCCATGACAATTAAGCACATTTCTTTTACAATAATAATAAAAATGCAATAGTGCATGCAAAAGAAAATATTTAAATGGTAAAAGAATTACTCATACATTATAGTTGTATTTGCTGTGGTGAATTTAATTATTTCTGTAACATTTTAGTTAAGGGTCTAATACTCTTTATTAACTAGTTGCTGATTAGCATGCATATTACTGACACCAGCTGTTTATAGTACAGTATATTAATGCCTTATTTTGCATGACCATATTCTACACACCTTAATCCTAATCCATACTTAAATTAATAAAAATTAATTAGGAGATTATTGAGGCAAAAGTTGTTAATAGTGAGAATTGGACCATAAACTAAAGAATGACTATTATTTCTTATTATAATTTAATCACTGTGTCCAGCAGACATTCATTACTGTATTACTGTATTGAGAAGATGTACAGTTTTGTGTATGTTGGGGAGAAATGTGCATAATTCTCGTGAAAATTTTAATTCTATAGTTCATTATAATATATATTTAATTTAAAAACCTTGCTAAAAATAGTTTGCTCATTATGCAAAATATAATTTCATGTTGTATTCTTTGAATATTTAGCTGAAATTGTGCTGTTCTTTATGAGTTAACAACACACATATAATTCAACTGTGCATTTTAAACAGAAATGCATTTACTTCAAATCAAATTTTTTTAGAAAAGCGAGTTAATATGGGCCGTGAGTAATACATAAAACTTCCTCATGTCATTTCATCAGCCTTTCCTTAATCCCGATTGTGTTGAATCTGAA